>PVJX010000106.1:0-397217 GCA_004027295.1 Dolichotis patagonum
TTCCTTGCTTTGAGCGGTGTTCCAATGCTTTCTCTGCATGTGTGGCAAATTACCTCTTGCACCCTCAGTTCCTGGAGGGGCAGTGGCTCCCCCACAGGCTCTTGGCTTCCTCACAGGGTCCTAACTCCCCTCTGTGGGCTCCTGGCTCCCTAAGTTGTAAGGCAAATGCTGGGTGTGGTTAACCTGGAGCCTGTGGAATCTCAGGCAGTCCATTCCCCCATACTTTGTCCCAGGCAGGTCTCCAGGAGGTTCCCTGAGAGTGAAGGGTGGGCCTACAGGTCCCAAAGAATCAGGCCAAAATGCTGGTTTCTACAAAGTTCCTGATCCCAAACAGACCTGGCCAAGATGCCAGTCTCTGCAAAATTCCCAATCCAAACAGCCCAGGCCTCTCTGCGGGTCCGGGAGGTTCCAGGTCCCAAAGAGTCAGGCCTTGATGCTGGTCTCTGGGAGATTTCCTGCAGGTAAAGGGCGGGGCTACGGGCCCAAACAGATCTGGCCCAGATGCCGGTCTCCGGGAAGTTCCCTGCAGATGAAGGGCGGGCCTACCAGTCCAAAACAGTTGGGCCAAAATGCCGGTCTCCGCAGACTTTCAATCCAAAACCTGTCATAATTTAATTTACAATATGGAGATAATTTTCACTTATCATTTTTTAAAAATTTTACCTTAAGGAAAAAACCCCAAAATTTCACAGGTTAATGGGAGAGTAGCTATGGTTAATACATTACATATTGTTATCTTCAAAGTAGCTGCCCAGAGTACAAGACGTAGATGTGAAAACATTGTCCAAACAGTATTAGCACAGACTTTCTTTTCAATACACTAAGAGAAATTAATAGTATAAGTACTGTAACTATCATATATAACATATATATATGATATATATATGATATATATATGATATATGTGATATACATATATATTTGGAATCATATATATCATATATATCACATATATCATATATATATATATATTTTTTTTCCCTTCCTTCTTTTCTCCCTTCTACCATCCTAGTTACTCTTTCCTTTTGAACTGTTACTTCCCCTCTCACAATATCTACTGTATATTTTGGATCTTATTTACTCTTTCAACTTCTCACACTAGGGAGACAATACAATGTTTACACATGTGAGTCTGATTTATTTCACTTATGAGTGTGATCTCAATTTGCATCCATTTACCTATAAAAGTCTCAAGTTTATCCATCTTTATTGCTGAGTAGTGCTCTATTGTCACCTATCATTTGATATGTGGCTTTCCTACTATTTTATAATAACTTTAACATGAGTTTATTATTATTACTATGCATCTTTCTATGAATTGCAGTCATCCTAGAATAACTACTTCCAGGTTCAAGTGAGAGTTGACAAAGGTACTGTTTTTACTAGGAGACTTTTAATGCACCATACATGACACTTGGGGTGTATGTTTTGCTTTTACTTTCTCTATTTAGTAAAGATTAGCAGATGCAGAATATGATATTTTTATTTTTTCCTCTGTGATGTCTGACTAGCAGTTTCTTTTCCACATTTACATCAATGTGATGTAAAGGATGCCCATGGAAGCTCTTATAGCTGGAACTTACAACCTCAACAACATGGTTTAAATTAGAATTTGTAGCTTCTCTCCTGCTGAATGTGTCCCCAACCCTACAGTATGCTTCTGTCTCCTGGTTTTTCCTGAAATCTGCAGCAATTTTCTCTATATTGTGCCCATCAGACTTGCAGGAAAATACATATTTTAACCTAATGGAATAAATTCCAAAATTCCTCATGGCTGTGTGAGCACATAAAAAAGAGATTCAATGAAGCATACTATTTTATATTATATATCATATTTCCATACTTCAATGGTTCTGAAACTTTTATTCACATACTAACATTTCCAAAAATAGACTAAATCTTATAATTTGTGGAATCACACCGCTGCTACCAATATTGTAACATATTATTATTACACATGTGTGCATGAACCTGGTCAAAGATATTTGTTTTATCAATTCAATAGAATCAGAAGCACTGTTGGTGCCCTATGCATTAAATTTAATTGATATATATACAATGTCATCAAAATGATTATATTGATTTGACACTGAAACAAAATGTTATTCAGTAAACAATGAGGTATAGAAATAGTAACATAAGGTACAAATTTGGTATTTGTGAAGAAAATAATCACTGCTAAAAGGATAACTGGATTGCAACATTTCCTTACAAAGCAACAAATGAATGCTTCATGAGACCTAAGAAAGGATGGTGTCCATTTGCAGGTGAAGCTTTGTTACGTTTTATTAAGATCTATGCAAAAGGATTGCCCACCAGTGACTAAGCAGTATACTTGGATGGAGGAGAAACTGTGGAATATTTCAGAATAGAATAAAGCAATTTCAAACCAGAGAGAGACTGTGTGACCATCAGTAAAATAGAAAATATCAATTTGTTAGAAGCTTCCTGCTGTCATATTTGACGGTGCAATTTTATTGTATTAGACAGCTAAAGAGCTTCTATCTATCACAAGTCTCTCCTCTCTCTTTCATATTCTTTCTCCATTTTTTTAATCTAAAGCATATGTTTTGTTTTTCTCATCTGGGTCATGGCCCTTTCTCTGGAGCATTATATGAATTATGTTTTTTTCTGAAAAATCTCCCTCTGTCTTGGTTCAAGTTACACAAGGGTTATCTTTTGTGCCCTTAACTTTTTAAATATTATTTTTAACATTGTACAATTATAAAGGATTAATATTAAATTGAATGTATATAAGCATGCACAAAAATGTTCAAATTTCACTTACGCACTTTCCACTTATTTGCAAGGATTCTGATATCATCTTAAGGCAGAACAGCTGGAATGTTTATCTGTATGCAGATTTTCCTTTTATATTTTTAAATTTTCCAGATAACTGTTGCACCATAGCCTTGTTAGCTGTCATATCTCTCTTACTTCTGTGCCCTTGACTCTTACAAAAACATACCCTTCACCTTAGGGGAAAAGTTAAAGACATCCTCGATCTACAGAAGCTGATCACATATGGACCAGAAAAGCTGACCTGTGTCTTTTGTATTTCATGTCAACATAAACTCAGGCCAAATTTAAATACTTTGAGATTAACTTAAAACCTTTTATTGCTTTTGCCTTTCAGGTTTCTTTCTTTCTTTCTTTCTTTTTTTTTTTTTTTTTTTTTGGTACCAGGGATTGAATATCTTTACCATGGTATTACATTTTCTGTCCTACTATAATCTAGCTTTGTTTTGTCTTTTTAAATTCACCTAGGATTCTAATGACATTCCACATGCTACAGGAGAGTTTTGAGTGTTCTCAAGGTTACTAAAGTTTGCCACAACTTATTCTAGTCTGTGACTATGGACGTATTAGTCACAAGTCCCACCCATGTGAGGTCTCTCTTCTGAGTCTGGCATTATCTTCTTTTATTCCACTCTTGCTATCTTGGATGTCAACCCAAACTCACAATAATATGAAGTCTGTAAAAGATGACTGGGCTTTTTGTGTGACTCTACAGAGTTATGGACAGCTGTACAATGTGTCCACCTATGACTCCTTCATTTTAGTCACTTTCAGAGTATGAGAAGACCATTTCATAGTTTAGAAATTGAATTTTCATAACTTCACAGTGGCAAAATTGCTACCTTTCCCTGCATCTGTTTTCTGTACCTGCAGTTCTTGCTCTTTCACCCTCAAGAAAGATTTATAATTATTATTTAATATTATAAAAGAGAAATCATTTTTTGCTCTTTCTTCCTAAAGAAAGATTTATAATTCGGGAATCACATGGGAGTATTTATATGATTCATTACTCCGATGGAAACATGTTTTCAGTGGCTGAGGGCTCCTCATTCCTTATCTCTGGGCACAGACAAATCCTTCTCATTGGCAGTGCTCCGCTCCACACTGCAATCCCTTTCACCATCCTGTCTCCTTGTCTTTCTTATGATAAATGTATAAGAAAACTGAAACATCTGATGATATTTAAATCTGTGTATGAAAGAGCTCTATAGCTCTATATACTTGTAGCAAAGATGTAAATGAGAATATTTAGAAGAATGCTGAAGGGTTTTTTCTTTTAGAATCTAGAATAGGTATGATTTTATATGCGCCACTAAACTTTGTAGAGGTTCATAGTGCTGGAGATACAGCTCAAGGGTAAGGCCTTCGTCTCACATGCATGAGACCCTGGTCTTGATCCCCAGACCAGAAAAAATAAAATACAATAAAACTATACAAATGCCCTATTTTAAAAAAACCCACACTTTCAGCTAGTGCATTGTACCAAAAATGAACTAGTTACATGAAATTTTCACATCATCCCAATCCTAATAGAAGGTGCCAGTTGACAGCACCTGTCATGAATAACTATAAAATGAAATTAATAAAATGAACAAAATACAGGTAACTCTAAAAATAGATGTTCGACTTATAAAACATTTGTCATTTATTTTCAGAAGGCTAGTTTCGATTTTAATATAACTATAGCACATGAAAGGTACACAATGGAATAAAATATGAGAAAAATGAGTAAAAACAAACCCTATAAAACACCCAGTGAAATAACTGAAATCAAATAACATACAACAGGAATTGGATCTGTGATAGCCCATTAAGTGGTTCCAAGTTTCAATGAATGTCAAAATGAAAAGTCTGTAATTTGGGAGGCTGGAACATATCAGTGAGAAGAGAATGAACCTTGTAGAAAGAAATACAAATTTTTTAGACTAGACATTAAGGTCCTCTACCAGAGCAACAATAAATTCCCTTCAATATTACATGTGGGCCTTCCATGTGGGATGAATTACAGAAATAATATTGCTTTCATGATAATGCTTGTTAATTAAAAGGGGAAGGTAGTTAGTTTAAGGATTTTCTCAATGGTTTTGCAATCATCAGCTAGCGTTTCAATTTTATGTGTAAAATATTACAAGCTAATTAGATACTTCCTGTACATGACAGGGGCTTCTGGAATTATGAGTTTTACAAAGGATGCTGAGAATCTGGCTGTTTCATTGGGAAGTACAATAACTTTTAAAGCTTAATTTTTATTCAACCAGTCCATTTCCTAGAGAGGACCCTTCTGGATTTTTGTCTGGCAGGGGAAGAGAGGCTGGCAGCAGAGCTTTCCTCCCAGACTTCTGGGAGCCAAAAAGAGTCTCATTGTTAGTGTATTGACTGCTATTAGCCCTTGTGTTAGTGCAGCATTTCCCCCTAACTCAGCTAAATCTGAAACTTTGACCTCTGCAGATTTCATTTTCCCAGAACTTGCTTCCAGAATGGAGAGCATGGTACATGTGGATACACTATGAGGAGAGAACCTATGTGGCTAGCTGCTTCTTTTACTACTCACAGGAAAAATGTTTATTTCTAGTGCCATGTCACAACCATGACTTTATTCCTCTTCAGTGGGCTTCTATTTCTTCGTTTTTGGCTTCTTCTGTCATTTCTTAAACCCATTTCTTAAAATTTTCCTGAAGCTATTACTGCCACCAATACCAGACACTAGTTTCAACTTTTTCTAGCCTCTTTAGTAATTGAAAATTAAACTTTTTTCTTTTTACCTTCCCAATATTATAGACTTGTACAGTAATGTGATTGCCTTCTTCATCTGTTTTCTAACACATTAGATTATATCTTTGAATTTCTCAGTAGTTTTGCAGGAATTGGGGAGTAGGAATTAACTTTATTTAATTTACTGCTTAACTGAAAGTTCCTAGTGAATATTTAACAATACCCAAATACATATTTTAAGGAGATATTTGCAAACGAGTTCTTGTGGTAAGTCATGTTCATACCCTAGCGACTAGGCAAGAAGTTTCACTCACAATAGTAGTGAATTCTTTTCATGGAACTGTTTACCAGGGCTATGCTAAATTTATCTTCAGATAAGAATCTATAAAAACCCAGAAGGTGCATAAGTTTGTGACATTATCATTTTATACCAAGGCATACAAAGGATATGATAGGTATGGACAGTGCCAGAAGCTAAGGTTTCCTTGTTTGCAAACATCATGGGACCCTTATTATCCCTTGTTAATGACACGGTATTGACCTGCTTACCCGTTACTGGGAAAAATTACAACACCTACAAGTTAAAGGAGAAATGTGTTCGGCTCACAGTTTCAGAGGATTCAGTCCATAATCTGCTGGCTCCCAAGCTGGAATACCATGGCAGAAGGGCTCGTAGAGTAAAGCTTCTTATATCTTGGCAGCCAGGAAGCAGAGCAAGAGAATAGCACCAAAGAGGAAGGGCCCGGGACCATATATGGGTAAAATCTTCATGACCCACCCAGACACAGCAGAAATAAAGTTTACTAATTCCATAGGAAACTCCCAAACTATTCAAGTTGATGATTAAGTTTAACCCCACAGGTATTAGGTACTCTCTTCTTTATGAAGTTTATTATTTGTAAAATAAGGATTTTTTTCCTAATTCATAGTATAATTGTTAGCATTTGGTGAGATAAAGTATGAGAAAATACCTACCAGTTAAGTTTCCAGAAGCTATTGATTTAAAATCAAGAGCTAAAAGATATTAATGAGTTTATATATCACATTTTGTTTCTATATCACATTTTGAGGGCAGCATATTCTATCTGTAAGCATCTCTGATTGTGGGAATGGTTGTCTTCATACAAAACTTGTTTCATTACAGTGTTTTATTCATGCCAAATCACTCTTCACTATGTGTAATGTGTTACCTGATCTTTCCTGATTCTCTGACTTCATATCTGATCTTTTTCCATTTGCTTGAATGAAATCTTCAAATTTTATTATTTTCTTAGCTCATAGACACTATTTCCAGCAGTCACCAGAGGCTCAGACAAAGCAGCACCAGCAGGAAATCCACCTATGTGAGTATCTTGTGGAAAGTGTGTCTTATCATTTAAGGTTAGGTTGCAGGAGAGATATCAAAACGTGAGGCAGTGTGAAAATTATAAGTGTTTAGTGCTGTACGACAGATCCTAGGCTATGAAAGAGTAGATGACGGGTCTTACACACACATACACACAAGAACACCTGCACACTTGCACATGCACACATCAGGGAGCATGGAGAGAGGGAAGGTACCCATGGGCAGATGCTTTTCTTGAGTATAGGAAGTTACTCAAACAGGTTTCCACAGGGCACTTTAATTGATGGCTTTAAAGCAGGTGGATAGTAATTCTGCAGTCATACTGTGACTAGGAGGTGGTTACTTTAAGCTTCTGTGTAAATATTTAAATGACCCATTTAAGAGAAGCAGAAAATGAAAAGCCAGTTAGGCTAGAGAGATGCTTCTGAAGTTTTTTCTTTGTTTGTTTGTTTGTTTTTTCTTTCTGATCACTGGCTGCAGTTGTTTGAGTGAATAATCATAATAGAAACTGAGTCAAAGATGACTGAGCCTGTATCCTCCAGGAGAAGTCAAAGTCATATTTAAAAATAGATGCTGAGGCAACTTGAAGCTGTAAGCATTAATAACTGCACATCCTTTGTCTGAAGAACATTTTCAGAATTTACTTCAGTATTGTCTGCTAGCGAGAAAGATGTGTTTTTTATGTTTTTGAAATGTTTCGACATTGCCTGGATTTAAAAGGAACATTTTCACTGTAGACAGATTCCTAGATTAGCAGTGCCTTCCGTTCCACCGAGATGTTACATAGCTGTTTTGTGCACAAAGTCAGTTGTTACTCTAACCCTTGCACTTTGGGGGAAACCTTTTCTTTGATTACTTTTGAGATTTTCTCTTTGCCTTTGGGTTTTCTCTAACTACATCTACTTTATTATTCTTCTTGGAGTTGGTGGACTTTTTGAGTTTGTGGATTCAGTGACTCTATGGAATAAAATCTGGAAACTTTTCAGCCATTATTTTCTCAAACTTTATCTGTGCTTAGTTTTTAAAGTCCTGTCTCCTAGAACTCTAATTAAATGTTTCTAGATTTAATCATTGTATTTTCTACATGTCTTACACTTCTGTAGTTCTCTTCATGATCAACTTTGTATGGTTTCTTCTAGCCCCTACCTATTTCAGACCACCAAATCACTCTTCAGTTTTGCCTGACATGTTATTAATCTATCCTAAAATTTTATATTTTTTGCTTTAAATATTTTTTGTATTCCTCTGTCAAAACTTAAAATTTTGACTCATCCTTTTGATTTTGGTGAGCGTAGCTGCTTTTCTTTGTTTATATCTTTGATTTTGTTTCCCAGTTTGCTTCAGATGATTTCAATTTCTGCAAACCTTGTAGGTTTTTTTTTTGTTTTTTGATTCTGCTGTTATTATGTCCATTGCTTCTTGTTTATGCAATTGTATTTCCAAGTGCATTTAGTAACATTGATTGCATAACATTTACTATATTAGAGAAAATCTTGTGGAAATATCTGAGATATAAGATGTTATTTATTATCTTCTTCCAGAGAGATTTTTCTTTTACCATATTCTTGGAGATGTTATTAATGTAGCCTCACTGAAGAGGCTAAGAAAGATAGCTTTACTTTACTCTTCCTCATCATTAGGCAACAGAACATGGAGAGATACTCTCCACTTGAGAGAAGGAAAGGGAAGTAAGCACCAATACCCAAGGATGAAGCTTTCCTTGGTGCTATTAAGTACCAAGAAAGTTCCTTCACCCCAGAATCTATGCTTGTATGAAAGATCTGAGCCTCTAACCCTGCCCCAGCACGATATCATAGTGCAGGTTTCATGTCTGCTCAGTGGACTTGGTCTCTGTATACATCTCATGATGAGACCAATTTCAGCACCCTCAGGCTGCAGACTGGCCCCAAGGCTGATCCAGTTTGCACAAACTCAAAGTCCACGCCATCTTAGGGGTGAGCCAGCCTCAGTGGATCTGAGATTAAGTCCAGCCCAAGCACTGGGTTGATCCCCACAATCCCAGGGTTCAAGCCTAAACACAGCCCAAGGTTGGTCCTAGGAATCCTAGTTATCTGGCTAACACTCCTGGATTTAGTCCCCAGCCTGACTTTTGTAGGTACATTTTCTAAATCCACCAAGAAGCAGGAAAATTCCAGTGGTCCCATGCTATGGGCCCACCCCAGGTCTCAGAACACTTCAGAGTTCCATCAGCCTACAGTGATGCAAGCTTTAGTTCCTCCTCCAAATCAAATCAGCATCTGTAGCCTCAGACACTAGGCTGGTGCCCACAGACTCCAAACTTGTTACAATAGTGTTTTATGTATGTCTATGCTAACCACAAAACAGAAAAAATGATAATACAGATACAAAACATAAAACTCAGGAATGAAAGCATACCATTAAAGAATATCACACAATTACAAAGGAAGACAGCAAGAGAGAAAGAGAGAGACAAAGTATCTGTAGCTCCAACACAATCAGAATATAATAAAATGGTAGTACTAAGTCCTTACCTTGAATGTCATTATTGGATGGATATTCAAAGCATATAGATTCAATATATTAGGGAGATATCTACACTCCAATGTTCATTGCAGTAGTAATAGCCATATCGAATAATAGCCAAGATATAGAATTAACTTACATATCCATCAATATATGAATGGATAAAGAAAATCATATATATATATATATATATAGTAAAAAAGAAATTCTATCATTTGTAACAACTTTGTTGAAAGGGACATTATACTAAATGAAATCAACCAGATGTAGAAACACAAATGCTCCATGATTCCATTTACATGTGAAATTTAAAAAATGTTGAACTCATCAAGTAGAGAGTAGAATAGTGATTTACCAGGGAGAAAGTGGTACAGTTTGGAGAAATATTGACCAAAGGACACAAAATTTCAGTTAGGAAGAATAACTTCAAGAGATCATGTGAGTATAGTTAACAACAGAGTGTTGAATTCTTGAAAACTCACTAATGGTAGATTTTGTGTTCTCACCTCAAAATATGTCAATTAGTTGATTTACTAATACCATAATAATCAAAACATCATGATATCTTATTGTATATGTAAAATACATATGGTTTAATGTAGCAATTAAATTTTTAAAAAACACTTGAGGGTTCTTAATGTGAGAGAAATGATTTCCAGTTGAATCAAGATCCAAGTCATTATCTGAGGGAACAAGAAACATGATATCATCCTGTATTAGTTCCCTATTACTAATTATCACAAAATAAATTATCACAAATTTATCTTCTGAAGCTATATAATATCACCATCTGATTATGAAAGTTAAGCTGCTTACATGGGTCTCATTAAGTTGGGATCAAGGTGTTAGGCAGGAATGCATTCCCCTCTGAAGCCTTTATGAAGGATATTTTTATTTTTTCATTGTCTAAAAGCCACCTGTTTTCCTTGGCTCATCACCCCTTCCTCTATCTTTGAAGTTAATGACATGGAAAGTTGTTGTTGTGTGTCTTCATTTTGACTCTTCTTCCAACCTTTCATCTCTCTCTTTCTGTGATTTCTTCTGCTCTTCTCTACTTTTAAGGATTCTTATAATTGCAATGAACCTGTCTAGGTAACCTACAATAACCTCCTCACTCTAAAGCTTGCTAACAACTTTAATTCAATTTGTAACCTTGATTTCCTTTGACATGTAGCCTAATATATTCTAGAGAATAGGATGTGAATATCTTAGGGAGGTCTACCATAAGTCCCAAGGGTAGATAACTGACAAAGACACAAAATATCACAGCCCCGGTAAATGTTTACAGCAGAACTCCAGGCCTAATCAGGAAATAAAATATAAAGTTAGAACTGAAAGAGAGCCCCTGAGAATGCAGTGCATGAAACCATGGGAATGAAGCCAGAGGTGCATTGGAAACCCCAGGAAGTCGAATTGCCAGGAATATGGTATATCTGCCAAGAAAAGCGGCCATGAGTGGAGCCAGCCCAAGAGCCAGGCTGTGTGGGCTGCAACCAACTGGTATGTCTGTAAGGGTGGGGCCTCTCTATACTTTTGGAATTCACACTTTACTACATTATGCCAGATACGGAGCTATCGGATTTACTGTTTGCCCTACAGGTTTTGGTCTTGCTTTTGTCCCATTCTTTTCTTTTTTCTTTCTTTCTTTCTTTCTTTCTTTCTTTCTTTCTTTCTTTCTTTCTTTCTTTCTTTCTTCTTTCTTTCTTTCTTTCTTTCTTCTTCTTTCTTTCTTTCTTTCTTTCTTTCTTTCTTTCTTCTTTCTTTCTTTCTTCTTTCTTTCTTTTTTCTTTCTTTCTTTCTTTCTTTCTTTCTTTCCTTTTTTGTTTTTTACCAGGGATCAAAACCATGACCTTGCCCTTGCCAGGCAGGCACTTATACCACTGCACTAAATACTTGGCTTGGTCCAATTAATTCTTTTCTGTCTCCCTGTTCTTCCATTTTGTAATGTAAGTATTTACCCTTGTTATTATACCTTGGGATTATGTAAATTATTTTTGATTTTGCAATGGCTTACAATTAAGAGTTTGCTTTGAATCTTAAAAGAGACTAGCACTTTTGAAAAATGGTGAAACAATTTATAGTTTGGAGGAAAGGACTACTGCATCTCCAGTTGGACCTGCGTTAGCTGTATTATGTGAGACACAATCTTGAACTTGCAATTGTCTTTATTTGAAGGTTAAGTATGGTTTAAGGAGATGTATCTGGATGGAAAATGGATTAGGGGTGGATAGTGACTCCTAATCTTTATATGTGAGTTTATTGCATTAAGAAGTGCTTAGCATATTAATGAGTGTGTCTCTGTGGGTCATGGACATGTGTCCTTGTGTACCATGTATAGTCCTTAGTCCATTCCTCTCTGGCACCATTTTCCTTCTCTCCTCCCTGGCTGCCATACACCAAGCAGCTTTACTGCACCACACCCTTCTGTCATGACATTCGTGCCTTGAAGCCTGTTGACCATGAACGAAATCCTCTGAACTGTGATCCCAATATACTTCTCCTTTGTAAAGTTGTAAGTATCTGGTATTGTGTTGATAATGAGAAAGCTGATTAATACAAACAGCCATTCCCAAAGGGGCATTTTTACTTGTAGTAAACTTGGTCATGTCTTAGTAACCATTTTTCCTTCTCTTTTGCAAATGAAAAATAGCTAAATAAAAAAAAATTGAGTTGAATGTTGAATTATAATTATGAAATGTCTTATATCACAACAGTTGGTTTGTCTAAGAAGATAAATTTATACTTATGAAGTTTCTTTTCTTTTTTTTTTTTTGTACCAGGGATTGAACTCATGACCTCATGCTTGCCAGGCAGGCACTTGCACCAATGAATTGTATCCCCAGCACTTAGAAGATGAATTTAATAAGGACTTATATAAGGTTCCTTCCTTGTCCTGTCCCCTCTGAAATAAGTTATCAATCTGGAGAAGAGGAAACAGGCGTACTGAGGGGAGGAGTAAAAATGATTGAGATGAGTCATGTACACATAACAATTCCCCAAAATGAATGGAAATATCATACACTGCAAAGATATATGAATAATAAAACATGGCATCTTATTTGCAAGTCAGCAGCTTTGGTTATCAGTGAACTAAGTTACCTGTACCAGTTTAAGGAGGTTTTCAGAAAGGTTGTATCAATCTCAGCCCATATTATTAGGACTATCTTACTATTCTATCCAATCTGAGAGAGGAAAAAGTAGCTCTCTACTCTGCTTCAGTTTAAAAAATCATTTTTTGACCCTTGATTTTGTGCACTCCAATGCTGCAAATTTCAGGGAAGATAAGCACTGGAGGAAGTAAATGTATAAGGAAATGTTTTGCCCTCTCTCCTCAGGGAGATGCGTTAACTCTTCAAACCTATTAATCCGAATTCCAAAGGTTGAACATTTTGCTGTAACATCTACTAGTTAGTGAAATTCAAAGCTACACTGGACTATAACAGATTTTGAGTTGTTTGACTTTGGAGAACATTAGGCAAAGACAAAAGGTCACCCACAGAATGTACAAGCTATAAAAGGAAGTTCAACAAGATGGCCTCCAAATCACTAAAATTCTAAAGACCCTTCAATTTGATGAAATCTAAGCAGTCTCATCTTTGGTCGAATTATAAAGTAGGTCGATCTGGTCAGTAAAACCCTCAACTTATTCTCCTATGTGATCTTACACATCTCATGGGCTACCATTTCTCGCCTTTCAGGTGCTCATTGTCCTCTGGACCACTGCCCATCCACAGATGTGCTCTAATGAGATCTTTTGTTGACTTAAATATCAGTGTTTGGGTTCTAAACATCATCTCTGTGTCTTTTGGTTCAAGCTTCCTCTGCCTATGATGGTGAAAAGTGTGGTAACATGTCCTGGATTATTTTTTCTAGCTTCTTTATCCTTTATTCCTAGTCCTTAGAATCATTTCCTGAGATACATAATCTGTATGCAAGTTCTTGTCTTAAATTTGACATATTAAAGAAACTTAGGTTATTTCTAATTAGAAGAGACTTTATGCATATTCTTTCTTTTTTCTGTAAGAATTTTAAACATTATTAAGCATATGCAGAAAATTTCAATGCAGGTATAGCTGCATAATCTGTTTGTAAGGCAAATCAACTACAGAACTAACATTTATGTGCTCACTATGAGTAAGAATTCAGCACTGACATCTTAGCTATGTTCCATCACAAAAACATAACTGCACACAATATGAAAGTAACTGTGGGGAACAAGCTACATTTCTTTGACAAAATCTGAAAACACATGACATAATCTCTCTTGGGAATGCCTGTAACATAGGAGAAAACTTTGGGAAAGAGCCAAAAAAAAAAAAAAAGGCAATTTGAAAGTGAAATTCTTGATCTTACCAGGAAGCCACACAGTACCTGAATTGTGAAAAGTTAAAAATCTATTAGTTTTTCTTTAAAATCTGCTATCATAAGCCTTGACTAATCGAAGTAATTATAACATTCTACCTCCTAAATGAGATTTCACAGCTCTTCATCCAAGAGAAACAAGCCTCCAAATAATTTTACTCCGATGTCCCTAAATAACATAAAACACAACTCACAAAAGCACATTATTGCTAGGAGAATTGATAATTTTTTCAATAAATGAGTTTAACAAAAAGATTTAATTTAATTTCCAAGTTTATGATGGTAATGCTTGCTTATTTCTTGCAACTATTACCATACTCATTTCATGTTGACTGCATGAATAATATCACTAAACTGTTCCTAATGATTGATCTGTGTAATATAAAATTCCTGTATACTCTATTTCTGGGAAGAATTTAAAGAACTTTGCTGGCATTAGTCAGAGCTCCACGGTTTGCACCATCTAATGCTCAGCACAGTCAGCTTTGGATTCCTGTGAGAACAAACTGTTCATACAAAATCCCATCACTCCATAGTAAGCAGGAATTTTCATTAGAATTTTCTATCCCTCCTTTTTTATTTCATCTTTCCTTTCTCTTCCTGCAGGTCTCCTCTTCTCGCAGTGCTCTCTGGCCATCTCCAACTCCTGTGGTCCTTCTATGCTACCTCTTTTCCCTGACTCCTCCACCTTCTTCTCTTCTACCCCATCCTCCGGCAGTACTCACTCGTGTGCGTACTGTCCAATATATGCTCCTATGTGAGATGACAGTGTCTTTAAAGGTGTCAATTTCCTTCATCCAGTGGAGTTGCTGAAGAGAAATTAATGAGACTCTCCATAGTCCATACTTTCGAAGGAGACACTGTTGTTTAGCAAGAAACACATGTCAGAATTTTGTGTAAAATCTGTTTAGGGTTGTCCTGGGTGACTTGGAGGTATGCCAATGTAAAATGCACTTAAATTGTTTGTCAAGTCTCCTTCCTGTTTGAGGTGTGCACTAGATCCCCAGGAGAATTACAAAGCAGGAGGGTATAGACAGTTCAGCGATATCTTCTATCATTTATTTTTTTGACATTGCAGCCTGTGGCTGTGGAAGAAAAATCGTTGCAATTTTCAAACTCTTTCTTTCTCCTCTGCCAAGCATTAACTAAATCATACATTCTCAGAGAAGAAATAAAATAACAAGCTGCACATCTCAAATATGGGGAAGACAAACCTATTTAACTTATTTGACTTGAATTACTGTTCCATATTACTAAAAGCAAACAAAGGATTCTCCTGACAGATAGAAAGTCTTGACATGTGGGGACTGAATTGAATTTTTGTTTCGTTTAGTAGAGATTTCCTGCTCATGGGAATGATTAAAACTAGTCAATGGTTTGGCAATTTCCAACTCAATTTTCTTATTGTAAAAATCTATTGTGTGATTTTAGTGTTTTAAATCAATATTTTAGACCATCAACTGTATGTTTTTCATTCATCCTAGAATCCAAAGATGTGAGATACAGAAGATACATTCAAAAAAGTCTACATCATCCCTGTATATAATAATTAAGACAAAGAAACAGAAAAATTAAGTGGCTTGTCTGAGGTAATGTGACCAGATGTGAAATGTATAAAATCTCTTAATTAGCCTTTTATTGAGACATTGGAATAGCATGAATTAACCTTTAGATTTCCATGTTCCCTCTATGACTTTATTTATCCTTCGCACAACAAGGATATGAAAGAATTGCCATGCTAGGAGTTGCACAGGAATGGAGGGATAGCGACCTGATGAAATCATCATGGTAAGGGGCTGCAGCCAATTTAGTGGAGCAAATGCTGTAATAAAATCTGCTTATTAATGCCATGGGATATTGTTATGGATTGAGAACTGGTGGTCAACTTAGCGCCAGCTGGATTACATCAGCGTGGCACTGAACAGAGATGTTTCACCTGAGGAAGGTTACCAGCATAAATGGAGATGTGGAGAAGGAGAAGAGAGAGCATTTAGAACATTAGGGCGTTGAGCATCGAGGGCATTGAGGCATTGTGAGGTCTCCTACGAGTTCCTGTTTGAGCCGTTAGGTTCTCCTGGAGAAGCTCTGGTCCTCACATCAAGCTGGCTCCAGAGGGGAAGACGTGTGCTGCTTGGTCTCCAGGATGGACTCATCACACTGGCTTCCTGGCATGTACTTGACTATATGTGTCAGAGGAGGAGCTTGGGGCCTCCGTGTCACTGAGGATGGCTGTGGTGCTTTTCAGGACAGCCCTGGTGTTTGTTGTGAGTGTGACTTCTTGGCTCCAGCGTAGAATCCTCAACTTAGCACAGCTCCTTCACCCTGCTGGCATAGACTTTCTAGCTTCCACCGCTGACCTTTGGGCCTTCCCAGCATGGATCCGTAAAAGATACTGGCGTGAGTCCTTCTTGTGGGCTCTAGACTTCCAATTGGACTCATGGGAGGCATTGTCATGAGCCCTGGGTCTTCATCTGGCCTCTTGTGGGACATTGCTGTGGGATTTAGGCCCTTGATTAAATATTCTATGTCTTTGGTGTTGTGGATAGATTTCCTGTATTAACTTGTGTTAACTCTGGGTGACCATCATAACAATAATATAAACTCCATGTCCTGATTCTAATTGTTCTCTGTACAACCCCTGACTACAACAGATATATAGAAATATACCATATAATATAGCAAATATGGGGGATTTCCTTCTATCTTGTCTTTGAAATCCAATATTGTTCTCACTGTCTTGTTTTGTACTGATTGTTTTGTTTTATTCGGTGTTCTGTTTTGATTGGTTTTATTCTGTTTTTTTTTTTTGGTTTGATTTTGCTATATCTGATGGAATGGACAACTGTTGTGAAGATAATAAAATATACTACGGTAGCCATTGTTGTTTTCCTAGTATTCTGCTTCAAAGTTCTGTACCAATTTTATTGCTTTATTTTGATTGGTTTTATTCTGATTTGTTTTGTTAGATTTTATTATCTTTAAAAGAAATTGTAAAGTTCCAAGAAAGTAAAGAATCATCCATTTCTATCTAGCATATTTTATTATAATTTGGGAAGTTGCTTTGATATTAGAATTATTTCCATATGTAAAATATGATGAAAATTTGTCTCATATAACAGCATTAAAATCTTAAGAGATGTGTGAGAAAAACATCTAATAGCATTCAATATACATTTTTGAGAGGGGAACATATTCAAAAACAAGGAATAAATATGTGATTTATCAATATAATGTCTAAAAGCACTGTTTTCTTTGTTAATTTTAGTAGTACTTCTATCAAAATCAGGAATAAGAAAATTACATACATAATTGCTATTGCAGTTATATAATGCTTTTGTAGATATTATGGATAATTCAAGAAGACATGAAGCAAAAACAAAAGCAGAGGTACCTTTTATTTTCATAGTACTCACTACATTTGTAATATAACTACATGTTGTTTGCCCTGCAAAAATTAAATACCTGGAGAGCAGGAGGAATTAGGCCTAAAGTATTAAGGAATACCAATGTTTAACAAAAGACATTTTCCAATAAAACATTACATAAATACTTATGGAATAAATTAAGTAGGGTACAGCTAAATTAAAGGTCTTCAAATCTTTGCCCCTCTAAAGCAACTATGAACCTATAGAAAAATGGCAAAACAGTTAACTCCATGCCTTCAGAATCTACCAAAAATGTACGTATTTTAAAAACATTTACACTTGAAAAGCTAGAATTTTGAAGAATACTGGGAACTTATAGTGTTTTTTTAGGACTTCTTCCATTCTTCTTCCAGCCTGGTTGACATGGTGGTTTTGCCAGAGCTGGAAAGACTATGACAACTAAAAAGTTCACTTATGTGGCATTACTGAGCACATTTGATATGTAGCATTCTCAGTGGAAGTGACATTCTTGGCAATGGATCAGTAGTGAGGTTCCCTGACTCTTCTAGTCCAAGGTCATAGTTAAGACAAAGTTAATGTCAACTGAGACTACACTTCCCCATGGCAGAGCCCTAATATTTATAAGTGAGTCAGTTCACAGTATTTTGTTATAGTAGCCCCATAGGGCTAAGGCAGCAGAATATTGTAACCTTAAAAAAATAAATCCTGTCATCTGCGATAACATACATAAACCCAGAGAATATATTACAAGTGAAATAATTGAGCAAAGTTTTGGTTAAATGACACAATAAATCTAAAGATCTACTGTACAGCATATTAATTGTAGTTCTAAAAATACTGTGTAACACATTTGAAAAAGGTGTCATGTTAAGTACTTTTACTACGAAAATAAAAATAAAGCAAGAGGAAAATTTTGGAGGTGATAGATTTGTCATAGATCATTATGATGATTTTTATCAATGTGTACTTATTTTATTTGAGTTGCATACAAAAATATGTTCAGATTCTTGAATGTCAATGACAACTCAGAAAAAAGGTTTTACAAAATTTCTTTTCTTTGATCTGGTATGCAATAAACTGCATTTAAAGATTTTCTTATTTATTTATTAAAGTTATTTAGAAAAATGTTAAAGGAGATTTTATGTTATTTTCAATACAGTGAAAAAGATTTACAAAATATGAAAAATCTTGAAAGTGCTAATTAATAACCTGCTATTATAGCTTACAAATCAATACCACTCCTGTACACAAATAACAAACCCACTGAGAGAGAAATTAGGGAAACATCTTTTACAATAGCATCCCCAAAAACACTGAAATACCTAGGAATCAATCTAATGAAGGAATTAAAAAACCTTTACACTGAAAACTATAGTACTTTTAAAAAATAGACTGAAAAATGTATTGGAAAATGAAAATATATTCCTTGCTCTTAAGTAAAAAGAGCCAATATAATGAAAATGGCCATATTTCCAAAGTTGTTATACAGATTTAATGCAATCCTGATCAAAATACCAATAGCAATATGTCACAGAATTAGAAAAAACAATCCTAAAATTCATTTGGAATCAGAAGAGACCTAGAAGAGCAAAAGCAATTCTGGGCAACAAAAACAAGGTTGGGGGTATCCCAATCCCCTCTAGGTACATCATGATCATCAAAGCAAAACAAAGAAAACAACAGACCCCAGAACCAGTGGAACAGATTAGAAGATGCAGAAACAACTGCAAACACACTCAGCCATCATATCTTTGACAAAGGGTCCAAACATGTTCACTGGAAGAAAGATAACTTTTTAAATAAATTACTCTGGGAAATCTGACTTTCCATATGCCAAAGACTAAAATTAGACCCGTATGTTTCACCACGCACTGCATTAAAATCCAAATGTATCAAAACTCTAAATATTAACACAGAAACACTAAATTTGATGGAAGATAGGTAAGTAGAACTCTGAAGGTATAAGTGTGGGTAAAGACTTTATAAGCAAAAACCCAACCACAGAGGAACTATCACAAAGAATCAATGATTGGGACTTCATCATATAAAAAAGCTTTTGCATATTAAAAGAAACCAACAGAGTGAAGAGACACCCCAAAATGTGAGAAAATATTGTACCAGCTGTTTCTCAGGCTTAGGACTAACATCTAGAATATATAAAGAACTCAAAAAAATCAGACCCCCCCCCAAATTGAAGACCTAATCCAATAATGGGCATCTAAAATGAATAAAAACTTCTCAGATGAAGAAGTAAAGACAGCAAATAAATATATGAAAAAGAGGTCAACATCCTTAATAACCTACTATTATAGCTTACAAATCAATACCACTCCTGTACAGCAAATAAATATATGAAAATAAATATATGAAAAAAGAGGTCAACATCCTTAATAACCTACTATTATAGCTTACAAATCAATACCACTCCTGTACACAAGTAACAAACCCACTGAGAGAGAAATTAAGGAAACATCTTTTACAATAGCATCCCCAAAAACACTGAAATACCTAGGAATCAATCTAATGAAGGAATTAAAAAACCTTTACACTGAAAACTATAGTACTTTTAAAAAATAGACTGAAATTTTTTAAAAATTTAAAAAATTTTTTAAAAATTTAAAAAATTTCAGAGTTGCAAATTAAAACAGCACTGAAATTCCTTCTCACTCCAGAAAGAATGACTGTTATCAAGAAATCAACCAATAACAGATGCTGTTGGGGCTGTGAGGGAGAAGGAACCCTTTTCCACTGTTAGTAGGACAGCAGACTGCAACCAAAGTGGAAATAAAAGTTGAGATTCCTCAAAAATCTAAAGCTAGAGGTTCCATTTGGCCCAAATATTTGTCTTCTTGGTATCTTCCCAAAAGAATTAAAAGCATCATGCCACACCATATATTCACACCTATGTTTATATCAGCACAGTTTGTAATAGCCAAATCTTGGAAACAGCCCAAATGCCCATGACCAATGAATAAGTAAAGAAGATGTGGTGGTTTTTTTCTTCTGCACAGAAGTACTACTCTACCATAAAGAAGGATAAGCTTGCAACATTTCTAGCTAAATGGATTCACCTTGGGACCATACTCTTAAGTGAAATAAATCAAACACATTTTTTAATTCTATTGCATTGTTTCTCTGGTGTGAAAAACTGAAAGTGTAAATAAGGACCAAAATGTATGACAGATATTGGAAGATGAGAAGAAAGTGATCAAACAGGAAGGCAAACAATAGAGTATATAGGAGGAAAGAAAAACAGGATAAGAAAAAAAGAGAGTAGAAGGTAAATATGGAAATTCTTAAACACCTTAACCTTTGAGAAAGATTTATCCCCTTACTTCTTATTATCCATC
Organism: Dolichotis patagonum; assembly: GCA_004027295.1. Classification (NCBI taxonomy): domain Eukaryota; kingdom Metazoa; phylum Chordata; class Mammalia; order Rodentia; family Caviidae; genus Dolichotis; species Dolichotis patagonum. Next base: position 20,460 of record PVJX010000106.1, read on the forward strand.
TTATTTTTGCTATTTATTTATGTTTTGGGTTTCTCCTATAAAAGAAATGATAAAATATTTAAGCTTTTGTGTTTGATTCATTTCATTTAACATAATGGTCTGAATCCATTTTCTTACAAATGACTCTAGTTTATGCTCCTTTATGGCAGAGTGGCACTCCACTGTGTGTAAATACCACATTTCCTTTCTCCATTTACCTGTCGATATAGACTTCTTCCAAAATTTATGTATTATGAATTTTACTGCTATAAACATAGGCATGCATGTCTCAATCTAATACAATCCCTTTAAATCTTTTAAGAAGAGACCTAAAAGAGGAATAGCTAGATCAAATGCAATTTCTAGTTTTACTTTTTTCAAGCAACTCCACATTGATTTCCATAGTGTTTGTATTAGTTTATATTCTCACCAGAGTGCAGAAGGGTTCCTTTTTCTCCACAGCTTCATCAGGATTGGCTTTATTTGATTTCTTGATGATGGTGATTCTTACTGGGGAAAGATGGAATCTCAGTGTTATTTTATCTTGCATTTCTCTAGTAGCCAGCGATGTTTGATGTTTAGCATTTCTTCATGTATTTATTGGCCATTAATACTTCTGTGAAGTGTCTATTCATTTCATTTGCCCATTTTCTTATTTGTTCTTTTATTTTGGGAGCTTCGGGAAATTTATTTCCTAAGGGTTAATATTGATAATCTTTTCTTTCCAGAAAAACACCAATTTGTTATCATTTGAATTTATTAAAATTTAAAAATTAGAAATGTTTGCAATTATATGCAATTTTGAGAATTTTCCCTGTATCTATACAGCTCCTTTTGTGTGCCAACTCCTATGTATTGGCTTTAACTGCTTCATTAGGTTAGCCAGAGATTTTCTTTCTTATCTACTTTTGTATTGTTGTTTTCTCAAAAGATAATATCTTGGACTTATTTAGCTAGGTATCCTTTTCTGAATTTTAATTCTAAAGCTTTGGATTATCTATTTCATGTTTTATTAAATTTGAATTGTATTTTGTAATTTTTTTCTTAGTTGATACCTTAAAGTCTGTGTTTTCATTCTTTTTTGTTTAATGATAACAGATCAAGTTGGCTAAAAACAGAACTATAGAGTTTCTAAAGAACATGATTAAGAATGAGTACCAAAGCAGCAATGAACATAAGTCCACAGATATGAGCTTCTAGTATTATTTTCCAAAAAAAGTATCTAGGCTCTCTGGAAAAGTGGATATATCAGGCAGTTATATTCATGATGAACCTAAGCAAATAGTCTAGAGATGTAAGAAAGTGCTTGAGAAACAAAACAAACAAAATCCCATGCACATTGACACCAAAGCAGTACAGATATCAATTTAAAATCTCACAGTGATCAAAGTTGTAATAATTTTAGCCAGAAAATATTAAAATATTAGATTATAACTCAAAATATAAAATGAATACCAATGGCATAACGTGTAAAATCCATCAAACACTGTATACAACAGAAAATAAAAACTTGTATGAATATTTTAATACTAAATTTATTGAGATATCATGAGATTATAAAGTTACCTTTGGCCTCTGCAATTATGATAGGTGCTTAAAGTGGTGACCATTAGCTTCCAGACATTTATTAGTATGGTGAATAGCAGATATATATATATATATATATATATATATATATATGGATTCTATACATATATATACATATATATGTTTGATAAGTGGAGAAGAATGAATCTTTCATGTGGAATAATTATTAATAACCTATTTAGATACAATACTTATGGAGAAGGATCATGACTCTAGGCTTATTAGGTGTGAACCATGCATACTGATTTTCTTGCAAAAACATAATCTGAAAAGGAGATAGAAGAGTAGTGAAACCTGACAAAAACTACCTCAGCATGGAGATCAAAGTCAACAGCAATCATGATGAGGCATGTTGATACCTTATACCCTTGATATTATGAGAAAGGCACCTGACTTGTGTAATCTTCTCCCATAACCACAGTCCCATTGTGAACATGAGCAAAACATCAGGCAAATTCCATTTAAAGGACATTTTGCAAAACACCTGCTAACCAAGATTCGTCAAAACTATCAAGACCTTCAGAAATAATGAAGATTTGAGAAAATGTCACAGGTACAAAGAATAGGCAAAGATATAACAGCTAAATATAATGACAAATCTTAGAGAGAATACTCAAACAGAAAAGACATTAAGGAAACACGTAAAGAAATCTAAACAAAGTATAGACTTTTGTTAATAAAACTGTATCAATATTAGTTCACTATAACACATATAATAATGTAAGATATTAATAGGAGAAACTGGGTTTAGGGTAGGTAAGAATATATTGTACTATCCTCTTAATTTTTCTGTGAGTCAGCAAGTATAAAGACTATTAAGATAAAGACTGTCAAAAGTCTGACAAACAGATGTTAATATATACATATGAAAGAATAGAATGAGATATTTCTACTTAACAGACAGACCTTTTCAATTAACAGAAATCATACATCCTGTACAAAGACACATATTTAAAAAACTGATCAAATGTTAGACAGCAAAGAAAATTTCAGGAAATCTAAAAAAGACTAATATGTTTAAACTTCCATAAATTTATTCAACATCAAAGAAGAGAGACATGGATACAAATTAATGATATTACCATTGTGTCAGGATGTATTGCTGCTGAGATGAGCAGCTAATGAGGACCATAAAGCCAGCACCAGAAATGAATTAAAGGGATGGAGTTTCAAAAGAGAAGGCACTATTTGTCAGGAGGTAAAAGAAGGCATAAAGCTACTCCAAAGAGAGAGTAGGGGGTTCTAGAAAGATGGGTTTCCTGTGGGCCTTTGTCCATCATCCCTTTTATTAATATTAGGAACCCTTCCTCACCGAACTTGTCACAATCTGATTGGCTTCTTGAGTCCCAGGCTGCAAGATCCTAAAGCAGGTAACCTTGCCTTCATGCCCATACCTTTAGGTGAGTTTTGTTTGACTTTCTCCTGACCATTTGTCTTTGTCAGGGTCTTGCATCTGTGATTTATAGATTGGTTAGGAGGCACTTTCTAGACAAAGCAACTTAAAGCTAATGATTAGGTGATGCATATCCTGTGTAGCAATATAGTACCTTAGGTTGGGAATACTTAGATATATATGTATATACATGCATAGGTATATAAGAGTTTTACTTTCACTTAAGTGGCTGCCACCTGTCTCCTTTACATTTTATTGAAGGTGAGGCAAGGGTTGATCATTCTGGTTTTCTATACTTCTGGCTTTCTCCCACTTTGTCTATCAGCTCTTTCTCTGGTAAATTCTTATTCTAATTGTGCTACGTATTGCCTTAGTCTCCAAGGGAATCCCTCCAGTAAAGTTTAAAGCCTTTCTAGTCAGGATTAGTCAGAAAACTCAATGAGGCCCTTATTCTAGTTTCTCTCTGCCTGTATACTCCTTTCCCCTATATTACCAATGAAAGAGAAGTTATAATTTCATATTAAAAGAATATTTGCACATGTGAGTCCGATTTATTTCATTTATGAGTATGATGTCAAGTTGCATCCATTTACCTATAAAAACCTTAAGTTGATCCTTTATAGTGGAATAGTACTCCATTGTATAAAAATACCACATCTTTTTTATCCACTCCTCGACCATATTGTCTTCCTAGTGTAAGAAACTGAAAGAGAAAATAAGATCTAAGGTCTACAATAAATGCTATGAGAGTCAGAGACTGCTCAGTGTGGAAGAGGTGGCTGGGATGAGGAAGAGGAGAAAAGAAGGAAGGGAAAAGGAAAAAGACATAAATCTGTATGTATAAACATAAGATGGTTAATATGATTATCCTACTCGTACTATTAGTTCATGGAAAAGAATAGGTAATACCTATATGGTTTGATCAATTTTGCATGTCTATATTGAGTCATCTAAGCAACTCTATTGAAGATAACAATACGCAATATAAGAACCATTTCTTGTTTCTATCATATTATTTTGAAATCCCATATGGTTAATAGTTTTGTTTTTCCTTTTTAAAAATTTTATTTAAAGAGAAAAACAAAGCAATACAAAACAGAAAAAAGGGTAGCAATAATACAGAATTCCAAGGAAAAAAAGAAAAGAACAAAAAAAACACTAAGAAATCATTACTTGATAAATTACATACTGTCATCTTGGAAATAGTTGTTCAGGTCACAAAATTAAAACACAAAGTAGACATTCAAACAATGAGACTGTTAACAATTCTGCTCCATGATCTAACAAAAACAGTAATATGATTATTCATCTTACACACTTAAGCATACATGCAATTATATCCTTTAGAGCACTTTCATTTCCTCTCTTTTTCACAGTAGCAATTACACACTTTGGGTTTTATTACTCCTACATTTCTTATTCCTTCACTAGAAAAACAATTTAATACTTATAAATATTATTCTTATTTATTTCACTAATGAGGATAGTCTCAAGTTGTCTCCATTTCCCTATGAAGGCCCCAAGATCATCCTTCTTCATAGCTGAGTAATATTCCATTTATAAAAATACCACATCTTTTTCATCCACTCTGCGGTTGATGGGCATCTTGGTTGTTTCCAAGATATATCTATTACAAATTGTGCTGCTATGAACATGGGTGCACATATATCACTGTGATATGACCTTTTCACTTTTTCTGGGAAAATACCCAAGAGGGAAATAGCTGGGTTGAATGGAACTTCCAATCCTGGTCTTCTGAGAATTCTCCATATTGATTTCCATAGTGGTTACATCAGTCTACACTTCCACCAACAGTGGAGTAGTGTTCCTTGTTCCCCACAGCCTCACCAACATTTGTTATCAGTTGATTTCTTGATGGCAGCTATTCTTTCTGGAGTGAAATGAAATCTCAATGTTGTTTTAATTTGCATTTCTTGAATGACCAGTGATAGTGAACATTTCCTCATGTATTTGTTTACCATTTGTATATCTTCATTTGAGAACTATGTGTTCATCTCTGATTCACATTTTTGGAGAGCATCTTTGAATTTGGGGGCTTGGAGAGGGTCTTTGGATTTGGGGGCTTGATGTTTTTCAATTCTTTATATGTTCTTGATGCAACCCTTTGTCTAAGGGGTTGCTGGCTAAAATTATTTCCCATTCTGTGGGTTTTCTTTTCACTCTGTTGGTGATTTCTTTTGAAGTGCAGAAACTTTTCAATAATATGAGATCCCAGTTGTTGATTGTCTAAAGTGTTTCCCATGCAGTTTGTGTTTTGTTCATGAATTCTCTATCTACCCCTATGTCTCCAAGACTTCTACCTACCTTATCTTCTGGTATATTTAGTGTTTCTGTTTTAATGTTGAGGTCTTTGATCCATTTTGAATTTAGTTTAGTGTATGGTGACAGGCCTGGGTCTAGTTTCAGTCTTCTACATGTGGAGAGTCAATTTTTCCAACACCATTTATTAAAGAGGCTATCCTTCTTTCAGTAAACATGTTTAGCCCCTTTGTCAAATATCAGGTGGCTGAGTGTCTTGGTACTTAGAATGGCCTCTTCTAATCTGTTCCATTGATCCTCAGGTCTATTTCTTTGCCAGTACCATGCTGATTTTATCACTGTGGCCTTGTAGTACAGTTTCAAGTCAGGAATTGAGATACCTCCTGCCTTGTCTTTATTGCCCAGAATTTCCTTTGCTATTCTAGGTTTCTTCTGTTTCCAAATGAATTTTAAGAGTGTTTTCTCTAGATCTGTGAGGTATGTCAATGGTATTTTGATTGGGATTGCATTAAATCTGTATAATAGTTTTGGGAGTATGGTCATTTTCACAGTGTTGATTCTTCCTAGCCAAGACAAAGGAATATCTTTCCATTTTTCCATTATCTCTTCAATCTCTTTTTTTAGCGTAGCATAATTTTCAACATATAGGTCTTTTACATTCTTAGGTTGATTCCTAAGTATTTCATTTTTTTTTAGATGTTATTGTGAAAGGCAGTATTTCCATTATTTCTCTTGCAGTGAGTTTCTTGTTTGTGTACAGGAATGTTATTGATTTTTGAGCATTGACTTTGTATCCAGCTACACTTATGAATTTGTCTATTACCTCTAGCAGTCGTTTAATGGAGTTTTTGGGGTCTTCTATATAGAGTATCATGTCATCTGCAAAGAGTGATAATTTAACTTCCTCCTTTCCTATCTTTATTCTTTTTGTTTCTCTCTTTTGTCTGATTGCCCTGGCTAGTGTTTCCAGAACTATATTGAGAAAGAGTGGTGATAGTGGACATCCTTGTGTTGTTCCTGATTTTAAATTGAAAGCTTTCAGTTTTTGTTCATTTAGTATAATATTGGCTGTTGGTTTGTCACAGATTGCCTTTACAAGGTTGAGGTAGACACTGCTTATTCCAAGTTTCTGCAGGGTTTTTATCATGAATATGCATTGGACTTTATAGAAAGCTTTTTCTGCAGCTATTGACATTGAAAACATAACAAAAAACTTACCAACAAAGAAAAGCCCAGGTCCTGATGGATTCACAGCTGAATTCTACAAAAAATTTAGAGAAGATTTGATGATAATACTCCTTAAACTCTTCAATGAAATTGAAATAGAGCAATTCTCCCTCAATCATGCCTGGAGGCAAGTATTACTCTCATATCAAAACCAGAGAAAGACCCAACCAAAAAGTAGAACTATAGGCCAATCTCACTAATGAACATTGATGAAAAGATTCTCAGTAAAATACTGGTGAATAGAATGCAGCAAATCATCAAGAAGATTATATGTCATGACCAAGTGGGATTCATTTCAGGAATGCAGGGATGGTTTAACATACACAGATCAATAAATGTGATACACCACATCAACAGAGCCTAAAACAAAATCTAATATGCTCTTGGAGGTGATGCATCTATGAAGAAATAATTTCAGAACCACTGTCTAAGAAAACATAAATTCCCAAGTTGGATCTATGAATAAACTGAAAACTAAAAACCTAAATGGTAAAGGTGAAAACCATGAACTCTTAGAAAAACACATAGGAATAAATCTGTGCCATGTGGAAAACGTGAAATAAAACAGCAGTAAATTAATTTTAAAAAATAGATTTCAAGGATTGCTCAAACATTCTTCTTAAATAATTCATACCATTCATTGATCAGATGAGAAAAATCATATAATCATCTTAATTGATGCCACAAAAACTGCTTGAATCTTTTGACAGAAAAGGAAAAATGAAATTTTGGAGATAGCAAGTGATAAGGGTTCACTGACCAGTTTGCTTGTTCATGAAAAGATAGTGTAATGGATGAAGAAGGATACAGAATTGAGGAAAAGAGTACGTGTGTTTGTGTGCAATATGTGTGTGTGCTCAATATGTGTGTGTGTACACATATGTGCATGTGTATGTGTGCTAAAGATTGGATGTCCTCAGATGTGTTCAGAATCTGCTTAGGAAAGAGTCTGTAGATAGATGAAGAATGAATATACAAAAGGGAACTACTGATGAAGTGAGAAGGAACTAGAAGAGAATAGGCTTTGGAAAAAAGATGGATTCATTCCACAAGGAATGAAGAAGGACGCTATAAGGATGATTAATGAGAAAGCTCAGGCCTGTTCACATCTATTTTCCCTATAGAGTAAGAGGTGTAATCAGACGTTAAAGCCTGGGGGTCTGTGGTGACTTTTGAGATGAGCTGCCATGGTGTGGTGGCCCAGGATCCAGGAAGAAAGAGTGACTCAAGGCAGGTGATGAGAACGTGGCAGCAAATGCAAAGTTTCCTTCCAATTACCAAGACTGAAAGAGAAGTATGGAAACAGAGCAGCAGCTAGATTTCGAAGGAAAATCTCTCAAAATTTAAAACAATTTCTTATTGTAAAGTACTCAAGAATCAGCACACAGTATGTGAAAGAGGTTTCATTAGCTGGCATGCGAAGTAGTCTTGTTTTCTTTGCTAGTGAGACATCAGGCACTGCATTGTGAAGACATAATTGACTACAAATTAACTATCTTTCAGCCAAAGGGGGGAAAACCTGGCACCAAGACTCTGGCATATACAAAAATGCAAAAGCCAAGGATTCCCAAACTTCCACTGAAATCAATATTTTTCTTTTAAAAAAAGATAAATACTGAATGCACGTCCTCATTGTCTGTAATAATAACTTTCACTTATCTCTGTTCTGTAATCCATAAAATAGGATTTTCTGAGCAGACAAACTTAGGGGGGGAAAATCAAAGAGAACAACTCAGACTTTCGAAAGTTTCTTTTAAAAGTTCCAATTTAGCAAGCAATCTGGCTGGCAGGCTCAAAAGCAGTCTTTTTCAATTTTCCACTGAAATCCCTATAAAGACACAGGGGAAAAAAGATAAGTACATCAACTGGGACTGAAAATTAATCAAACTTGGAAGGGAACTAGAACTTGTTAAGGCAGCCCACAGGACCTTTGTTAAAACTGCAGATCTGGTAGTCAACATTAAAGAGAGAAAGCAAAATCTGTCCTCCATCTTCCATTGTCTGGCCCTTGATCAGAGAGCCTCAGGTGGGCATCGGAAACTCCAAACTGCTTTGTTTCTGGAGTTGGGGCTGAGTTTTGAGCCCCCTGTGATGCTATATTTCTTTCCACCATGGCACTTCCAAACAATTTCTAAATGAAACAATTTCTTCCTAAATGAATCCACTTAGACTTCATAATTCCCTGGAAACAACACGCTAAATATGTAACAATAACCAGTCATTCAGAAGGAACCCTGGAAGGCAGACTCATGGAGACAAACTAAAAATGTAAGTATCTCTGATGAAAGTCCTCACTGTGGCTGCTGAAACACCTCACAGCATTGTCCCCTTGTCTTTTAGAGACACACAGAGTGGATTAATAATGCTAGGAACTGGCACCATGAAAGGCTCACTAGCTGAAGCCTGTACAAGCATGCAAATCACTCACAAAGAACAGTAGCAGAATGTCAGGACTGTGAACCCTTCCTGCCTTACTAGGCTAGGTCCATAGGAAGAGGTGTGGTGAAGGTCCTCAGGCTTAACAGGAAAGCACGGCTGTACTGCCACGTGCCACAGGTAAGGTCTATCTAAAGAAGAATTGTGAGAGCGGGAGTGTGGAGTGACTAAACTGGTACTTTTGCCTATCAGTATAAGGAAGAGGCTTCCTGGGGTAAAGTGAATAGGCACTGTTACGATGTGTATCAAGGATGTTCCCCAAAAGCCTCTGGGTGCTCACAGGTGGGGCTCTGGGGAGAAAGTCGGACCATGGGAGTGGTAGACTGACTCTCTGTTAGGAGGTAGAGTTTGGAAGAGGCAGGAGGTCACTAGGGGATCACCTGAAGGTCCATGTGGTCCTCTGAAGCTTGTCCCTTCTCTCTCTGCTTCATGGCCACCAGGACATGAGCAGCTTCCCTCCACCACCCCACCCCTTGCCAAGCCATTGCTGCATTGAGCCCATCAAACATGGACTGAGACTTCTGAAATTGAGAACCAAAATCCTTTCTTCTTTAAGTTGGTTACTTTGGTCCCAGCGATGAGGAAAGCAGCTAAAACAGGTGGGGCTTGAATGGAAAGCTCCAGATCTGCCACTGAAAACATCACCATGCTGCCACGGTGGCAGTTGTGGCAGAATGCTGAGACCTCCCCACAAAGCTTGACTTGTGCCCTCCCCAGGTGTGGCTGATCGCTGTCACTCCTACACACCCTGGCCAAAGTTGCAGGCACCGTGGCAATGCTAACAGGTCATCCTGATGGCATGGTTACTCTCCGAATACAAAGCAGTCTTGGCAGTGAGCCACCCCAGCAGCCCAAGAGCAGTTCACCCACAGGAGGTGCTCCTGCCTTTGTTGGGTCAAGCTATCTGTGGGAGCTGCCTGTCTGTTGCCTGGGGAGCCCTTATGCTCTAGAGCTGCTAGTGCTACAGGTAGAACTGACACTGGCTGCCTGCAGTTCCAGTTCTTTAATTTTGTATCCAGTTTTAAATGCAAATGCATGTCATGCCAAATATTAAAACTTGGCATGCACAGCAAAGCACCGAAAAACTGTGTCTTCAGGAATCCCCACTATGGACCATCTTTCCACCAACCTTGCCTATGTTTGTCATTACACATCCTGGGGCTATTGCTCTACAGTACTAATGTGACTTCAGGCCAACTAGCCCCTGTTCTACAACCTGTGTTCTCTCCTAACTCAAATCCTTCTATATTAGAGCATGTTAATGAGTTTTCTCTAATAGACTCTCCTTTCTCAAGCAGGAAACTTGTGTCTGATGCTTAGTGCCTTTCGCTAACCTCAGCTTGTCTCATTAGGAGTGGCAGTTACTAATTCCTTTACCAGCTACTAATTCTACGGAAGACCTCCCCCTTCCACTTCTGTGTGCTTGACATAAAGCAGAAAAGTGGACTTTCAGCAAAAATAATGACACAAATACAAGAGGGTCTGAAAAACAGTGTCCTGGGAATGATGTGCAAATTGGTGTGAAGAATCTATCAAATGTGCAGAGAATGGAGTAAAAAGGAAGGAAATGAGAATTAAGAGGAGGGGAAGTCAAAGGTGAGCAAGCTTGAATGTTTATGCTAGTTTTCCATGATTACTGTAATGAATTATCAAAAACACGATGGCTTAAAACAACAAAGATTTATTGTGTTACATTTCTGGAGGTTGGGTGTCCAAAATGTAACCTATATAAATTAATATGTAGACTACAGAATATTATGGACAAAACCAATGTGTCAGCAGGACTGTGTTCCTTCTAGAGATGCTAAAAGAGACTTGGTTTCTTACCTCTTTCAGCTTCCACAGGCCTTCTGCATTCCATGACTTGCAGTCCTTTCCTTTACCTGCTAAGTGCAGCCCTCCAGCCTCTGCTTCTGTCCACCTCGCTCTGGGTCTGACTTTCCTGCTTCATCTTATAAAACTCTTGTGATTACACTGAGCTTACTCAGGTGATTCAGGAAAACACCCCCTCCTCAACATCCTTACTTAATTCCCTACTCAAAGTCTTTTTGTTACACAGGGGAACATATTCACAGACCCTAGGGGTCAGAACATGGGCATCTTTGTGGGATACATCATTCTGTTCATCATGCCCGCAAGGGAACTTGAACTGTATTATGTCAGCCAAGAACTGAAGCCTTAATGCTGGCAAGGGATGTAAAGAAGGTAAGTTGAAGCTGTCTGAATATTGTATGAAAAGAAAAAGTAAAGTAGAAAATTGGAAATTTCAAGGTCTGTCTAAAGCAAATGCCAATCGTTTAGCTCTGAGTATTACAAAAATAAATGCCAACAGGGTTACCCAATCATGAATCTCTTAGAGAACCTGGGATCCAGATTGTTATCTAAAATTTACCAACTCTTACTGGAATCCTAAACAGATTTTCATGTTAGGTAGAATCTTCTACTAAAACTCTTTTGGAGCAACAGTAAAGGAAGGAAGTGAAGGAAGTTCAGTGATAAAGATCAGAAAAATGGAGAGAATAATTCAGTAATGGATACAAATGCAATCCATGGAGTGGGAGAAAATATCTGCAAATCAAATATTTTCCAAAATGGCTAATACTAAGAATACATTTTTTAAAACTCTCAAAACTTAAGAAAAAGGCAAAAAAAAAAAAACCAACTGGGAAAGAGAAAAAAGACATGAATGAACAGATACTTCACCAAAAAAATGCACAAAAGTAAATTAAGTACATAAAAACACATTCTATGTTGTTAATGACTAGGAAAATTAATTAAGAAAATGCATAATATCACTCCTTTCTCAGAGTGGTTAAAATTAAAATTAGTGACAACTCTAAATGCTGGCAGGGATATGGAGAAAGTGGGTCACTGATTATTGCTGGTGGTCCTCTGGAAAACAGTTTGTAGATTCTTTAAAAAAATAAATATCCTACTATGATATGGCCTGGTAAATGTACTCCCAGGAATTTATCCAGAAGTTGAAAACCAATGTTGATACATGCAATAAAAACTTGTATACAAATATTTATAGCAGCTGTATTCAGAGTAGCTCCAAATTGGATGCAACCCAGAGTTGTTTCAATCAATGGACAGTTAAACTATGATACACTGATACCATGGAATCTTACCATGGAAATGTAGTATGATACACTCAATAACCTTAATGAATCACCACAGAATTTTACTGAATGAAAAATGCCAATTCTTAAAGGTTATATACACCATATTTTCACTTATATTCTTCAAACAATAAAATTATAGAACAACAAACAGCAAAGTCATAGAAATAGGTTACAGATCAGTAGTTGTCAGGGGGAAGGAGATGGTATAGCTCTTACATGGGACCATTAGGGGATCTTTATGGTGGTAAGAATGTTTTGTATCTTGATTTTATCAGTGCCTGTATCCTGGTTGTACTATTGTACCAGAGCCTACAAGATGTTGCCATTGGAGAAAACTGGGTAAAACGTACTTGATATCTCTGTATAGTTCCTTAGAACTGCATGTAAATCTATTCTTTCCAAATAAAAACTTTAATTTAAATATTCAATGAATAAATCTTAAAAAGGAAATAACTATAGTAGTAAGGGAGAATGATGGTGGGTTATTATCAAATAAAGACTGGATTCAAGAAATACGCAGTAATAGTATGCAACACTTAAAATTGTGCAGGGTCTCTGCAGCCTTAAGGAAAGGAGTAGCTCAGGGAGAGGTGACAGTCCCAGAAAATCCTTCATAGAAATAAACATCTACGAATCTGAACATAAACCCTGGTACATAATGTTTCACATGCCAAAACCCAGGAGGAAGTTTGGAACATACCAGTTATAGAGCTGAGAAGAACACTATTTAAAGAAGATAACAACACTAACAACACAGTATCCCAGAATCTGAAGGCAAGAGTGCCTGGAATTCAGGAGTGCTCCACAGAAGGAAATCTTTGTACAACTGGAAAATGTTGTGTTGCATTCATCTAAGATGCTATTAATTGTAAGGCACATTTTTATATATCACAAATACAGAAGGAAAAAAAGAACTGCCAATTAAATCAGGAAACTGTGCTTCATCTCTTAGAATTTTTACTTCCTATTTGTTAACTCAGCTTTTTGAGGCTACTTATTATTTCAATAGATTTTAGTCAAACATCATTCCTATATACTTTTCTAATAATAAAAACAATATATGCTTATTGTTGAAAAATAAGACTTTGGAGAATGCCTTAGAAGAATTATAATGAAGAAAATTAACATGGGTCATTCCTTTAGAGGGAAGTTTCTTGATTTTTGAGCTGGTTGATTTCTTGTCCTATGGAGTCTGTCCTTCCTATGAATTATAGGATGATCAGAAGCGTCACTGGCCTCTATCCACTAGATGCCAGTAGCACCCCACTGAATTCATGACACCCAAAAACTGTCTCCAGGCTTTATCAAATGTCCTCTGGGCTTTGGGATCAAAAACAAGTCAGTTAAGAACTATGGTTATATAATAAAGATGGTACCACTGTTAGCACCTTGGTTATTTGTTGCTAGTCTATGCTTTTACATTGAAGGCATTCAATTTTATGTTCAGTTCAGGAAACTGCCTTTATTACCCAAGAGCACACCAGGAATATCTCCTATATTCCTATGAAAACATAATATCTTATTGACCCATCTTCCAGTGTTGGCAATTAAGGTTGCTCCCAATTTTTATACCATTACAATGTCATGATGACCATCTTGCATACAAATCATTTTCTATAACTGTAATAATTTATCCAGGATACATGGCTCATAAAAGAATTAACAATCCAAACAGCACTAAGTAGTTTCACTGCCTGAGCAGGATGTAGAGGTCTAACCACATGGACTAGGAACACCGTGTTCAATATATAAATTATTCCCTTCTTCTCAAAAACATGCTTCTGAAGATAAATGGCATATCTAAAATTTTTTAAAACAGCTAAAATTTTAAAAATCAACCTTTGTCCAGTTACTCAAAAATTATATAGATTTTATCAAATTTTTTATCCTGTATTTATTCATCTTAAAACTCTGTCTTTTCTTACTAATGATAAGCCCTAGCAAATGTAAAATAAACAATTAAGAAATCAGTATTCATGGGGGGATATGTAGAAAATATGTTTTCATTAAATATAAACACATTTTGTGGATTTCAGCCTTAATTTATCAAATCATAAGTATCTTGTATTGTAGTCATAGTCTCTAAGAAGCAGGCACCAAGACAGAATTAGACATGCAGGAGATTCACTGACAGAAGGGACCGGGAAAGATAAAGAGGACAGGAAGCTAAATTAGACAGAAAAAGGTTGAGATTGTAATGCAATTCTAAATCAGCTGTATCCAAGTTAAGGGGAGCTCCCTAGCAAACTTTGTTCTTTAAATCAGTCCAGTGTTGGCAGGAATGGCCCAGCAAAAATAATCCTCAGACCTGGAAGTGTAGGCTCTTAGTATGCACTAGAGTCAATGTTGCAATGCAGCTTGGACTGTCACCAAATGACGCTTCTTGGAGCAAGATTTCCCAAGGGACCACGGCGAGAAAAGGAAAATTGTTTCTGTCTTATCTTCTTCCCTAGGGCATTTGTATGTACTACAGAAGGAATAAGTACTCCAAGGAGAGATTCTTTGGGTTCCAAGCCCAGCTCTAAGGTCAGAATTTAAACAAGGCTGGTGAAGTCTCCAGGACTCCAAATTTAAAGAGATGATTGTTCCCTAAGAGGCAGTCCCACATCCCTGGCAATGAGTCTTCCCTTAAGTATTGTATCCAAGGAACCTCTCCCTGCAGTCAGCCTGCTCTTCGAGGTCATTTATCACCCAGGTGACTTTGGGCCAGATACAAAACTTTTGTTTCTCTCATTTGTAAATTGAAATGATAAAAATATACCTACCCACAGGACTACTCTGACCATTAAGTGAACCAGTGCCTATGAATGCTTAGGACCATGCTTGTTATGTAATGATGATTATATAAGGGCTGATTGCTTGTGCAATCATCAGCATGACACGTATGTGTAAAATTCAGCTTCTGAGGTGCCATTCTCCCACCACAAACATTTTTGGTTTGACAGATTGAAAATGGGGTGGTAGAATCTTATTGTGACTTTATTCTCTTGTTATTCTTATGCACATCTAAGACTCAGAAGAATGACTGTTCAACCTGTCTCAATGAACCTTCTCTCCACTCAGCCACTTTCTGCCAGGGATCATAGCGCAGGCAGCAAAGACCAAATTGCCGTATGTACTTCTAACTCAAAGAAAGCTGAAAAGCCCAAAGGATCCAGAGTCTGGACTCATCCTGACATGACCTTGATCAGGTTAAAGTCACTTCATGTCTGGATGAGACAGACACAGAAGTAGCTGACGTAAGACCCCTTCCCAGCAGCACGCCTAAGGTGTGCTACGGTAGTCCCATCTGAACTGCACTGTTCTGGCTTCTTCTCATATAGTTCTCATCCTTCTCAGCTGACTCTTTGAAACCTGCAGGAGAATGCAATCATTCAGCTATTCACAGTACTCAGATCACAACAAAGACTGGCTTTTGAGCAACACCTTCCTTTCACACGTAGAGATGCTTCACAATGTGCATGGTTATGAAACCTCCGCGGTGACTGGCGTCACCCCCAACCTGCAATTGCCCCAGCTTTGAAGTCTTTCATCCTTGAAACACATCCGATGACAAGCACACCACTGCAATTTGAATGGGGGATTACAGGGGACAATAGTTTCTGATTGGGATAAGATCCCACCCATGTCAGAAATCAGCTGCAGCATAATCAATGTGGTATTAAATAACAGCTCTGCTCCATGGTTACTGCATGTTCTGAAGAAATTTGTTTAACATTGAGAATACAAGTTAGGAAGCTAGAGGAACTGAAATGTTCTGCCTGATTCTTAAACAGGGATTGAAGTCAGAATGAAACGTTGCTATGCCAAAAACAGCCTGAGGTGAGAGATGCTGGGAAGGAGAGCGCATCCCCATCCAGCCATCATTACAGGCTGCCGGCCCACATTGGTTATGTGCCCAGTATGGCCTTGCCTATCACCCAGGTCAGTGGAGATGGTGCTGGTCACGGCAGGCAATGCTTCTAGGGCAGCTGGTGATCGGATTTACTGAGTACTAGCTGATGCTAGAGATAGCATTTTACATGCACATTATCTCACAACAATATTTTGAAGATTTTTACCTTAGGTCATTGTCTGTATGTATATGTATAATACATATGAATAATACATATTTCACAAGTTGTATAACTTATAAAGAAGTTTATTTGATCATGGGTCTGGAAGTCCAAGACCATGGTACCAACATCTTGTTGACAGTGGCTGAGAGTTTTTCTTCTTGGTCCCAACGTGGTTAAGGGCACAGTACTGTGGGATAAAGCAAGCTTGAAAGCTCTTCCCTTTCTTATAAAGACTAATGCAATCATCATAGCTTTACCTTCTGCCTTTGTTTAGTCTTAAATATTTTCCCAAGGTTCCACCTCCAAATGCCACAGTGAAAGTTTCTACTCCCTTCATACCTCACAACAGGGATTAAATTTCAATGCGAGTTACGGCAGAGATACTCAAATCGTAATACTGTAATGTAATCCAAGGAAACAGAGAATCCTGGTGGGAAGGTGGGTAATTCTATGCAGTAGAAGAGAGATTGTCTGTACCATGTGGGGAAGGAAGATCATGAAGTAGACTGAAGATTGCTAGAGTTTATCCGAGTTCCTGTCAGTCATAAACTGTGAGATACTGAACCTGTTGTCTGGTCACCGGCTCTGTTTCCCCACTTGCAAACTGGAGACGATGATGCCACCTAAATCCTAGAGCAGTAAGGAAGACTGAAATAACTTATAGAAAGCATCTGACAGTGTTTCAAACAGCTAAGTACTTAGTAAGAGCTTGCTATGGGTTTATCCATACATAGAACATAGTAAAAATTATTTGAAGTGGGGACTATAAGAACAGGACAGATCAGCAGGGGGAAGGTGAAGAATAGAAAGATGTAGATGGTGCTGGTGTGTAGTCTAGATGGTGACGCCAAGGAGGAGAGTGTGGTGGTGCTGTAATAATGGAGTCTTTAATACACGCTAGGCCTCTATCATTTAAACCTCACCACAACCCATGTGTTGTAGGCTAGTATATAACCTCATTTATCAGATAAGAAAATCGAGGCTCACACACAAGAACTAACTTGCTAAGAATCATGTAGCTATTTAGTGGTAAAAATAATATTCAAATAAGATATAATACAGTCTAATTGTTGTCCTCCTCAGATGAAGGATTCAATAGAATTACCTTGCTGTCTGTCTCAAGTGTTGGAAAGAGTTTTGATTACATTTCAACTCTAACTAAACTCTCTTTATCCACTAAAAATCTTAATTATCCAATAAAAGGACATTTTGTGTAAGAAGATACATTTGATCCAATCTCACCTAATGTATTTGGAGTGTGATCACTTCTATGCCACTTATCCTTTTCAACCATCATTCATCCAGTCTTTCTTTCAACCAACACCTTTTAAGGTTTACCTCCATGTTTCAGATATTATTCTTGGTTTTTCAGACTGTCTTATTTCTATTTCTTACTGCTGAGACAAAATACTCAATGCAAACAAGTTAAAAGAGGAAAGGTTTATTTCAGATCACAGTTTGTGGAGGTTTCAGCCATAGTCAGCAGGATCTAAGGCAGGGCGGCACGGCAGAGGAGCAGGACAGAGAGGAAAGTCCATGGTATGGCAGGCAGAAAGGAGCAAGTGGCAGCAAACCTACCTTTACCTTTTACTCCAGACAGGCTAGCAGCCTTTTGGATGGTGCCACCAAGAGATATGCTAATGTAAGTCAGTGAACTCATTTAGTATCATGCACCCTTAATCCCAATACCACACTCCCTAGATCCAGACAGCTCTGAAAAGCCCCACCTATGAATGTATGAAGCTTTGTGGAAGACATCTAGATACAAGCCATAAAACAGACTCAACATGTGTGTATATATACACAAGATAGATAACTGTACTACTAATCTCTGTTAGTGCATCAAAAAGAACAGTTTGTGTTTCGTTGTTTGATTGTTTGATTGTTTGATCATGTTTATGCCTAAATCTTGTAATCTGAACAACTATTTTGAAGATAATATGCAATATATTAACTAGTGTTAATTTCCTATTATTTTGTTTTGAAATTCTGTATCATTTTTATCCTTTTTTGTTTTGTTTTTAAAATAAATAAATAAATAAATGAGACCAAAGCGGAGAAATAACTTCGCTTGCAACCTCCGAATGCTTTTTAAAGTACCATGGTAGGAACAATAAAGGGTGCATGTGTATATGAGGGTTGAGGGGCAGGAAGCACTCAGCCCATTTCATTTAAGAGATGCAACTTCTGCAATCCAAGATCTCAAGGTTAGTTCCTGGGCCTGCTCATCCCTCCCTCTGTCTCATTCCATCTTTATCTGTTCTTTCCAATCTCCCCTCTCAACCTGTAAGCCTGACATTGACTTCACTTTCATCTCAGTTCTTGGAATTCCTATCAAAATTCTTCTGACCACATAATGTTCAAATGAATTAATCATTACTGAAAATGAGATTGGCTTTTTCCCCAAAAGTCAGGCTTTCGACAATGGAATTGCAAAGACATATGAGGGGAGAGGAAGTATGAGAACTATGACAGAAGAACACTGTATATCCTATTCCAAGTTAGATAAGGTACGCGTGTGTTAGTGTGCATATGGGTGTTTGCGTTGGTATGTTTTCAATATATTTATGAATGTACATTAATCAATATAAAAGTTTCATGATTATGAAAATCTCTTTTATTGGCCCTTTAACATATGATATGAAGCTAAGGCATTTTTCTTTCTTTGCAAAGAAGATTTGTGTTATTTGTAGTCTATTAAAACAAGTTAATATTCTGAGTGTTATAAGGATTTTTACAACCTGATCTTTACCAGGTTCTTTGTGTCCTGAAAAAAGAATTGGGCAAGACAATGGAAAGAAGCAGCAAGATCAAAGATTTATTGGAAGTGAAAGTACATTCCATGTGGGAGCAGGTCAGTAAGAAGATTTCACAGCTCTCAAGAGGCTTGGTGCTGAGGGTTTTAAACATTAAAATTTGGGGCTAATTAGGGGTTGGTCTGAGGTTTCGCTCTTGCCAATGAGCAGCTTGATTCTGCCCCTCCATTGGGTGGTGGAGTTTTTGACCTTTTAGAGCCCCTACAGGAAATATTATGGTGCCCCAAGCTCAAGGAGGGAAAAGGTGCCAAAACTTCATAAATAATGACATAGTAATTAGGGCTGGGTCAGCAAAGATTGCTGGGACCACTGGGAAAATGTCTAGTGACTTACTGGTTGTGAGTTTCATTACCTGTTTACTTTCTCCTTTTGAATTGAGTTCTGAATATCTTGAATTTGGGTTAAAGTTTAACTCACATGAGTCTAGCCCAGAAAGTGGACTCCAAGGTGGGTCTCTCCTTCTCCAGACATCTTGAAAGCTGTTTCTTGTCTCATTCTCACTTCCTCTGGTAAACAATTTAATGCATGTTGAGACTCTAAATCCTGATAATTAGCACAAATGGATGACAGGAATCTTATGTGAGTGCACATAATTGATACAATTCTCCTAGTCAGTATTCAACTTGTAATCAGATGAGGTATGAACTTTTAGAAACTTTGGAAGAAAGAGATTTCCTCCTTTATGTAATCACCTGAAACACAATCATTAAGAAATCTGCTCTGCCCTCAAAAATCTCCTGAACTACTGCTGAGAATTCTATTATTACAGCTTTTCTCCTTTACAAACTAAGTTTTCTACTGTTAAGTTCAAGAATTTAAGAGAGGCAGGGAGAAGGCTACAATCAATTTGGTTTTGATCAATAAACATCTATTGAGTGCTTCCTGTAGACCTACACCATGTAAGTTTAGGATACACTGCTGAGGAAAAATACACTTCTTGATTTAAAGACCTGTAGTCTAAGCAAAGGACTGAAAATTATTGCAATCAAGGTCCTTAGGAACAAAGAAACCTACACTGCATTTCAGTAATTCCAATTCAATAAATCAGAGATTCTTAGGAATTTTGTTATGTAATCTGAGTTAAGATTCACTAATTTAAGAAAAGACTACCATAAAATAATCATAACTTTTTTTAGAGGCATAAAGGGATTTATTAGGCAGAATTTTAAAAATACACACTCAAATAAACATACTATGGGCTCCTAAAAGGAGAGAAGCACATAATAATCTGGAACTGGGAATATTTTTCCTGGTGGTAGATATCTGTGGAATTTGTAAATCTGTCGAAAGTTTGGGTTTGGTTTTGCACAGGAGAAAGGTAATGGCCCTCCTACAGACAGGGGTTTCTTTATGGGTAGAAGTTTGGCCCATTGTGCAGGAGAAAGATATCGGCTCAGTCCAATATGTCTTCCTAATGATCTATTTTCTTCAAAAACATTCTTTGAAACCTTTGAATCTGTTTCTGTACCTTAAGATCAGTGTTGTGCCCTTTACATTATCAACTAAGCTAATTGATAGACTTACAGTATCTTTAAGGGATTTTGGCAAGATGAATGTGGAAGAAAAAAGCATCAATCTGGAAAAGAGGACAAGGATATTAGCAAGTCATTGATGTTCAAAGGTAATTTTATATCCATGTTAAAGAAGTAGGGTCAAAAATGAAAAGCAGAATATTGGTGAACAGTGGCTCCAAAAAGTAGTAGAATTAAGATAAAATTAGCAGCATTTGGCATAATCTTTTTATCTTTAGTATTTACCTCTATTTGTTTTGACCCAGTACAACAGGTAGAGTTTGAGTATATGGATTCCTCCCTATTTTGTCAATAAGAAATCCAGTTTTCTCCTATCTTAATTATAAAATGGTCAAGGAATACACTAAAGGAAGATACATATGCATCTGTGTGATCACTAGGCCTTTACAATTCTTATTACAAGGTTTAGAACCCAGGATACGGCCTCAGTGTTGTAGACCTGAAGACCTTTTGTAGTGACCAATTTCAGATAATATTAACATATTATTAGATATGGAGTAGATAGCTGAAAGTTAGTTTATACCACAAAGAAACAAAGTTGAGTAGCTAGTATATTTATATTGGCATTTTTATACTATAAATAGAAATATATAAAAAGCCAAATCTTTATGTGAGTGATACTTCAAAATAGGCTGTACTAACATAATGGCAATACACATAGGACAAACTGAAGGGTATTTGTGGGAGAGTTGGTGGAACTCGGAATAATGACCTACTACGGCTCTGGGTTAAGATGTTATAGGTACAGGTGGGGACTGCCAGAGAGGCTGGCACTGGGTTCGAAGCACTTTTTATATCTAGCCAAGTTTGCTCTGTTTTTATATAAGTTACTCCTAGTTTTGTTGTACTTTCCTCTGGATTTTTAAGACCAAGTAAAAGTAAGACCCACATTAATCAAAATTTATTTGTGCATATATATTTGTCAAGGACAGTCTGTCTGCTATCTAGCTATCTATTAATCTCTCTATTATCTATCGTCTATCTGTCAAGGGTAACTTTTGGGACCGTATGAGGATCCCAAACCTCCTCCACTTTCTCCATCTACATTTGTATCATTTGCCAGAATGGGTCACAGTCTTCCTTTACCATATGGTTCTCCTTGAAAACTCAAGGACATTCCCCCACTTTAATAATCCTTCTGGAAAAATACACATTGTATGACTCCTGTCCTTTAGGTACAGAAAGTCCCTCTATTCAGGATGTCAAGGAACACACTAAAGAAAGATATATATGCATCTGTGTGATCACTAGGCCTTTAAAATTCCTATTACAAGGTTCAGAACCCAGGGTGACTCACCAGAGGTTCAGGGTCTTTTCAGAGTGGTCTTTTCATGCCATGGGTCCCGGCTGATGTTGGAGGGCAAGGACCAAAAATATTGGCTGTCCTAGCAGCCTTTTTATCTCCTTAACTTGGGTCTCCAAGACATAGCTGATCCAGGTGGTCAGTGATGCTGATCTTGAAGTTGGAGAAATAGACCTTTATCCTATTACAGTCGCTTTAGGGCTTCAGGACACTTTGAAATAAAGTACAACCAGAGAACACTTCCTTCTTTCATTAATCATAGTCAGCACTAGTAGCAGGAGTCAGTGCCATATTCTCTGTCCTGCAGGTGATAATCTACTGTCTTAACCTATGTTTTAGAGTATCTTTTAGAAGTCATATTCCTGTTATGAAGTTTTACAAAGAAAATGTAAAAATTAACAACAACAAACATAACAATTTAGGACAACAATTACAACATTTTCAAATCAGGACTATTAAGTTCTTTTAATTATCTTTCTAAAAATTTATTTAAGTTTCCATTTTAGTGTAATTTATCAATAATGGTGTTTTTTCCACTTACAAGGTATAAAATGACACACATATATCACCATCTAAGTTTGTAATTTTAAGAATAAAGTGTCTTTTAAGTAAGATATCTGTGTTTACAAATTTACTTTATAGGTGGCAATCTTTAATTATTATGGTGAGACTGCCTGGATTGCACGGTGTTTAGGTACATTGACTATCATAATGTAACTAAGCATTGGCAGGATTGACTTGTAAAAAACAAAGGAGAGATGTCAATAATTTTGATCATTTTATATGCTTTAGGTCCAGATACAATTTATACTATATAAAAGAAAGCATTTATTTGTTGTTTTTATGTATTAAACTTAAATTTATAAACTTTTAAAATTTGACAAAATTAAGACATATTTAATTCTTATATGTATACACATCTTTAATCCCAGATATGTAACTTGTATTGTAATCTAATAGTTGTGTCTAACCAGTTATAAACTGATTATCAAAAACATTTGATAAGTTAACATTTAAATACATCTTCACTATTAAAACTCAATTTCTTAAGTATCCAAAAACCTAACAGCAGAAAATATGAGAAATTACCTTGACAGAACATAAAACATTTGCTGCTTAGTCTAGTTTTTGTATGTTTAATCAAGCATTTTAATATCTTATGAAAACATGAAAGCTTTAGACATAGAAGAGTCTTTCATTAACTTTTAAACTCTACACAATTTAATTACATACTATAAGTTTTGAAAATAACATTTCCTTGTGTAGGCACAGTTGGATTCTAGAGGGGGAAACCAGAGGAGCTCCCCATTATGGAGAAAACTGAAGTAAATTGGCTCACATGGCTGACTTTTCAATCACAGAGGGAATTCTGTCCTGAAGTCCTGAGGGCACAAATGGGTCCTTCAGGGACATTTTCTCTTTATCTTACAAAAAATATACAAATTACACATTAGAATTTCCTCTTTCAAGCTTTGTGAAGAAATTATACATTAACAATTCATGAAAGCACACGTGAGAGTCCAGAACATATTATCATTTTATAAGCATTTAGAAACCAAGAACACTTGAATTTGGTAACTGTTGACTTACATTATAGTTTTTTGTACTTGAAATATAGAGAGCAATAGACATTTTACCTTAATACTTTAATGAAGATAATTATCTTGTTTGGCTAAAATTCTAAGCAAAATATAGGTTGCATTTTAAAAGACATTTTTACTTTTATTTTATCAAACAATTTAAATTAGCTCATTATTAAACCATGTAAATAAGAGACATTTATGTGAGCACCCACTTATGAATAAAATAATTTAAAGCTTTCGGAGAATAACATAAACCTGCCAGTTAGTAAACAGGAACATACATATTAACCTAAGTCATACAAGCTTTATGTTTATCAAACTTTAAGGTTCTAATTATATTTTATGTAAATGAGTTCTGTACCTTTTCAATATCTGTGTCACTGAGGGGTTTTACGTGTTTGTTTTGTTCTTTTTTTTTTTGTTTTGAATGTTCTAATAGCCAGAAGTCTGTAACAGAAAAAAAATGTTAATTGATATGAGTTCAAAACATTTTTAATGGAGCAGCTTCATTCAATTTAGCTAATTATTAAAACATGGATTAGGGGCTGGGGATATAGCTCGGTGGTACAGTGCCTGCCTGGCAAGTGTGAAGTCCTAAGTATGATTTCTGGTACCAATAAATAAATAAATAAATAAATAAAATAAGAATTTAAAAAATGAAAACATGGACTAGCAGGTAGATGGACAAAAACAGAGATGTCTATGACACAAAATAATTGCATTCCAGCAGTGCACTTTAAGTGTACTGGCTGTATTATTTATAATAACCTTTTTTATTTTAGGTTTAAGATTGTAAGCAGAATTTTCCATAGGGGATATTGTTTAATGCTTTTTGTTTTATGTAAATTATAATAGACTTTTTAAACACTCTAGTTACTCTAACATCATAGAATTAAACCAATGTCAGGTCAGAAGAAGAAAGAGAGAGAAGAGTTACAGATTGCTAGATGGGATCTTTACCCACCTCCTGCCTTATTCTAAAGCCAGGTTTAAAGCTTTGTTGGTTTACGCTTTAGCTTACATTCAGGGAAATAGAAAAAAACCACAATTTTAAAAATTTCTCCATTTTCAAACTGTCCCAATTTTGTAAAATACAACCTGGAGGTGACATTTGGGAGGTAGACACTGAGTTACTCATAGTCTTTTAGTTGGTGCTCATCTTTTCAGATCTTCCTTGTATAAATTTGAAAAGAGATAAAGGCAGAAGACAGATCCTTTTAGGTCCTCCACCTATCATCAAGGCAGCACCTAGTCCCAAATTTTCTCTCAAGACTACATAAATACCCCATTCTAACGTTTCCCAGTGTCGAACTGTCCAAGCAGCAGCTTGTCCCAATTTATTTTATTTTATTTTATTTTATTTTATATTTTTTATACAGGGTCTGGCTATGTAGTCCATGCTGGCCTTGAACTTGCAGTAATCCTCCTGCCTCAGCCTCCCGAATGCTGGGGTTACACCCAACCTGTCTCAATCTTTTGCCATGATTAGTCCAAGCATCCCTGCCAGTCACACAGAAAAGTATTCTAGAATCAGATGATCAGACTATCACAACCAGAGAAAAACAGGCATTCTGCCTCTGGCATACAGCTACAGTACTTCCATTCATTTCCATCTGAAAGTATGCAAAAACTTGTTTGCATCTTTCACAATAAATCAGAAAAGCCATACATAAGTGCTGGGTTTAAAGAAAAAGTTACCCCAAATTTCTTTATGTCTAGGGGCCTGTAGTATATAGAAAGCCCTTATAAGGGATTTTTAAAAAAATGTCTGAAGATGCCTGTGTCTATATAGCAGCTAAAAAACGCACTCAGGTTTTAGGTAGGGAGACAAATTTGAAGCTGAGGTTATCAAAAAAAAAAAAAAAGTGCAACCAACCAAACAAATAAACATGTCTGAAGATGCCTGTGTCTATATAGCAGCTAAAAAACGCACTCAGGTTTTAGGTAGGGAGACAAATTTGAAGATGAGGTTATCAAAAAAAAAAAGTGCAACCAACCAAACAAATAAACAAACAAACAAACAAACAAGAAAAAGAGCAAGAGGAGGGAAGCAAGCCAGCCAGCATTAGCAAAATAATCCAAGGAGAGCCCAGCAGAGTACTATGGGAGCCTGCAGGCCAGAGCAGATGGTGCTGGGACCCAGGAAGACCATGCATGGCAGATGTGACTGGAACAGCCACAGCCCCTGCCAAGTGCCGAGGCCTGGAAGATAATGCCCAGAAGGTACACGTGCAGCCCAATCACAGGGGAACATTTGTCTGTGCCCTCTTCCTCAGTACAGCTTGGAGCTGCTCGCCTGGGAGAGGAAGGAGCCCTCTCTAGCCCCCTCGTCGCTGGTTGGCTACAGCTATGGATGGCGACTCACTGACTTGGTACAGTTCACTTTCTCTCCCAACATTGTGGGAAAACCCAGGGAGCACACACTGTTACCCAAGCAGAACCTACACTACAGTTGGGACCTTTAAGTGGCACTTTCTTATGGCTGAATGGGAGTTGTGCCATGCCAGGGATGGCTGGAGGGGCTGGCTTACAGATGGGACCCATAAAAAATCATGGTGAGCAGGTTTTGTTTCCATCTACCTAAGAGTGGGGGTGAGGTATGTTGACCTGAAGGGATATTGAATGAGGCTGCTACTTGTCCTAGAGAACACCTCTTGACATTTTTTCCTTCTTCTGGCTAACGTGAGTAAGTGTCTCAGACCACTGGTGCTTTATATTTAAGCACTCATTTTCTAGGAACTTGGGAGCTTCTCACTGCTATAAAAGGAAAACAGTTGCGACAATAGGAAATCAAACAATGAGAATTGTTTGCCTAGCCTTATGAAAGTTGTAGTCTTAATGCCTTGTTTTCCTGAGTTCCTGAATCACTTGAGGAAATGTCACTGGACAGGTCTAAGGTGGTTTCCCAAAGTGGAGATGTAGATCATGAACTCACCCATGAGATAGGTTGTAAGTTTACTGACTTCTACTGAAAAAAAAAGCTTTATAAAGACAGCAGTGAAAGGTTTAAGAGTTGAAAGATACCCATATTAAATGGTTAACATAAAAGTTTTCATACTAAAATCAGGAGTAAGACAAGGATGCCCACTATCACCACTCCTACTTAATATAGTTCTGGAAACATTAGCCAGAGCAATTAGACAAGAAAGAGAAATAAAGGAATAAGGATAGGAAAAGAAGTTAAATTATCATTATTTGCAGATGACATGATACTCAACAAAGAAGACCCCTAAACCACCACCAAAAGATTTGTAGATTTAATAAGCAAATTTAGTAGGGTAGCTGGATACAAAGTCAACAATCAAAAACCAATAGCATCTCGGTACAAAAACAACAAACTCATTGAGAGAGAAATTAGGGAAAACACATTTTTCACAATATCTTCCAAAAAAAATGAAATACTTAGAACTTAATCTAACAAAGAAAGTAAGAGATCTATACATGGAAAATTAAAATACTCTGAAAAAGGATAACAGAAAAATGAAAAAATATCCCTTGCTCTTGGACAGGAAGAACCAACATTGTGAAAATGGTCATATTCCCAAAATTGTTATACAGATTTAATGCAATCCCACTCAAATTTCATAAGTATACTGCACAAAACTGGAGAAAACATTCCTAAAATTCATTTGGAACCAGAAGAGACCTACAATAGCAAAAGCAATTCTGGGCAACCAATGTAAGATAAGAGAAATTACAATCCTTGATTTGAAATTATACTACCAAGCTACTATGATAAAATCAGCATGGGACTGGCAAAAAACAGATTTGAGGGTCCAAGGAACAGATTAGAAGACATAGACACAATACCAACACACTCAGCCACCTTATCTTTGACAAAGGGGCCAAACATGTTCAATGTTTTTAATTCTATTACAGAAATATCTGGAAAGTGCAATGGAGCAAACAATTAATACTAAGGAGATAAATCAGAAATACATAGCATAGACATAGTATTTAGACTGGGCAGTGGTGGATGAGTAGTTTATTTAGTAGGCAAGGGAATGTGTGGGATGGGCATTCCTAGCAGACAGAAGAGCTTGAGGGCAGATGATAAAGAGGGTAAATACATGCCATGAGCAATTCATTACCTACTGTGATTTGAGCATAAAGTGGGCTATGAGAATATATGAGCAAAGAAGATGAAACTAGAAAAGAATTAACCAGGAAGCCACAGAACAAATAATGCACTAAGGAAAATATATCAAACTACTAATTTAATGTAGGTATACTCATATATTTATTCTTCTACTTCTCCCTTTTTGAATAGGAATGCTTACCCTGTGCTGTTAAACCCTAGGATTATGAAAATTGTCTTTTATTTATGTGGAGGTTCACAGCTGAGGGTTTGCTTTGAGTCTCAAAAGTACTTTGGTGGCTGACCACAGTGAAATAAACCCTAGAGAACAAATTTCCTAGCTGTCTCTTCTTGAGCGTCAATGTCAGGGACTCTCTTCTCAAAGGAAAGGTTTGTACCCTGAGACTATGATTGTTTCTGTCTTGCTGACTCCTGAAATGCTTTCAAGACATCTTTCTTTTTGCCCCTGTAAAAAGTACTTGGTTTGTTTTTGTAATTTTTATTTTAAAGGAAATAAAGCCAAACAAAATAAAACAGAATAAAGCCAATCCAAACAAAACAGTGAAAGTGATACAGGACTTTAAAACGGGATAATAGGAAATCACCAATCGCTACCATGATGTCTCTTGTTATTTTCAAAAGTGCTGCCTGTGCCATCAGCAATAATAAAATCAAACAGAACAAAACAAAACAAAGCCTTGACTAAAACAAAACAATAAAATGGAACAAAACAATAAAATGGAACCAAACAAAAAAATGGGAATAATATTGGATTTCAAAAACAAGACAAAAGGAAGCACCCCATAGTTGTTATATTGCATATTGTCATCCTCTAAACAGATATTGAGACTACAAGCTTTAGGACTGCAAAGGCAATCAAACAATACAAGCATTAAATTGTTTTTGTACCTAGGTTGCTATCCACTCAGCCTGTGTTTGTCCAAATCAGCTGGTTGCTTACTGAGGTGAGGAGTGTGTTTCTTGTCTACCAGCTCATGTGCCAGTTTCTCCTTCTGGGCCCCATATGGCTCTTGGTTTCTTCTTAATGGTTCTAATATCTTTAGCAGTGACTCTTTTTTAGCCCAATAGTATACATGATTTCTTTCTGACAAAAGGTTTTCAAATATCTTTGCCTCTGCTTCTCATTGTAAATCTAGCTAAAAACAGCCAGTGGCCACCCATGCTGCAGTCTGGACATTTGGGCTGCCTTTAAATTTCCTTTGCCAGCTTAGTCCACCACCCTAATTTCAATCTTCTGAAAAGTTTTATGACATAGAAAATGAAGACAGATTTTCTACCAAAGTGTAACAGACATGAGCTGTAGTGCAAATGCCAATGGAGTATCTGTTCCAACTAAAATTTTCTAAGCCTGGCATTTACTTTCTAAATTCCTATGAGTATTTTGATCTTCTGAGCTCTGACCAGAATCACTTATCAGGATCTACTTATTGCATTCTGTCTGGGATTGAACTCAGGGTCTTTGAACTGAGCTATATCCCCAGTCCTTTTTCTATTTTTTTTCCTTGTTTTTAGTCAGGGTCTCACTAAGTCACTTGGACTGAGGTTGTATTTGCAATTCTCCTGCCTCAGTCTTCCACAGGCATGTGCTATTTTACCCAGCAGTTATTGTGCTGCTTTTTTTATCATTATTATTGTTTTTGTTCACTTAATTTAACTTTTTCTTTCTTTGTGGGGAGGTACAGTATAGGCTTTACTGACATGTCTGATGACCAAAGAGGGAGCCACGAATGGTGACAATATTGTTTACCCAGTATTGGAAGCAGCTGTTCCTGAGATTTAAGCATGAAGTCTGTTTATTGTGGCCCTTGTCACCATGCTTTCTTTAGTGATGCAGTTAATGCTACACAAAAAGGTACAGCTGACCATTGAATGAAGGAGCCAACATTGCAACATGAGTCCATTACCTAATCTCTGCTTTCTCACATTGTCAGTGAAATAATCTAAGGAAATCATCTATATTAACACTTGAATCCACGGGTAGGTGCCAACACATGATAGCTACTTGGAGGAATTCCTATGCAGAAGGAAGCACTGAGAGCTCTGTGAACCCAGAAGATAAAGATATGACTAAAAATGTTCTCAGACCAGGGCATGAGGCATCTGTGGTTTATGGGATGGGGTTTTATTTGCCCATTGAAACTCCTAAAAGGGAAGTAACCAGGGAAATAATGTAGTGGATTTCAATGTTTCACAAATGAATCTTGTTGCTGTAAGGAGAACAGACAAGATGGGAGCAACAGTTTAAAAGAAAGACCAGTTAAAGACTTGGACTAGCCAGGAAGGTGGTGCAGTACTCTGGAGGCCTGGGGTACGAGGATGGCAAGTTTGAGCCCATCTTGGGAACTTTGCAACATATTAAAACCCTTCCTCAAAAAATGTTTTAAAAGGGGGTGGGAGAGATGCAGATCAGTGTGAAAGCCCTGGGTTCAGTACCTAGTACCTAAAATAAAATAAGCAAAGGAAAAGAAAAGAAAGAAACTTGGACCATGGTAGTGGGAATAACAAGTGGAACTAAGTGGGTAAATTTCCCATAACTTTTGAAGGAACAGTATGATTATAAGATTCAGTGTTGGGCTGTATTACCAAGAGGGGGTATCTCTGGGTAGTATGACAGGAAGATTTTTAGTTATCTCTTTTTCTTTTAGAAGTTTTATGCAGTGAACATTAATATTAATTCAATATTTCTTAAACTGAAAAACAATAATAATAAAAACTTCCTCAATACACCAAAAAGATATGATAATCTAGGTTATGCACAGGATGGATCCTGGAGAAATAGCTTAGAAATAAGGAAAGTTCTCAAAAGAAAAACAAAACATGAAAGAAGAGCAAGACAGGCTACCAACCTGTAGAAAAAGGCAGGAATATTTGCATATCTCTGTTTGGTGAGGGCAGCAGTTGTCAGATTTTTTTCCCCCAACACTAGAATTCTTTCTTCAAACAATGTCTACGCAGTGGGGCATGTGCATGGCAGAGGTCACAGGGGCATGGCTCTGGTGGAATAGTTAGAAACCCTGAACCACACCTGTTCTACTTAATGCCTGAAGTTACACCTCCTCAAATCCCCCCTTCTCAAAGAATAAAGTCCAAGGCAACTCTGGTGGGGCGTTCAACAATAGTTCTGCTTTTTCCTTTTGTTTTCTTAGCTTTAGAGGCTTCATCAGAGACAGCTTTGTTTGACAAGTGTGATCTGTCAGTGACAGCCAAAGCTGAGTGAAAGCCCGCCTCCAATCTTTCATCAGTCACAGCCATTAGTGTGCATTTTGTAAAAAAAAAAAATTCTTTGTTAAGGCAACATCATGATGATCAGAAAGATGCCTTGCTTAGATGGGGAAAGAAAACATCAGGTGAGAAAACAAGAGAAAAAAAGGCTTTGTCATTCAAGAGAAGAAAAAACAAATGATACATGAGAACACGTGGTTTGCAAGTAAAAACGCACAGATTGGGCTTGAACTATGACTGTTTATTCTTCTGTTTAAATCTAGGTCATTGCTAAATGTGCCTAAGCAAGTGATAGGGAGCCCTATGCCCTTGTATGCTCCGACCAAATTGTTTGTAGCACAGCTCTATAGCTCAGTCGTGTAGCATCTGCCTGGCAAGCGCCAGGTTGTGAGTTTGATCTCTGTACATTAAAACAAAACAAAACAAAACAAAACAAAACAAAACAAAACAATCCTGTATGAATTGCAGTAGAAGAACCAATGCCTTTTAGGCTGGCTGGCTGGGAAGAGGTATATTGATGGGCAGATTTCTGAGCATTCTTTTCCACCTTACACTCTTATCTCTCTCCCTCACCACCCTCACAGTCACCATGACAGCTGCTCTGTTCTCATATGATTGTACACTCTTGGGCACAGATGATGCACAAGGCTGAGCACATTCTCAAGTAGAACAAATCCTAATATCTTATTCCCACAATCTCAAATGATTTCTCCAAGGATGGCAGTTGAACTAATCCATGTTGGGCCTCTGATAGCTCACTAAGGTTTGTGGATTTGAAAATATGAATATAAATTAATCTTTTCCTGAAAATTAAAGAGGTAAAATTAAAACTCTATTTCCTTTTTTCAGTACATGAATGTGTACATACACCTGGTCTGTCTGTGCAATGGAATGTGACACAGCTTTAAAAAGAAAGATATCATTAATATACACAGCAATGTGCATTAATCTCAAAGACATTATACTGATTGAAAGAGGCCAATGGCAATAAGTTACATATTGTACATTTCTGGAAAAGACAGACCATAAACACCAGAGGTAACTAGGGCTTATGATGGGAGTGTAGTTCAGCTATAAAAGAACGTGAAGCAGTTTTAGTGATTATGAAACACTTCTGTATCATGATCATAGTGGCAATTACAAAATCAATATCTTTCTGGCATTATCAAAATATACAGTTTAAAAATACAAAAATCAGTTTAACCTTACATACTTTTAAAATAAAAAATCTTGAACTATTTTTTAAAAATAATTTTTATCACCTCCCCAAAAACAAAACAGAGGAGACTGATCCAAAAAAGAGGTAAAGTTGGGAAGATCAAGACTACAGAGAGGGCCTGGACTGCCTACACTACCACACTGTATGCTTCCCTCACACCCTTTGGATGACTGGACCAATGCCACCGGCCCACCCTTCAGTCCTGGACTGCCTACATCACCATACCGCATGCTTCCCACATGCCTCATGGATGCCAAGACCTGTAACTCCGGCCTGCTCCTTGGAGACACCCCCCCATGTCCTGGTCCTAATACTGCTGTTGATATCTGGCTCCCACCCTTTCTCCCAGAACCTTGGACTACAGCAGATTAACTGTGCTAGCTCAATGGGAGATTCAGTTACTGCCTCATCCAAACAGAAGACCTTAGCAGACTCCAGTCAGTGTGGTGAATATGCCCTTAAAATAGATGTCTGTGTAGATAAATAGGGGCAGTAGTAAAGCTCCCTCCAACTAACTGTAAGACCTTGGTGAGTTTGGCAAGAGTGTGGGTGACTCCCTCCTCCACAAAGAGAACATTAGGCAGGGTGAAGAGAGTGTCAAAAAGGCCTCCCCCAACTGGGAGAAAATCAAAAGGGTATATGAGATACGCAGGCACACAGTAGGGACACAATAGGGCCTCAGCCAACACAAACACTATAGACAGGGAGATTTGGTGACCTGGAATAACCTGAAGACAAAGTAACAGCAGGAACTAAGAGTTGACCTACATCAATACTCCTAGGCTTGTCAGCCCAGGAAGAATATAGGACTCACTCAACAGGACCTACAGGAGGAACTTAGGTGACTGGCCCTCCTCTACATTGTGGTACTCAGCAGTTGGACAAACATCAACCACACAGTAGGACCCTAAGATCCACACTGCGATAGTTGAGACTATTGGGATTGAAAGACCAAATAATTGCCCACAGGGTGAATATGACAAAATGAAAAAGCAAAATGCAATCTCAAACATCTAGCCCATTGGGAGCAAGTACAGGTAACATTGAAATAGAGGACTTTAAAAGTCATATCCCACAAATCTCCAAAAAGATAGCAATTAAAATAAACAAATTCATGAGGTTACAGAGGAAATAAAATTAGAAATAGTTTCCCACATAAAGACAGAAATAACAACCTTAGTAAAGGAGTTGATCAGCATAGCCAGAGAAGAAATAGATAAAAAAAATACAAGAACATGAGAAATTGATTGAAACCTTGAATGAACAATATAAAACACAAGTAGAATCTATGAAACAAATTCAAAGAGATATCCAAGAAATACAAAATTCTACTGAAGGCTGGCAAAACCATTTAAATGAAGCTGAGGATAGAATTTCAGACCTTGAGGACAAGATCACAGTCAGCGTTCATGAAAGAGTAGAACTTTTAAAAACAACAAAGCACACAAAATGACAATACAGCAGCTTCAGGATGACACCAAGAGAAACAATATAAGACTAATAAGTATCAATGAAGATGCAGGAGACAACACAAATGACATAGGTAAACTATTCACAGAAGTAATAGTAGAAAATTTCTCAAACATGGGGAAAAAATCAGATATGCAGATAAGTGAGGCACATAGAATGCCAGTCACAACCAACATAAATCTACACCCAGACATATAATAATTAAGATCCCAGATGTACAACATAAAAACAGAATACTAAAAGCTGTTAGAGAAAAGACACAACTCATCTATCAAAGAAAACCCATCAGAATCATGGTAGACTTTTCAGTGCAAACCCTCAAGCTAAGATGAGCTTGGAGTGAAGTATTACAATTCCTGAAAGAAAACAACTTTCAACCCAGACTGGTGTACCCAGCAAAACTGTCTTTCAAATTTATTCGAGAAACAAGATACTTCCATGACAAAGAACAACTGATGAAATTCATGTCCACCAAACCAACCCTAGAAAGAATATTGAAAGACATACTAGATAGAGACAAAAATGACCATAATTTCCAGAACAACAGCAGAAAGACACCACTAGGCAGGACAAGCAATTAAACAAGGGAGGAAAGCAGAAAACAAACAACAGAAACATAACATGGCAAAGTTGAGCTAGTACATATCAGTTATATCCATAAATGTAAATGGCCTAAATTCATCTATCAAAAGAAAAAGGTTGACAGAATGGATCAAGAAACAGGACCCCACAATATGCTGTATACAAGAAACACATTTGACTCTAAAGATTAAATGTTAAAGGATGGAAAAAAATATTCAATGCAACAGAAACCCAGAAAAAAGCAGGAGTAGCTACTCTGCTTGCAGACAATGTGAACTTCAAACCTGAAATGATTAAAAGAGATAAAGAAGGTCACTGCATACATGTTAGTGGAAAACTTCAAGAAGAACTAACAATTATAAATATATATGCACCAAATATAGGAGCACCCAACTATATAAGACAAATACTAATGGAAATGAAAAATCAAATATACAAGAACACAACTGTAGTTTGTGACTTACTGTCACAAAGAGATAGATCAACTAGACAAAAAGTCAGCAAAGAAATAGTACAACTGAATCATACCTGTGAGTAAATGGACTTAGAAGATGTTTACAGAGTGTTCCACCCAACCACATCAGAATATACATTCTTCTCAGCTGCACATGGGACAGTCTCCAAAATAGACCATATATTAACTCATAAAACATTCTTAAGTGAATGCAAAGGGATTGAAATTATCACATGCATAATATCTGACCATAGTGCACTGAAATTGGAAATTAATGGCAAAAGAAATTACAAAACCAGCATAAATACATGGAAATTAAATAACAATGTTCTGAACAGCCAGTGGGCTGAAATTAAAGAAGAAATAAAGCAATACCTACAATTCAATGAAAATGTGGATACAACATATGATAACATGTGGGATACCATGAAAGTGGTCCTAAGAGTGAAATATATAGCAATAAATTGTCACATCAAGAAAACAGAATGAGCACAAATAAACAACCTAATGCTACATCTCAAGCTCCTAGAAAAGGAAGAACAATTCAAACCCACAGCTCATAGAAGAGAGGAAATTGTAAAGATCAGAGCAGAAATTAATGCAATTGAAACAAAAAAATAATAAACCAATAAATTAATAAATCAAAGAATTAACAAATTGAATTAATAAATTGAAGAGCTGGTTTTTTGAGAGAATAAATGAAATTAATAAACCTCTAGCCAACCTTATCAAGAAAAAAGAAGAAAAAACTTAAATTCACACAATAAGGACTGAAAAGAGAGAAATCACTACAGATCCCATGGAAACTCAAAAGATCATGAATACTTACTTTGAAAATCTCTACTCACATAGGGTGGAAAACACAGAGAAATGGGCAGATTTCTAGAAAAATATGAACTACCAAGGCTCAATCAAGAAAATATAACAATTTTGAATAACCCAATATCAGTTATTGAAATTGAAAATGTGATTAAAAACTTACCAACAAAGAAAAGCCCAGGTCCTGGTGGATTCATAGCTGAATTCTACAAGAAATTTAGAGAAGAGTTGACTCCAACACTCGTTAAACTCTTCAATGAAATTGAAAGAGAAGCAATCCCTAACTCATTCCTAGAGGCAAGTATCACTCTGACACCAAAATTGGAGAAAGACCCAACAAAAAGGAGAACCATAGGCCAATCTCACTAATGAACATTGATGCAAAGATTCTCAATAAAATACTGGCAACTAGAAGGCAGCAAATCATCAACAAGATTATACACCATGACCAAGTGGGATTTATTCCAGGAATGCAGGAATGGTTCAACATATGCAAATCAATAAATGTAACACACCACATCAACAGAGCCAAAAACAAAAATCACATGATCATCTCAATATATGCAGAAAAATCTTTCAATAAAGTCCAACACTTGTTCATGATAAAAGCCTTTCAGAAACTTGGAATAGATGGTATCTACCTCAATCTCATAAAAGCCATCTATGACAAACCAACAGCCAACATTATACTAAATGGAAAAAAAACTGAAAGCCTTCACTCTAAAATCAGAAACAAGACAAAGATGCCCACTATCACCATTCCTATTCAATATAGTTCTGGAAATATTAGCCAGAGCAATCAGACAAGAGAGAGAAATAAAAGGAATAAAGATAAGAAAGGAAGAGGTTTAATTATCATTATTTGTCGATGACATGATACTCTATATAGAAGATCCAAAAAACTCCATTAAAAGACTGCTAGAGGTAATAAAAAAATTCATAAGTATAGCTGGATACAAAGTTGAAACTCAAAAATCAATAGCATTCCTGTACACAAATAAAAAACTCACTGAGAGAGAAATTATGGAAATACTATCTTTCATGATAGCACCTAAAAAAATGAAACATCTTAGAATCAGGCTAACCAAGAATATAAAATACCTATATGCTAAAAATTATACTACTCTAAAAAAGAAGATTGAAAAGGATATCAGAAAATGAAAGGATATTCCTTGCTCTTGGCTAGGAAGAACCAACATTGTGAAAATGGCCATACTCCCAAAACTGTTTTATGGATTTAATGCACTCCCAATCAAAATACCATTAATATACATTACAAATCTAAACAAAACATTCCTAAACTTCATTTGGAAACAGAAGAAACCTAGAATAGCAAAGGCGATTCCAGGCAACAAAGGCAAGACAGAAGGCATCTCAATTCCTGACTTGAAACTGTACTACAAAGACACAGTGATAAAATCAGCATGGTACTGGCAAAGAAATAGACCTGAGGATCAATGAAACAGATTAGAAGAGGCAAGTTTAAGTACAAAGACACTCAGCCACTTGATATTTGACAAAGGAGCTAAACATGCTCACTTGAAAAAGGATAGCCTCTTTAATAAATGGTGTTGGGAAAATTGGCTTTCTACATGCCAAAGACTGAAACTAGACCCAGGCCTGTCACCATACACTAAACTAAACTCAAAATGGATCAAAGATCTAAATATTAAAACAGAAACACTAAATCTATTGGAAGACAAGGTAGGTAGGAAACTTGGAGACATAGGAGTAGGCAAAAATCTTCATGAACAAAACGCAAACTGCATTGGAAACACTTCAAAGAAACAACAACTGGGATCTCATATTATTAAAAAGTTTTTGCACTTCAAAAGAAATCACCAACAAAGTGAAAAGAAAACTCACAGAATGGGAAAGAATTATAGCTGAAAATCTCTCATACAAAGGACTTATATCCAGAATATATAAGGAATTAAAAAACATCAAGCCCCCGAATTCAAAGACCCTTTCCAAAAATGGGCATCTGAGATGAACACACATTTCTCAGATGAGGATATATGAATGGCAAATAAATACATGAGGAAATTTTTCACTATCACTGGTCATTTGAGAAATGCAAATTAAAACAGCATTGAAATTTCATCTCACTCCAGAAAGAATGGCTGCCATCAAGAAATCAACCGTTAACAAATGTTGGTGAGGATGTGGGAGAAAAAGGAGCACTTTTCCACTGTTGCTGGGCATGTAGACTGGTGTAGAAATCAATATGGAAATTCCTCAAAAAACTAAGATTGGAAGTTCCATTCAATCCAGCTATTCCCCTCCTGGGTATTTTCCCCCCAAAATTGAAAAGATCATGTCACAATAAGGTATGTGCACCCATGGTTATAACAGCACAATTTGTAATAGCTAAATCTTGGAAACAACCAAAATGCCCATTGACTGCAGAAAGGATGAAAAAGATGTGGTATTTTTATACAAAGGAATATTACTTGGTTATATAAAAGGATGATCTTTAGGCCCTTATAAGTAAATATAAGGGCAACTTGAGACTACCCTTATAAGAGAAATAAATAAGACCCACATTTGTCCATATACATTGTCTCTCTAGTGTAAAAAAAAAATAAAAAACTGCAAGAGCAATAAGATCCAAAATGTATAATAGAAACTGTGACAGTGAAAAGGAGAGAAGGAGCCCTAAAGGATATAACTATATGTATATTTAATTGTATAAGATAGATGAGCATATTACTAAGTTTTCATTAGATCATTGAACAGAATGATTTGCACTGTGAATGTTTGAGTATCTGTTCACCTTTGATGCTTTGATTTTGTAACTTTTGAACAACTATTTCTAAGAGGACAATATGTAACTTATCAAGTAGTAATTTCTTAGTGTTAATATTTTTCTTCGAAACTATGTATTACCTCTACACTTTTTTCTGTTTTGTCTTTTTTTTCTTTAAATAAAAAAAATTCCAAGAAAAAAAAAGACTCCAGAGAGGTGAAAAGATATGAGGAAAAACCAGAGTCCTACTGGTCCAGTTATTCCAAGGGTAGCCATGATATCATTCTTGGATGAGGAGAGAGTCTTACATTCTTATAACAACTTCGTCTTTGTGTTAAAACCACGTTCAGCTGAGGTGTTTCACTGACAATCCATAATCCTAACAATGTAATAAAGAATGGCTGGTTTAATTATGCATTAGTTATTCTAGACTTGGGAGGTCCTATTTCTCTTTATAGCACAATAGTGAATGGAGCGTTTCTTTACAGATAAAGCCACTTTGGCATTTATGGATTTTACCATATGGATGCTAAAAATTACATTCCAAACTGCTGATCCACTAAATCATAACCACTGCCAAGTCCTTCTCCCTAAAATTGCCATATAATTCTGTGAATTCTCATTAAATCTAAGACATGCCTAAGTGACATTTATTGTTATATACAGGTTAGCTGACCTTCTGCGTAGTTTCCATGGAGCAAGAACAAACCACATGTTGCTATCCTACAACAAAGCTTCCTTCTAGGGAAAGTTGGGGATGAGGAAAATATACTACAGAGACCAGTCTTTCTGCTTTTCTTTTTGAAAAAAAATATTATGTGGTTGACAAATCACATTGGTATATATTTATGGAGTGCTATGTGGTGTTTTGATATATGTTTGCAAAGCAGGATGATTAAATCAAGTTAATTAATATATCTGTCACTTCACTTATCTATTTTTATGGCAAAACATTTGAAATTCACTTAGCTATTTTGTAACATGTAATACATTATTATTGACTATCTCTAGTCAACTGTGCAATAAAACTCAAAACCAGCTCCTCCTATTTATCTTAAACTTCATACTTTTTGACCAGTTACTCCCCATTTCTTCCCCCCTCACTTCCACAGCCTTGAGAATCACCATTCCTTCTGTGAGTTCAATATTTCTTGATTGTGCATTATATGACAGCATGCAGTATTTGTCTCTTGTGTCTATTTTATTTCATTTACCATGCTGTTCTTCAGAAGATAGCATTTCTGTACTTTGGAAGACTGAATATAATTCTGTTGTGAGTATATGCTACATTTTTTAACCATTCATTTGTTAATGGACATTTTGGTTGATTCCATTTATTGGCCATTGTGAATAATACTCTAATGAGTATGAGATGACAGGTATCCCTTTGATATGTTGATTTTGGTTCTTTTGCATATTGAGAAGTGAGCTTACCAAATCATGTGGTAGATCTATTTTTATTTTTATTTATTTATTGTCTTTTTAGGAAAGGGTCTCACTATGCTGTTCAGGCTGGCCTTGGGCTCACCTTGTAGCTTCCTTAGTGCTGGGATTACAGGAGTGCTCCACCATGCCCGTCTCTCTATTTTCAGTTTTTTTAACAGACCTTTATCCTATTTTCCATAATGTTTGTACAGTGTACATTCTCATAGTCATAGAAACTTTTCCTTTGCTGTTGTTTTTAAATGTATACTCCAACAATGATGCACAAGCGTTCTCTTTTCTCTGTATCTTTGATAGCAGATATGAGTTGATATCTTACTGTGGTTTTTTTTTTTTTTTTTTTTTTTTTGGTACCGGGGATCGAACTCACGACCTCGCGCTTGCAAGGCAGGCACTTAAGCCACTGAGCTAAATCCCCGGCCCTTACTGTGGTTTTAATTTGAATTTTCCTAGTAATGATGAAAATTTCCCCTACAAGTTATAATGTATCTGGGATATTGAAAATGCTGTAGAGATTTATTTGCATAGAGCCAAATGTTGAGAACATCTGATTTATGACTGTAATCTCCCTTACTAGTACAAGGGATAAAGGAAGGATCTATGCTAGATATATTTGTTCATATGTTCATATATATATATATATATATATCCAAAATTAATAGATTTTTATTTCCACCAGTGCAGACAGTGTTTTCGAGGAAACCTTGATGATTGGAAGAGTGATCAAGGAGCTCAAAACCACGTAAGCAAAACAGGTTTTCTAATATCTATACAATGGAGTCAGATCAATATTCAGAAATGACATCAAGTAAAAAGTGAAGCATGATAGAGGTGGCATAAAGTAGCTATTTAGAGAAAAAGTGACACATGGGCTTCAAAGGATGAGGAATTTCCCTACTTTCAATGAAGGAAAAGCCTGCTGGATTGAGGGCTCACACACACAGTGCAATGGAAATTTAAGCTGAATAGTGGATTTGGGAATTCAAAGGCGTGTGGTACTGTGCCCAGGAAGCTGTAGACACAAGCAGAAGCAAGGTAAGCTGTTGGTTGGACTTTGGGAATAAGCAACTGGGCCAGCTGTTAAACAGAAAAAAGTGACGCACTAACAGATATTCACGTATCGGAAATAGTACTCAAGTGGCAATGAGGCTAACTGATTACAGGAAGTAGAATCTAATGGAAAAGAAGTAAATCAGAAGCCCAAAGCTGTACTCCTGATGAGCGAAGGAAGTAGCAAGGAGAAATTCAAAAGATTAAATTTCGAAGGAATTGGGCATGGAGTTAAAGGAAGGAAGGTACTAAGACACAAGATTCTGCTTGTATCTGTAATTTCGTATCACAGGCACAAAGTGAAATAATGTTATCAAGGAACGGATGGAACACAGCAGGAGCAATATGGAGTTGGGATAGGAAAACTCTAAATTAAAGAGAGAAATTATTTATTCTATGAAGAAGACAAATCAACATGGAGGCCTATCTCTGGAGCAAGAATGCTACTTTGTCAGCATGGCAACACCCTTGCATATCTTGTTTTCTGTCTTCTAATTTTATGTAAAAGAAGCAAAGAAAGCTACAAGCGCCAAGCTACAAAACCGGGGAATGTTTAGCAGACAGAGAAATAAGACCTCATCTGAAACACACACAACCAGTGTGGAATAGAGGAGTGAAGCCACGTGGATGCTGAGCGGCCCACAGAGTGAGGGAACACTGCTGAAACAGGCCCGTTGCATGCACGGGTTAAAGTAAAAATGTAACCATCTAGTCATCCTCTGTTTTAGTTACTTTTTCCATGCTAGAACAAAATACCCAACACCTGCAACTTAAAGGAGGAGAGTGTCATTTTGGGTCACAGTTTTAGTCCAAGGTTGGTTGACTCCAAGGAAGAAACAGAATGGCAGAATCACATGATAAAGAAAAGGGTGCTCAGCCTATGGCAGCCAGGAAGCAGAGACAGGAGGGAGAAGCCTGGAGATGCCCTTCCAGGTCACACCCCTGTGGTCCACCTCCCGCCAAGCCCCGCCACCACCAGCGCATTTGGCTACTGAACTCATCACTGGATGTAAAATGTATAGTGACCCAATGACCTGATCACCTTCCACACACATTAGAAATTCAGGGACCATTTTAGATATAAACTACAACACCATTTATGCAGAAGATTTAATTTGGGAAAAGTTAAAGAAATTAGAAACAATGATAAAGGCAAAGTTCCACTGACTACGAGATTTGGTGACTCAGAAGACTCGGTGTAACATTAATATCACCATTTTAGTAATGGAATTTTATCGTGTTTTGTAAAAATAAGATAAGCTCATGAATGCCTTACTGCTCCTATAATGATAAAAAAGGCAAGAATATCAATTCCCATAGTCTGAGAATTAAACATTTTCTATTTTAAAGGTTGATTTTGTAAACAGAATTCAGAATTTAAAAATAAGTATTCCCATGTTTGTATGAATAAAATTTACATTATATAAATTCTCTTAAACAATTTCAATTAATCAGCTGATAAACCAGTATTCTTCTTGATCCAGATGTTTGGTTACTCTGTAGAATGCTCAGCCCTTTGCATGCACCAGTTGAGTTGAGTACTTACCAGTAATATTTGTTCCTCATCTGGACTTTATTGTTATGTTGTATGAACCATATTTGGATATTTCATAACCTGATGAAAATAAAATGTGATTGCAAAAAGAAAGCATTGAATGTTTTAGAAAGTCTCAAAGTCAAATTACTTAATAAATTGGGTGAGACAAGCATAAATGACAAAAATAAAACATTTAGAAGAAATATATACCATATTCAGGGTAGTTTTGCAAATCTCTCTTGTTTCTCATTCTACTTTATGAAAACAAAAATTGAAAAACACAGATAATGTCTTCTAAGTGTTATCTAAGCAATGAAAGCCATGCAGAACTTCCATCCTTAGTCTTGACTTCATGTGGCTATATTTATGCTTTAAATTAACACAAAAAAGCTTCATCATTTTAGATGAAAATGTGCACTTTTTGTCTCTCACTTTGACCAACATTTTTTTCCTGGTGCCAGGGATCAAACTCACAACCTCATGCTTCTCCGGCAGGCATTTATGTCACTAAGCTAAATCTCCAGCCCTTAACTGACATTTCAATTGTCTGTCCACCTTCTGTTTCCGGTCATAGCAGATGACAGCACACCTTATCTGATAATTTTCCAGTCCACTCACCTCCAGCTATGGAAACACTGATAGCTCCCAAATCTGTATGTCTCAGACAGGTAGATTGATTAGTTTAAAACCAGACTGCTTATTCCCATTTGGATGTAGAAAAAAAAAAAAACAAACCACTACCTAAACCCAACATCTCAAACCATATTCATCTTTTACCTTAATCTCAAGCTTGCATTGCCTGCATTCCTGACCTCTGTGGGCCCACTGAAGCCCACACGTGGACTCCATTCCTGATGACTTCTCCTGCTGCCACTTCATGTAACTAGTTCCGGAGATGGATGCATGTGTGTGTGTGTGTGTGTGTGACAGTGTGGACTCTTAATTGCTTAGGAACCCTTCAAACCTTCATAGTTCTCTCTGCTTACACTGCCACTCTTCCATTCCAGCTGTCAAGCCTGCACTGGATTGCTATGAGACACTTCTAATTGAGCCCTCCGCTTCATGTTTGTTCCAGTTCAATCATTCCTACCACAAAGTGACCTTTGCAAAATGTAAATGCAATCATGTGTGTGGCTTGATGAGTTTCTTGATTACAATTCTATGGCTTCCTTTTATTTTGTAATACTATCCAAACTCCTTAACATCATTTTCAAGGCCCTGCAGGATCTATTCTCTAATTACGACTCCAGCTTCTGATGTTATCATTTTCCTTCTGTGCTCTAAACTCCAGCCAGAATAAACTTATTTCCCTTCTGGGGACAGACCAAGTTCATTCTTGCCTTCTGGGTCTTGGGTATACTCTGCTTTCTTGGAACACACCCCTGCTCATCTAATTTTTACTTACTCTACTAAAAAGCACTTTCTTCTGGCCTATTACTCATCCTATAATTATCGGCATAGGGATTGCTTTCACAAAGTACCTTCAGGGAGCCCCCTCTCACCGTGTTAGTTCAGAAGCCCTTCCAACAGATCCCAAAACATCCTGCACCTTCCCTTTCATGGCATCTGCCACTCCATGTTAATGGAAACTCCTTTAACAAAGAACAGTCTCCCCATCTTCCCTAGTACTTTGCCTTCTTTTGTACATTTCGTAGTGCTCTGGAATTTAGTACTCTAATGTTAAGATTATTCCCAAAGTCTTGTAGAGGTATCATGTTCTGGAATTTCTCATCAGGATTCAGTCCTTCTACATACAAATGATAAGTCTCAGCATCCGTTCATGGCAAATAATCAGATGAGCAATGAGCTAACTTGTTTTTATTTTATTGCCCTATAATAAAGCCATCTGTCATCAGTATAAGAGGGCATAGCATTTTTTAAATCAAAAAGACTACTTTCTGTGAAAGGAAGTGAAACACGGTTGCACCAATTAATTTAGAATGCACTATGCTCAGTCACTGGTTTACAGCCAGATTAAAAAGAGTTTGGCCAAAAATATTCTTACTTCTAAGAGTTAGGCATGGCATTTTGTAGAAAATGGTGTAGAACAGTCTCTCACCAGGCTAGGAACCCAGCTCGCATCCTTCTTAACACTTTCCAGTAAGAGGGCTAATCAGCTAATGATGACTCCAGAGATAAAACAGCAGAGATAGGTAAATTTTTATCAACCAAATGCTAGCCCGTGACCTCCTCACTTGTGTATTTCAATAGCTCACTAACCTGTCTCAGGTGCAGTCTAACACTGCAGGGAGACAGAGGTACATGGGTTGTGTGGCTCCCTGTCCACTGGAGCCAACTGTTCTGCTTTTCACACTGTCCTCGCCAGTTGTCTTTCTTTTTTAGAGATGGGGATTTCCACATCTTTCTGCTCCCATCTAGATGAAATAGCCTTAGAATTTTCACACCAAACGTAGTGTGTGTGTAAAGTAACTCATGTAGACTGTCATGCTTGGTAACAT
Organism: Dolichotis patagonum; assembly: GCA_004027295.1. Lineage (NCBI taxonomy): Eukaryota > Metazoa > Chordata > Mammalia > Rodentia > Caviidae > Dolichotis > Dolichotis patagonum. Next base: position 64,882 of record PVJX010000106.1, read on the forward strand.
TCTCGGATTCTCTGACCCCTCTCCTTTGTAGATTGAGTTACAGAAGGTCTGACTTGTACATGAATTCCTGTGTTTTCAGTGGTAGTTACTATGTTCCTGGCTGCATGATAACCGTAGTAGTAGTATCAAAAAGAGCTGGATGAGATCTGGGGTGTAGCCAAGTGGTACAGACCTGACCCTGTAGGCTCGAGGGTCCCGGTTCACTGCTCAGCCCTGAAACAAACACACAAACAAATGACAGCTTGTTCCTCTACAATGTTGCCCAGGGAGGGTTCTCAATATTTTCAAACATTTTCATACTTTAAAAAAAGATGGTCTAAGTTTAGAAGTTTTAAAAATCAATTGCCAAAATGTGGAAGTACAAATTTACTTGAAAAAAAATCATATAAGGCTGAGTAAAATTGTGGCTGCTCTCTTTCCATGGGCCAGATTCTTTCCTGACCCTGCTCAGCTGTTTCAGTTGCTGATACATCTACCTGTCTCCTGTATGCTCTTAATATTATGATCCTTCATGTCAAAATAAAGTCTGGACTCAGGGAACAACACTTACTTGGCCTAAGTTCTCCTGACATCTTCAGTGACGTTTGTTCTGCGTCCCCATACTCTAGTTACTCTGAATGCATGGAAAATGGTCACAATAGGCCAGGCATCGTGGTACATACCTATAATTCTAGCACCAAGAAGGCTGAGGCAGGAGGATCACTGTGAGTTCAAGGCCAGCCTAGGCTGCAAAGTGAGTTCAAGTTCAGCCTGAACTACATAGTGAAACCCTGTCAAAAGAAAGAAAGAAAGAAAGAAGAAAGAAAGAAAGAAAGAAGAAAGAAAGAAAAGGAGATAAATATGAAAAAGAAAGAGAAAATGGTCACATTATACTCTCTTGTTCCTCTCTCTCATCCCATGAACACACTGATTTACTCCCTGGCCGATATCTGTTTATTAAGAGGAAGAGAGAAAGAGAGAGAGAGAAACTGAAGAAACACTAGAGAATTTCTCATCCAACAAGGTGTTAGAAAGACAACCTTGCATTAGGAAGCCATGGAAGTCATTTTCATCTGTGCTGAAACTGCATAATTTGAATCTATCATCAAATTGGCTTTAGAATAAACTTCTCCATTAGCAAAGCAAGTTAAGGGCACTGTGGCTCTGTGTGATGGCTCTTAGTCCATTTTTCACACCAGTGCAAGAAGAAACCTGAAAATATCCTGGCACTGAACTATGATGGGTCATGGCAACATTTAGCCAACCACTTTGGCAAACGATAAAGTAAAGCAGAGAAGAGAAGATATTTGGTTTCAATTCATCCTAGGGAAAGATTAAATGTATCAGCTGTATTCTGAAGCCTTTTTAAAATAAAAGATGTAAATATTTTCTTCTTCAACATAAAATAGAAAAAAGATTTCTTCATCCTAAATGCAGGCAGCAGTTGTAGATCTGACCACTAGAGGGAGACCTTTTACCTGCTTACAAAACATAAATCAATACATAAAACATTTATTACCTAGTAAGGATGAGATTTATAGAGGAAAAATAATAATAGAGGTTGAAAATGGCTTTATGTAAAATCATAGGGTTATTAGTGGTTTGAAATCTACCTACAATAACAAACCTAAAAGGAGAACAGCACCAAACACAAAGTTTTCTTCAGTTCAGACTGTTACAGAAAGAAAGAAACATATAGCCCAGTTGGAGGGTAGAATGTCTCAGGAGGGACCCAGGTCTCAATCCTAAGCAGTTGAAGCTAGTTTAGATTTAGAGGATTTCTATGTGCAGTGCTGGTGATAGTCAATTCCAAAATTTTTCTGTGGAGCAAACATATCCTATGAACAAACATTTTGAGTGATAATAGAACAACCAGAGTTTGAGATTCTGAACCTACAGAAACTGCAGCACTAAATGTCCTGAAGACTAAGGGACCCAAGAAATACAGGGTCTTTAACCCTAGGGATAAGCCTTCTTTGACATGGTCTCCTGATAAATTAAGCTAACCTCAGAGTGAGCCAAACCACGGTTTAGAGCAAAAACAAGCTGGTGGCTTTATTAATGGTTTAAACCCCAGTTTCAACCTTCTTGCTCTTGTTTTTCTGATGGTAAATGCAGGTGATCCAAAACAAGTAGAAAAAAGAGAAAAAGGGAGAACACACTTTCAGAAGAGCAGAGAGATTATTGCCCTCTAAAAACAGAGCAAAGTTCATTTAAGCCTTACCAGCTACACACAGCAGCCTTATGGTCTTTGGTTTATGAAAAAAAAATGTTTAAGGACAAATAAAAAATATGCAAGATTTTTACCAGGCAAAGAAAAATATATCTGTAACACTCGCCATGCCCCAGGCTCCACGTTGAGAGTTTCTAACTCATTTTCTCTTCAGAATCCCTCTGGTACTGTTACTTCCATCTCTGTGTTTCAGCTGGGAAAACTGAGGCACATAGGGGTTAATAATTCTGCCAATAAATGGTGAGGCCAGACATAAACCCAAGTGTCTGCTTGAGACCTTAATTCTGAGCTGTAGGGCAGGATAGCTCTTTAAATACATTATAGAGAGCTAAGTTAGGTAGAAATAGTACAAGCAGTCAGACGGGGCTAGGTCCTGGAGGGAGTCAGTAAAAGATGTAAACACCTTACAACATGGCTGGAGGCACATCTGTCAAAGGCCAGGCCTCAAGATAAAGATGAAATGACTAGGCCTGTATATCTCCCCGAGGCCTAGGCAAGAACTTAAAGATTATACTATAATTGGTACCACCTGGACCAGTGAAATCTGTATAGACATCAGTCACCCAGGTGTGTGACCAGGTCCTCCCAATCCATCCCTTCCTAAAAGGGCCTTTTTCTTTCCCTGTACACTTGCTACGTGACCTGCTTCCTCACTGGATCAATATTACCTAAACTGCTATACTTGTCATCTAATTGGCTGATCATAGTTTTGACCCCTGTTGTACCCATCTCGTGCTTTTGCTCTATAAAATTTCCCCTGAGAAGTGGGCTCATTGGCAGCTCACATTCAGGTCCTTTCCTGTGTCTCAGCAGCTGTCTCTTAATAGATTTTCCTACTCTTAATCTCGGTTGTTCCTTAGAATTTGTTCTTCGATTTTGGAGAACAAGAACTTGGTGTATCTGACATCAAGCAGGTTGGGAGTTACATTTTCCCCTATATAAAATAATGCATCATTGATTTTAGTATCTGTGACATGTAACATTTTGTCAGGTAGGAAACTGCACTTTCATTGAACTCTTACAGTTGCATGTAAATCACATTTATTAGGTATGTGGTACATTTTAGTAAAGTTTGATACCTTAAAGTTGGAGGGGCCAAGATCTGCAAAGATCTTAACATAGCTCTGACCCCAGGTCCTCTGAACCCCAAGGAGTTTATTGGAGAGCCAGAGAAGTTACCAGAAAATCATGGGAGAGAACTCACTGCTCCTGCAGGACTGCCTTCAAATTATTATTGTCTTTGCTCTGGGGCAAAATAACTCTCTTACTGGCTCCCTCAAAGAAGGGTTTGCAAACTGTGACTATATAGGTTGTAAATATTTGCATTCTATTTCCACTATTTAACTCTGTCTTTGTAGTGCTAAAGAATTTGGAGCTAATACATACCTGAATGGCTATAAAACTTTATGAACACTGAAATCAGAATTACAAATAATTTTCATATGTTTGAAAATACTGTCCCTCTTTAGATTTGTGTGAACCATTTAAAATTACAAAACCGGTCTCAATTCAGACAGGATTCAAAGACAGGCAGCAGGATTTGGTGTTATGGTGTGCTTGCCCCATCTTCCTTGGAAATCGGGAAGGATGTGCTGGTAAGACTGAGGGGAGGGTCTAGCACTGCCCAGGGACAGAAAGTCTAGTTTTACTCTACCAGTACTAAACTACCCAGTACTGTGGCTCCTAAACCTGGAAGTATGGCAGAATTATCTAGGGTGCTGATTAACATTAAAAATTTCAGTGTGTATGGCCAGAAGTTGTGATTTGTCTCACAGTTAGGTAAGGATCTGTTATTTTAGAAGCAATCCATGTGTGTGGGCAAGATGTCTTTGAAATGTGGTCTTTCCTCTGGGGAAGGATAAATTAGTCCACTAAGGATTAGGACTAAAAGGATAGAGCTGCTTTCTGTAATAGTTTTTATCAAAAAAAGAAAAAGCGGAAACAGAAAAACAGAGGGCTGGCAGTGTGACACAGTGGAAGAGCACAAATCAGGTTTAATCCCCAGCACTGAGAAGAGGTAGGAGGAGGAAAAAGCAGAGGAGGAGCAGGAGGAGGAGGAAGAGGAGGAGAAAATGAAGTTTTGCATCTATGTATGAGTTGATACTGACTCTCCAGTTTGGTCAGTGTGTTTGTGGTCATGCGTTGTAAGCAATACCTGAAGCTTCCTGAGGAAAAAGTGGAAATTCTACACCATGGGTGACCAGATGGAGGGACCTTCACCCGTGCACTTATTCTCAGTGAACTGCATAAAGAAGACACCAATGCCAAGAAGTGCTGAAACAGTACTGAGGAAGGAAGGATGTTTATCCACCGCACTGCAGAATTCATTATAAGGTTATGTTAATTAAGATTGTCCTAAAGGTGCAAGGATGGACCAATATGGCAATGCAATGAATTAAAATTACAAGACATACCAGATAAGTAAGACAGATGACCCTGAAGAGAGGTGGGAGAATGGATCAAATATTTAAAAAATGATTATGGAACAACTGTTTGTCCCTGGGAAAAAAGGTGAAATGAGACTCTTTATTCATCAGTAAAAATTAATTCTAATATAAGTGAAGTATGAAGAGCAAAAGTTTTAAACATTTAGAAATAGAGGACAATAATTTGACTTCAAATTGGGTAGTATGACTTCATCCAGACAGAAGAAAGCATGGCCCATAGCAAGGGGAAAGACTGATAAATCTGACTTCTCTAAACACAAACACTTTTGTTAAAAAAGGCACACTATGAAGGAAACTTCAGTTCAGGCCATGGACCAGGGGATTTACAAAGCACATAACCAACATAAGGTTGCAGCCAAAATTTGTAAACAACTACCATAAATCAGGCAAATCTATCGGAATAAAACAATCTAGCAAGAAAAAAGGGCAAAGAATATAAATGTGTAACTTGCAGAATGGCCCTAGATTGCTAACAAACATGTGAAAAGATGCTGAAATCATTAGTAGCCTGGGAAATCCAATTTAAAATAACAAGGTACCATTTCATACAGCAGAAAGCAGTTTAAAATAGCTGATTAAGCCAAGATTTCTCTGCTGATGTTGAGAGGGTATGCTGATATAATCATTTTAGAGTGAAGTTTATCAATATTTCATAAGATTGATGAGGCATAAACCCTACAACTCTAAATTCAACCAGAGAAACTTTCACACATGCTTCATAAGAAGATATAGAATTTTCATATTAGCATTGTTTGTGACAGCAAATAGTGGGATAAACATAAACAAATACAATAGATGAGTAAATTGCGATCAATTACAGAGGACTTTTATGCATTGTTTAAAGTGAATACCATATGACTAAATCTCTAACAACCTGTTAGAAAAGGTAAGTTGCAGAGTATACATGGTTTTAAAGCAAAGAGAACAGTGCTATACATTAGACAGTTATGATTTGTGTGTATGTAATAAAGTATAAAAATATATGAGGTAATAATAAATTCAACAATGACAATTCAGGATGATTTTCTGAGAAGACAAAAAAAGATGGAATGGAGATGGAATATAATGAGTCTTACCTGTATCTGCTAGATATCTAATAAGACCAGCTATTATTTGCCATGTAATTTTGAATATTTAACAGTATGAGTGAAATATGTTATAATGAAGAGCATTTAAAAGAAAGATAGGGCTTGTCAGGTATAAAAACTTCAATAATCAAAGCTCTTGTAGCAGATGGTGAGAAGAAAATGTCAGATAGATTTTGCTACCATTTGTTATTTGGATCTGGAATGTTCCTCAAAGGACACGTATGTTCATGGGTTGGGGTTTTGGATGGTGACTGGATCATGAGGTCACTATACTTATCAGTGGGTCAATACATTGATTAATCCATAGCTGAATACGCTGTTAGGTGGGATCCTGTGGGAAGAGGCTGGGTCCTGGAGGAGTGACATAGAAGGGAGTAACTCCCTACCTGCTCCTCCCCTTGCTGTGTTTCCTGCGCACCACGATATGAGCAATTTTCCTCTGCCAGGTCCTTACACTCTGCCCTTCCTGCCTCGAAGTCCAGACTGTGGACTGAATCTGCTAAAATTCACGAGGAAAAGTGAAACTCTCCACAACTTAAAGTTGTGAGTGTCAGGTGCTTTGTCCTAGGAATAAGTAAGGTAGGGGGGCCTCTGGTTAATGCTTAGAAAGAAATAATGGTGTCAACACATGTAGTGTGATCAAATACATGGTGAATGTTTAAATTCAAACAATGTGGTATAGGAAAAGACACAGTGCCGTTAATTCCCCTTAAAATACTCCCCCTCACTTCATAAGTGCTTATCCCGTCATTCTTGCCACTTTCCGAAGCAGTTCTAGACGTCTTTGGTGAGTGTCTTCAGCTGCATTGTCATGACTGTACCGATGTCCTGAATCCATCCAAACCATTATCTTTAGCGGTCTGGACTTTGGGGAAGAGCCAGAATTCAAATGATCCAACCAGGGCCAGTGAATCTGTGTTTATAATCTTCTGTGTCTTAGAAAAGAGGACTTCCAAAACTATTTTAGAAAGTTACAATGACAATGTGATAACTATGTTTAAAGTGAGAGTGAGAATTTTGAGGAGGATTAATGACAATGTGTCTTGTACTATGATAATATTTGTTAATTTTAAGTATCCCCTGTGCTTTTGGATTGCCCCTTACACATTTTGGTTTGTGCTTTTTGATCACCCCTTATATGTCCCATTTTGTCCACAGCTGTTCCCAATTTATGTCCATTGCATTACATGATTATGAATATGTTGTACACCCTTTGACTTTCAAAGATGCCCCAGTTTGGAAGATTAATGATACGGCTCCCTAGTAACAAAGAACCTTCGGCTCTTGTGCCTGATGTGGCTGGCCAAGGGGGAACGGAGCCAAGGGCTGACCTGTAAGGCCAGAGGGCTAATTACACGAATGAAGACCTAGACATGACAGAAGTTGAGTAACAATAGCCAGTCTTCAGTAAATATTTTATCTCAAAACTGAAGGTCCTTGGGCTACACCTTTTCTTTAGAGTCACATCAGTTTACGACACACGTCTGTGGTCTTTTAATCTTCCCAAAGACAGAGATGACTGAGTAAATAGGCTACAGGTTAAGCCTACAGATCTAAGGAACCAAAATCAGCTATGGTCCTTTGAAAAGTGGAAATCCTTGGGTATCAATATCAGATTATTGGTTGGAAATCTATAGAGATGTGGCCACAGGATCCATGTTTTACTGTCCAAGATACTCTGGTGTCTGGATCCAGGGAAGTTTGAAATAAAAACAGATCTTTAACAGTTGTGCTATGCTAAACAGTAACTTATGACTGAGCACCAGTGTCTCATATATTAAATTTAAATCCTCAGATATTTCTCACAACCTACCTTCATACCCTAATTTAATGAATTTCTAGCCTCATATAACAACTTGTGGCCACTTCTTTCATGTAGCTGGGTCAAAGTAGACAGGTGTACTCTTGGGTATAAAAGAAGGCTGGGCCCAGGATCTGGACCCTATTCACCAGGGTTCTTCCCTAGCAGTCTGACAATGAGGTGACCCTGAACACAGAGAGGACAATGCCAGGTCAATAAATACTGGACTAGTGACCTGCCCCAACTCTATGCAATTTGTAGCTCTGGATATGGGCTTCCTGGATACCAGAAGGTTCCCACTTTCTGAATGGAGCATCCCATAGGATATGTCTTTTTCAGAGGCCTCATGCTGGTTCCTGAGAGAGTAAACTGAAAAGTACAGAAAATCACCCCCCAAAATACGTAAAGTTATTGAGAAACAATAAAGGATTTTATTTTTGCATTTTCTGTTCTTCAAATATTTTTGCTTGGTTTATCTTTGTCCTTTTGTTCTATATGTTGCTTAATTTTTCTGCTTCAAAGCATCCTCCATTTGGCCAAGGGTTGCTGGATGTACTTTGCCATGTCCTGAGAGCACTCTGAATACATGGAGATGTGAATCCAAGGCTGAGTGTGCTGCTGCCAGGGATAAAGCATGTGCCTCACTGGGCACAGCTGAGCCTCGTTGATGCCTTTTCTGTGTGAATTAACCCACTGGCATCAGATTCTTAAGGAATAAGGTAATACCGGGCAAGGGCCCCGAGTGCGAGATACTGTTTACATCTCATTTTCTGGGGAACTGTCTAAGTGCAATGTTAGTGTATCTCTGTGGTGATTTCAGATATTTGATCTAATTACATCCTCTTTGCTTGCCTCTTTTAATCTTTTGAGAGTTGGAAGAGTATTAAACCATAAGTGCCTTCATTCTCCAAAGGTCTCTGAGAAATTGGGGTCAGGCTAAAAAAAACTAGCAGAAATAGGTCTCATCATATTCTAAGAAAAATCTTGAGTTGCAGGCCCGATTCAAGGTAATTATCTTGTATTGGGTAGTTTTAAACCTTCGCTGAGAATCAGAACTTCCTGTGAGAACTTTTAAATGACACTGATGTCCGGTCCCTACCCAGAACAGTGAAAACATAATGTCTATAGAGGGCCTCTTGACATGAATGTTTCAGTGTCTTTATAGAGATTCTGGGTGTGAGGTGACTAACCATCCAATATGACTGGGACTGAAAGGTTTAAGCACTAAAGCGAGGGATGTCTGAACAATCATGGTCACTCTCACTGGGCAAGGTTCTCTTCAGGACAGGTACCTGCTGGCTCCTGTTCCCTGTCTTACCTTACCCTGAAAATTCTGGGCCCTATCCCCACCGCACAGATCTTTCTATTGAGTCGCACTAATGCAATTCAGAACAGCTGCGGGTAGAAGAGAGCACACTTACCTGGAATTTCCTAATGCCATTGACTGTAGTCTAACAAAAAGATGTAAGCAAAATGCTAGACAAATAAGGGACCAAGGATACAGCTCTGTGGCATAGCGCCTGCCTGGCAAGCATGAGGTAGTGAGCTCTATTCCTGGCACACCCTTCCACATAAAAAAGATGTTATAGAAACCAAACCTAACCTAAGAAGATGGGAAAAAAATCCAGGGAACTTCTCTGCCATGACCAGAGGGAGGGCAACAGCAAAGTTTTGAGATGATGTAAAACGAAAAGCAATAAGGAGGGATTTTAAAAACAGCACTCTTGTGTTAGTTGTTCTTACTGTTTTTTCTCATAGCTTTTTATGAAGAGATCAAAACTCTGCAGTATTGGGTACTTCATAACTTCTCATTTTGGGACAGTCAGCTTTGTTTTCTTTTAGATGTTCTATCCTATAGCAAACCCGAAGGAAGGAGAGAGGGAAAGGAAGGTTGATAGAAGGAGACCTAGCCAGTACTGGTTAAAAAAGATTATGAGGCAGCCCTAGAGAGCAAGGGTTTTTAGAAGGACCAGTCTGCATAGTTGGGTAATTTTTGATTTTAGGCAGTGACCCATATGTTGGAACAAAGAGGAAGCTGACTGTCTCTAGACCAGCACATGGCCAGATGGCACAGACAGCGTTCTTAATGCCAGAATGGAGAATGTTTTTGAAGTACCAACGAGGGGCTTGGAGAATACAGACCCCACCTGGCCCTGTGCTTTGTGTGACTTGGCTGAAAAGGCCACCTTCAGCCCAGAGGGCTACAGAAAGAAGCAACCCTTCTACAACCTAGCAAGAAATCAGGTTTCTGTTACTAGAGGACATGGAACTAGAAGTAGAAAATTGGCTTTACAGGGTTTGGTAGAAAGCCTCATGTCTTTCTCTGTTTGTGTGGCTGTAACAGAATACCTGAGACAGGGTAGTTTATAAAAAAGCAGAAACACTTTCTCACTGTTCTGCAGGGCTGGAAGTCTGGGATTGAAATACCAGCTGGTCTCATTGTCTGGGGAGGTTAGCATCATGTGGAGGAGGCCAATGCTATTATTGTGTCTTCATCTAATAAATTACAGAAGAACACTGGGTACAGGGTCTTTCATAAAGGCCTTAATTCCATTCAAAAGAAGGACTCATAGAGACTTAGCCACTGCCACTGCAGGCCACACCTGAACTCTTTGGAAGGGCTACATTCAAACCACAGCACCTTGGGAGAAAAGAGACAAGAAGCAATGGGATCAAGAGGCCAGGAGCAGATGGACCACCAGGGAGCTTGTGTTATGGGCATTAGACATGTTGGGTGGGGTGGGGACAGCCATCCTACAGGTCTCTGTGGGACTGGCACACAGGTATAGCTTATTTAAGCCAAGTTCAGGGATGCTGATATTCAGCGTTCAGATGCCAAGGCAGGGGAAGGCTAGGGCCAAGGGGAGCGATCTCTCCCTAATATTCATGGTGAGGGACATAGAGTGACTTGGGGAAGTTGTGTGGGGCAGAGAGAGCAAGGAAAAAATGGTGCCTTCAGGCCACTCGGCCACATGCCTCAGTTTCAAAGAATATGAGCAGCAGGAAAAGAGACAGGTTCTCTCTCTGCTGCCGTACACCCAAAGGCAGGAAGCAAAAGATTTGAACAAGAAACTGGTATGGACCAGGGGCCTCTCCGTAAAGGACAGCACAGGCCTTTTTCCTGAGGTGCTGGGAGACTTGTCTGACACAGAGGTGTTTGTGCCAGGGGGGACTGGCGCTGTGGTCCAGGTGCTGGCTAGTTCCTCAGTGCGGGAGCTCTGGTGGTTTAGGGTAAAAGACAGCCAGAGCCTTTCCACTTGGGATAGAAGATGGCCTCACCCGCTTTTGTTGTATTTATTTATTTTTTAACTGTTTCACAAGCCAGTGCTCTCCAGGTCAGTTTTTTTGACCTGAATGTGAAACCTGATCCTCTTCATCAAAAGTCTCCCCCCAAGCCTCGCCCAGGAAGCCAAGCATGGTTTGTTGGAGGGCAGTTTCTCCAAGTGTGGTCTGAGGACCACCCACAGGAAGGAGGCCTTGCCTGGTGCCTCATGATTTTCAAGCTCCTTGAAATGCTCTCAGTCACATTCCAGTTTGAAATAAAAGACTGGAATGCCCTGTCCTGTCACCTCTCTTTGCCTTTTAATTGATTGTTCACGGTTTCCTCCCTGACCTCTAGTCACTCACCAAAGCCTTTGAGAAAGTAAGCTCTGTGAGGACAAGGGGATTGATTTGTCTCTGAAATTCACTGATGTGCCCCAAATTCTTACCACAGTGTCACTCACCTGGCGGTTCCCTAACAAATATTGCTTAAATAAATGAAGTGGTTTTTGAGGGCTTGCTCTGTGGCAGTTGGGGAGCCGAGCACTGTAGATGACACCACAAAGCAGTCAGGCACAGGTGGCCGTCTCAGCATATGGATTCTGGTACTTGCAGGGAAGGCAACAGCAGAGGGGTTGCAGGACTAGGAACACAATTCTAATGAAGTGCAAAGTGTATTATGAGAAGGTGTGGTAAGAATAATATCAGGCCATGAGGATTGGAATTAGGAAACCATTAGAGAGAGGGGCACGAGTGTACCCCATCTTTACCGAGACGAGGATGGGACGTCTGGGATAATTTTCCTTTCAGTCTCAGCAACAGATACAAAACTTTCCAAGATGTGTGGCCTCACCCAACATAATATATAGTAAAAGCCAGAAAATAAAAGAGTGTGGGCCCATAGACAGCATGGCAGAAAGGGGGGTCCAGGGAGGTTTACACACCACAGAGCAACAAGCAGCCAGAGCAGTGGAAAAAAGACAGACAGACAGGAGTTGAGACTTGTATGGCCAGAAATGAACATGTGGTGAGCCAAGCTCAGGAGCAGAGCACGGCCCACAAGCAGAGCCCTGAGGCCTGGGCACTTTCTCACTCCACTTCTCCCTTTATTCCCACATGCTTGTTCCCTTCAGTGAGGTTCTCCATCTCTTCCTCAGAACAGATACAGTTCTCATCACTTTGCAAAAGAAAAGTTTCATCTCATCCTGCAGCTTTCTTTTCTTGGATTGTAAGATATCAAAATTTTCCCTTCGCCCCAGTCTACTAGGAATTTCAAAGCTAAAGTCAAAGTCCAGTTAAAATAATGAGATCTTCCTAGGAACTGAGTCACTTTTGTTTCCTGTTTCTTCTCATTTAAAAAAAAAAATATTTCTATTTTAACAGCTGCAGTGCAATTGTTTCTATTCTTGAGAGCTGCCATAACTTTGGGGGATGTTTTATGCAGATATAAATTATGATGACATAAAACACATGTGTCCATTTTGTCCTGCCCACTGAGTCTGTAATTCTTCCCCAAGGCAGTCACATTGTCATGGAGTTGGCTCCTCCTACTGCCTTTTCCAAATCTCCATGACTATTTTTGTTGCTATTCACTACAGACACCCACATACCTGTGGAGCCTCTGTTCCCCCTTTGATTCTCCTTGATTTCTACTTCTGGCTTGGCGGAGGCTTCCACCCCTTCTCTGACCCTTAAACATTAACGCTCATTTCTCTTCCCTATCACTGAAACCTCTCTGTCTCCCAGAGCCTGGCCACCATAAGACACATGCGACTTGAGTGGAATTGGGGTCACCTCTTTCCAAAACAGAACCCTCCACAAAATCTAAGCATTCAGTTAAGTAGGGAATTAAGTGAAACTCAGCTCAAAGATCCCTACACCCTGCCCCTAGTCCCTTTGAGCAATGAAATAAACTCACCCGAGTTCTTCCTTTATGTAATTCTGTCTCACTGCTTGGCAAATGCACGCACACTTGTTCATAACAGAAGTTTCTAAGCCCAGCATTGCTCATCCTGTATTTGACAGTTGTGCCTCCCAAACCCTTTGAATCTTAAATTAGTGTCACTAGATGTTATGATTCCTTGCTCTAACTCTCTCTCTCTCTTGACTGTGGGTATTTCTTTTAAACAGCTCTTTGATTAAGGTAGAAGAGCCAGCATAGAACATACACATATGTTATCCCAAATCTCCGACTCTGTGGGTGGTCCCATCATTTTTGTTCCAAATACAGTCTCTAAGAGAGGGAAGGAAGGAGAGTCAGGCCTGTTTGTCTGCTCCTAAAACTTCATTTTCAGTGGACGTCAGTACTTCTGCACAGAATGAAAAGGATTCTACTCTCCTTTTACTGAAAGTCAACAAGAAATAACTTTTAAAATGCATGTACCTGGCTGTGTGCTGTAATATCTCTGCGTTCTGCAATCTCAAAGATGAACTTTACCTTAGCCCAGTTTGGCTAATACATAGCATAATGACCACTCATTCATTTAACAAATGTTTGTTGAAGAGGTTCTGTTTTGGTGCTGGGAATATCACAGTAAGCTCCTTGTTGAACTTAAAGTGCAAAGGAGACAAATAATAAAACTTCTTTACATGGTATAGTATTGGATCATGCTGTGTGTTATGAAAAACAAGAAGATAATTTTGGATACAATGAAGAAAGGCCCTTGTGAAGAGTATTATTTGAACAGAGATCTTAATAAAATGAGAGCTCTCTCTCTCTGTTCCTTTGCCCACAAAAAACATTGATGTTTTTCTACAGAATAGTTAATAATCCTCCATTCAGAACTCCAGGTCCTCAGTGACATTTGGGCAGTGTTAACATGCATAACAAACCCACTTCCCATCCTGTTCCAAAAATGTCTGTCTTTTCTGCTGCAAAGTGGAGACTGTAACACTGAGAATGAATATAGAGAACAACTTTTACCCATTATTTAAGAGTCTAGTGATATAGGACCAATTGTCTTCTCTTGTCACAAATACATGGCGTTTTTCTATCTCTTTGTGATGTTTACTTTGTGTGAGTTTATAACATCTCTTGAGTAGTTAATGGTTCACTTCCGGTAATAAATCTCTGCAGCTACCTAAGCTGGTCAATCCTAACTATGAACTTTAAATAGTGGGTGTTGTTATGCCATGTATGCATGCTCAGATTTGAGGTTTTCTTGGATAAAATCCATTTTCATAAATAAAAACTCTGTGTATGTCCCTCAGTCTTATTTTCCTTCTTTCTTTTTCTTTCTTTCTTTCCTTCTTTTTTTTTCTTTTTTGGTTTGTCTGTTTTATTTTGTACTGAGACAGGTTCTTACTATATTTCTCAGGCTGGCCTAAAACTCACAATCCTCTTGCCTAAACCTCTCAAGACCTGGAGCTCTCTTCTCTCTCTCTCTCTCTCTCTCTCTCTCTCTCTCTCTTTCTCTCTTTCTGTCTCTGCCCTTGTCTCTTTTTCGCATCCCTCTGTGTGTGTGTGTGTGTGTGTGTGTGTGTGCTGACTTTCTATATCAGCATCTCCATATTGCAGCCTGCATAAGCACCAGGCTTGTCTTCTCTGGCTTAATAAGCCCAGAAGAAAGAAACAACTTGTCTTTTCCAGTAGTTCCATCAAAATCCCACGGCTGAATTTAATTGTGCTCACTTGGGACGCTGGTCATTCTGTATCCTATCATGTGACTGAAATGTGAAAAATGCTTATCATTGAAGTCTAACTCCTTGGAAGCTATGGATAAGTCTCAGTTACATAAATTGAGAATGGGGAAGCTTAGCCCTCTGCAGAAAAACTGAGTAAAGGGGAAATATCAGCTAAGTAGGTAAAATCCACAGATACCAACTAAAATACACCTTGTAAAACCCAATGCCATAGATGTTATTTATTTCAGTACTATAATTTTAATGATATTACAAATTTAAATAATTCAGGCTTCAACCTGCAGAGTTTTTATTGGCAGCCTCCTGTTCCTTGTTCCTTATCAACATGCAATCCATGGTCAGAATGCGAAAGTCTTCTACCTAAATCTCTTTCCACCAAACTCCACACTTTCCAATTCATATGAACTTATTTTGAAGCACAATGCTCACTGTACTCTGGCTCATAAAACTTCCATGTTCTCCCTGCCTAAGGGCAAATGGCCACTCTTATTAGCCATTTCTCAAGGTTCAAACCTCCAGAAACTAGCTCCAAGTCACCTTTCTGGATTTACTCCTCACCACTCCTCCAAATGTACCTTATGGCTCTAGCCAATAGGATTTACTCTCTGCTCTGGAATCACTCTACCTTTGAAGCTTTCTCTGGCTGCTTCTTGGATGGATCACTGCTTATTTCTTTGCCAGTGTCCTTGCCATTCTTTGGACTCAACTCTAGTACCTCTTGTAGATATTTCATAAATGACTGTTATACAGTCTTCTAAATTTTTTCAAATGAACTGAAAGTCTGTACTGGACATGTATTTTCTACTAATCTGAGAGAGTGCATTTCTGTCTTAAAAGGCTCTGTTTCCAGATGTGGTGCAGGCTTGTAATCTCATCTACTCAGGAGGCTGAGGCAGGATGATTGCAAGTTCAAGGCTAGCCTAGATAACCAAGCAAAATCGTATCTCAGAATAAAATTTAAGAAGAGCTGGGAATATAGCTCAATGATAGAGTGCTGCCTAACACATAAAACCCTTAGTTTAATTCCAAGTAGCAAAAAAATTCTCTAAATTATGAGGTTACCCACAAAAAGCTTTGGTAAGCAATAAATAGCCTAAGTTGAATTTCAAAGCTCTGTTACATAGTTAACCAAGGAAAACCAGTGATCTCACAATCCTTCACAGTTTAGTTAGCCAAAGGGGAGAGTAGAACATTCTGCACATTAAGGAAGCCTTTACTGCTTTTCTGTTCTCTAAAGAAGTCAGGTTTATGCCCCTATCACCTAAAGGACCTGCGTATGGTGACTTGGGAAAGGGGCATTGTGCTGCATTGTACCCACACATAAATTAGATTACACACTTCAAAACCTATTCAAGGATTTGGAGAGAATTTCTGAAAGTGGATTTGGATTTTCATGCTTTTCTATTGATACCATTCATTAATAATTCAAAGGCATTTATTGGTATAGAATAAATTTTCTAAGAAAACCTTAAGGAATTCTGCATGTTATAATCTCTCAAAACCTATAACATAAATTAAGAACTCACTCCAAATCAAATTTTTAATCTCTGTTTGCAATCAAAATGTTTTTGGCATTTCCCAAACTTTCGTCTATGGATCTTTACTTCCAAGGGATGATAAATGGTGATTTGGCGAACATAATTTGAGAAATGTTGTCTTAAGAAATGCTGGTCTGTTTAGTAAATAATTTCTAGAAATGGACATGATTTTAAATTCTAAATGCTGCATCTCTACCACAAATAACTGGTTGCCAAGGATACCACTATGTGCAAGTTACAAAAATATTATGAGATGATGGATTCTTGGTTGGAGGGAGGATAATTCATTTGAATTTAAGAGGAAGGTGGAGAAAAATATTCTGATTGGAAAGGAAGTCTCAAAGTTTGTGTGGCTCTTATCTCAAAATAAAATTTAAAAAGAGCTGGGAATATAGCTCAGTATAGCTTAACACACATTTATGCATTGAAGGGCATTTCCTTTCTAGGCCTTCTGCCAATAGGGACACCATTAGGTTTCAGCTGGATGCCTGGGTGAAGGCAAGTTGGCACCGGTGATGTAACTCTCACCTCCCAGGTCCTCCAGTCAGACACCTCCCCTGGCTTTCAGCCACACTCTGCTCTGCGGTTTTTCTCTGTGCATCTGACCTTACCAGTGAGCTCTTCCATAGGTGAAGTTTCTAAGTGCTTTCTATAACACTGTTCTGTGTGACTAGCTGTGTGTCCTACACTCTGAGCTTACCTCTCTCTTTACCCCACTTGCCTATGAATAGAACTCTCTGGACTTTTGGAGAGGTTAGTGAAGCCTATGATTCTTCCCCCATGTAGGAGCACAGAGCTCATGAAAGTAGTCATTTCCTTATGCTGCTGTAAGCTTCCAACAGGGGACTGGGGGCCCAGGGGTCTCCTGTGGAGCGATCCCCACCCTGCTTCTCCAGTTCCAGCTGTCACTCAGGGTAGGAATGCGTGAGTGGAGCCAGGCTGACTTAAAACCAAAGATCCCTCTGATGCAGAATAAAGAGCTCAGAGAGCAAAAGTAGTGTGAAGCAGAGGTTTACTGACAATATTGCAAAGGTTGGGACGAAGCAGTCAAACGAGTTTGCTCAGCAGAGCTTGAAATTCTCAAGAAGGTGTCCTTGTGCCACCCATTTTTATAGGGTTTTAAGCCAATCTGGGTTTTAGCCTTTGATGCTGGATTGAGGTTGTTGGTAGGGTCAGCTAAGGTTTATGGAGTTTTAGGAAATTTCCAGTGTAGAAAGCAGATGTCTAAGAATATTGTTCTATAGCTGTAAAGGTTTCACAATGGGCAGTTTCCAGTAACCAGGTGATCATTCCTATAGCCATCTGCCACATCAGCCACGCCACATTAGTGCCGTAGGTCTCTGCCTATCTGCCCTCCTCACTGTCTCTAATTCCCCTCTTTGACTGGATCATCATTCTGCCATAGGATGGAGAATAGGTGGTGGTCTTGTTTGTACTCCCCTGAGATTGTTTGGATATTGATTGCATATTGATATTGGTCTCGTGTGCTAACGGGGGAATTGGTGTAGGGATGGCCAGCTTCACTAGGAAGGGCAGGGCTGCCTGCACAGACGCAGGTGGCAACCCCCAGACTGCCAGCTCTAAACTGCAAAGCTGCTTGAAAGTGCCGTTGCTCATAGTCACACAGAGCCTGCATTTTCTACCCTTTAAAATGGGTTTGGATCTTTTAATCTTCCCCAGGGCTCCCTTCTGACCCCACACTGCTGCACCAAATAGCCGTAAGTTTAGTATCTTAAAGTTAATTATTTCTTGGATCTGAATTGAGTCTTGTGAAACTAAAATAAATATCTCCACTGGCTGCATTACTTCTTGTGACACTAGAATAGAATCTTTTTTTTGGTGTGTGTGTGTGTGTGTGTGTGTGTGTGTGTGTGTGTGTGTGTGTGTATTCCAGCTTCCAAAGGTTGCCTGCATTCCTTGGCTCATGGCTACTTCACTCCAACCTCTGCTTCTGCTGCCATATTCCCTTTTTTGACCCAGGCCATCCTGCTACCTACACGTAAGGACTACTCAGATAACTTGATCATCTCCCTACCTCAACTTCCTTAGCTTAGTTACATATCTAAATGCTCCTTTGCCATATAATATACTCATAGTTTCCTGAGATTCAAATATGAATATTTTCAGAAGACAGAGGCATCATTATTCCTTAGTCATGATTGGGGAGAGAGGAGATAAAGTTTTGCTTTGGTGTTGTTTCAATTGATCTCCTCAGATCATTATTCTACAATAGGAATCTGCAAACTTTGTCTCTAAATGTCTGTATAGTAAATATTGTAGACTTTGTAGGCAAAAGGTAAAAATCAAGGATAGGTGTTTATATAATCATTTAAAATGATGCAAGTGGTTAGATAATTATTTGCAATGCAACTATTTAGAAATATAAAAGTTATTTTTAAATTGGTAAGCAGTACATACAGAGGTGGTAGCTGGATTTGGCATATAGGTTGTAATCTGCTGGATTTTCTTCCTTTATTTCTTATGAAATACTTCTTCAGAAGCTCATTTAATTCAGCTAAACCTCTCAGGCTTTATTTTGCTTTTGTCACTTAAGGATATCCTAGTCACTCTTGCATGCATTTAAGGAGGAGTTACCCACTGGAAGAAGTATCCAAAAAGGCAGAAAAATTCTCTTGGGTTCTGGATAGGTTTTTCACTGACCCACAAAGTAGGAATAACATATTAAAGAGAAAAATAAATTTCTATCCATGCATCTCTTTTGTACCAAAATTCCTGATTCAAGAATGTGCTATTCTCATTTAATAACTTATTTGAAATTATCAAGACATTGTTCTGAGAAGCCTTTTCAAACGTTTGATGTGATACAGGGCATATAGCATCAGACACTCTCAATAAAATGGCTAGTGAGTATAGCTACAGACACAAATTTTCAGGATTATAAAGAGAAATTTTTAATCACTTTTTTACTGTATAGATCTGGCTTTATGATTCTAAGTCTGAATGTGTCCTGACCTTGGGCCCAGAGAAATCTTTTTTCTTAGAGCTTCAGGAGATTCTTGTGCTTTTCAAATGATAGCTAGAAGTGAAGGTCATTTTTAATTTCACTGTCACCAGCCGTAAAGCCCAAGACTCTCTACTACTGAAAAAAAGAAAACCAAATGGGAGCAATGGCTAGAAAGAGACTTTCATATAGCAGTTTCTTCTCCGAGGGACAGAATGATGGTTTTTCCTATAAAAAAGACATAAAATGTGTCTAAGGGTCAAGTGTCTCAGACCAGATGAATGAGTCTTTAAAATAGGAGTAATAAAAGATATATGAGGTGGTTATTTTGGAGACACAGAAGCACTCCCAGGAATTAGGTTTTAGAAGTTCACTTTCATTTGTTCAACCCTTGAAGGACTAGAAAATTGGTCACCAGTAAGGTCAAGAACAGCCATTATATTCTGGGGATATAGCTTAGCTGCACAGTGTCTGCCTGGCAAGTGTGAGATTGTGAGTTCGATTCCTGGTACCAGAGGTTGGGGAGGGTGGTGGAACAGCAATTATAATTCAAGAAGAAACACCTATGGTTTTTAAGCTGTATGAAATTTAGAAAATGCATCAAAACCACATGTTCATGGTTCAGTTAAAGTAGAGGAAGATGGGAAAGACCCTAAAGTTGAAAGAACAGGAACAAAGGGACAAGAAAAAAACAGAGTTGAAGGAAGCAAAGTTTTTGTAAATGAAGTGAGGGAGTCTGGTCAAAGGGAGGGGAGGGAAATGGAAAAAGAAGAAGCAAGATATATCCTGTACAGATACAAATTCCCTGTGATGAATGCAATCATTATGTATATCTAAAATGTACCAACAAAAGAAGAGACAGGAAAATGGTTAATGGTAAGGGAAAGAATAAATAAAAGCAGATAAAATAAATATTCATGCTTGAGAATTCATCCTCATCATAAAAAATTCAAGGCTTGGGACTCTGTAGTATAACACACTGCAGCAGGTTCTACTGCACTCTCTGCAGCTTTGTTCATTACTTTATTAAATAAAATACATTTAGTTGGATTCAGTGGCACATACATGTGGTCTCAGCCAATCATGAGTTTGAGGGAAGAGGATCCTTTGAGCCCAAGAGTTCAAAGCCAACCTGGGCAACAGTGAAACCTCGTCTCAAAAAACAAAGACAGACAGCAAGAACAAATATTTAAGGAAATATTACTGGGAGACAGATGAGTCTTGGATGCATGCTGAAAATACAGAGATAAATATAGGACATCTGTCAGAAGTTCAGACTCTAGGACACAAAGACGGTTGCAGAAAAATGATATGTAGCAGTAGTCTACCAGAAATGATAAGACACCATGGAAGCACTGGATTGTATCTGAAAAAAGAAAAGTATTCTTATTCCAGCATAGAAGAGCAGCTCATGATCTTCAAACTTTTTAAAAAAGTCATACATTTTCAGATTTTCAAGAAAACCTGGCGAAACCATCTGTCACCTACGAGGCTGTATTTACAGTGTTCAACCCAAAATTTAGAGCGATGAAATAATGTATCCTGATCTATACAAAGGCACTTTTTTTTGAGCTGCCAAAGAATGAGAAGCTCAACCCCCTTTATCTGGTCACAGTTTTTGAAAAGATTTCACATTTCAATTTGTGCATTCACAGTATAGATTGAAAAGAGGAGGGAAGGCAGAAGAAATGAGGCTGATTTTTCTTTGCAAGCAGCAGATTAAGAGTAACTTCTGCTCTTCAGAACTGCTGCTGTGGAAAAGTGATGCTGAGGCTTTCACGACAGCTACGATGATGGGGGTGGTATTGCCTGATACACTTTACTTCAACCAAGCAGAATTCAAAATAGGCATGCATGTAAATGAATGCTAGAATAAAATGGAGTGTCACGTGTAACATATAAGTAAAACAATATTTAGTACAAGGAGGAAAAGCAATGAACAAGCTAACTTTGAATCAAATCTACATTATTGTAAAGGGAGATGGACCAAAATCCTTTATGAGCGTAAGGTAATTTCAAAGTGTAAGAATGTAGAAGTATGACTTGGCAGAGTGCCAAGTACCTGTCGTCCCTGTTACTTGGGAGGCTGAGGTAAGAGACCCATGGTTCATAATCACCTTGGGCAGAGCAGTGAGACAGATGTTCTGCCATTAAGGCACAGGTAAATATCTCACAACATTATGGTGAGAGTAGTGAGCACAGGATATGTGAAATTAAAGGAAACTCCTAGCGTGACCTGGATAAATCTTTGGAGGCTTCCTGGTAGAGAAAATATGTATCTTGATTCTTCATGATGGGTTGAAGGGTGAAAGAAAAAGAATGAAGGAAAAGTATTTTAGGCAGAAATGATAATCGGAATGAAGAGTGTGGCAGGGAACAGTAAGCTATGGACATGGCTAGAAGTAAAGAAATGGGCACGGAGGGGCCGGAGAACAAGCATGAGTGATTCATGGGAAGAGTGGCATGGAATCAGGGGCTCTTGGTCATTTCAATAAGCAATATGAAGAAATTGAGGGGTTAAAAAGGGGGATTGCTACCTAGGCAGCTGTGTGTTGAATCTGGAGTTTTGGGTAGCTGTTTTCAGGATGCCTTTGATGGATGTGTCTGCTTGTATAATTCAAAGGGGGATTTATTAGATTAGCTTACATGATCAGGGGCTGAATAACCTCAATGGCCACCTGAAGCACAGGAAGCTGGGAAACCAGTAACTGCTCAGTCCAAGACAGGCAGAGGGACCAAGGATGCAACCCCAGGTTGAGGCTGAGGTCTGTTGTCCCTGAAAGAGCTGCTGGTGGAAGTCTGTACTCAAAGGCTGAAGATCTTAGAGTCTGATGCCCACGGGTGGTGGCAGCAGCAAGAAACTCACTACTGGAGCATTTTATTCCTATAAATGAGGTTCTCCCTTCTTCCATTATTTAGTTCTACTTGAGGTCTCAGCCTATTGGACAGTGCTACCCACATTCAAGTTGGGCCTTCTCCACTTGGTCTGCTGACCCATGTCCAATTGTCTCCAGAAACATCCTCAGAGAGACAGGAGGAAGCATGAGTTACCAAATTTCTAGGTATCTTAATTCAGTCAAGTTGACAAACAAGATTAACTGTCACAATGCATGAATTAAAGATTGGGAAGATTTGGTAATTGGTTACATACGAAAAAGTCTTAAAAGGTCTCTGGTTTCTGACTTGATAACCATGTTGACCTTGTTATTAACTGACAGACAATATGGATAGAGTGGTAAGTCCCAGAAAAAGAGGGTGTGATATAGGGATTGTCTTAAGTCCTTTCCACTGGTATAAAAGAATGGCACAGACTGAGTGAGTAAAGGATAAACAATAGGAGTTGGTGGACTCACGGTTCTAGAGTCAGGGAAACTCAGCATGGATGGGCCACATCTGGTGAGGGCTTTCTTGCTGCGTCATAACATGGCAGAAGGCTAAGTACTCACAAGAAAGAAGTTGGACTGGACTCATTCTTTTTATCAGGAACCCACCACCAGAGTAAGAGTGTTAATCCATTCATGAGCACAGAGGCTACATGATTTAACCACCCCTTATAGGTCCTGTTGATATTACAAGTAAATTTCAACCTAAGTTTGGAGAGGACATTGAACCATAACAGAGAGTTGTATTGTTGTCTAACAAATAATGTTAACACTCAAATGATATAAAATCACTAACACTTTCTTGCTCTTGGATTCTATTGACTAAGAAGTTGGGAAGGGCTGTATTCTATGTCTGACTTTGATTGGGAGGAGTCAGGTGTCTGGGGACTGCAGTGAACTTGGAGATTTCTTCTGCCATTACTGGGGCATGGGAAAATGAGGTCCAGCACTGTAGAATGTTTAGTAGCACCTCTAGCCTCTAGCCACTAGACCTAAGAGCAACCCATACACACAGCAGTGACAACCAGAATATCTTCTTGAAATTGCCCAAATACCCCTGTAGAGATCTTCTCCTATGGTTGAGGGCCAGTTGGCCATATGAGTCTGAAAGTTTACGGGAAGCAGAAGTGAGAGAGAGAGAGAGAGAGAGAGAGAGAGAGAGAGAGAGAGAAAATCATCAGATAAGGTGCCTCAAGGTGTGGAATAAGATCAGTGGCTCAAAGTTAGAGGATGGGTTCATATTGAAGAGAGTGAGTAGAGGACATTAAGAAAAAAGTAAAAATACCAAAAGAAATGATAGGTGCGATGGTTAATCTTGATTGTCAACCTGTTGGATTGAGAAACACAGGAAATTAGAGTATTTCTAGAGACAACTGGCATGTAGAACAGTAAAATATGGGGACAGACCTGCTGTGAATGTGGATAGCACCATTCAATAGGGTAAGAGTGTGAATGGAATAAAATAGCAGAAAGCCTGTTAGTTCAGTCTCTTTCTCTTTTTCTTTCTTTCCTTTCTTTCCTCTCTCCCTCCCTCCAGGCTGCTGTGAGCAACTTCGTCTGCCAGGTCCTTCTGCCATGTGTTTCCGCCTCACTATACCCCTAAAAACAGTGGAGCCAGCTGACTGCAGACTGTAGCCACTGCAACTGTGAGCTAAATTCAACCCTTCCACCTCTAAGTTGACTTTCTTAGGGAATTAACAGAGTAAGAGAACCAAGAAAAACTGTAGGATAGAGAGGTATGGTGACTGCTGCAACTGTCTGCTCAGTATCTACATGCATCTTAGCCATGACTGGGCCACACATGAGCACAGTACACAACTCAGGCCACACCACCCATCCCTGTGGTTTTACACCCTGAAGCATGGAGCAAGGTGTTTTATTCCTCTTGTGTCCTTGTATTAGGGAGGTGTAAATCCACAGAAGCCAACAGTGTGCTCCTTGGGTTTAGATGTGCCATGAGTTGATGATGATCACTCATGCCTGGCAGCTCAGGAGGAAGTTCCCAAGGGACATTGCTGGGGCCTTCCTCATACTGAAGGACATTTCTACCTAATGTTTTCTCAGACTTATTGCCTGGTGTTTCTCTGTAGAGTCAAGGAAGACCAAGAAAACTGCACTCAAGCTGGCGATTTAGCTCAGTGGCATAAGCACCTGCTTTGCAAGTGTGAGGTCGTGAGTTCAATCCCTGGTACCCCCCAAAAAAATGTGTAAAAAAAAGAAAAGAAAACTGCACTAAAAGCACCCCTTTCAAGATGCCTCTGTATTCTGCTGACTTCTGAGCTAGATAAGCTGTGAAATTGTGCTGACTATACAAAGATACAACCTGTGAGCTGCGTGGGAGCTTGGTTCATAGTTACCTGAATGTCCCCTCAAAGGCCCCTCAAAGGTCAGGTTTTGAACAGTGATTGTATTATGTGGGTGTTATAGGTAAAGGTGATGTTAGGAGATGGTCAGAAGAGGTGGTGACCGGTCCATGGCCTAAAAGGGTATATCTCCCTTCTAGCTTCTCCCTTTGTTCTCTGCTTCCTGGACACCATGAAATGAGCAGCTATTTTTTGCCAGGCCCCTGTGCATGCTGTCCTGCTTTGGAGCCAGCTGACTATGAACTGAAACTTCTTCAAATTGTGAGTCAAAATAAATCTTTCCTCTTTTAAATTGTGGGTACTGGGTATTGTGCCCTAACAATCCAATAGACTATGGTGGTACAAGTGTGGTGGTTTCACTTTCAGCAGAAGAAAATAAGCACAGCAGCAGAAAAAAACCAGAGTAGAGGAACTGAGAAAGATCAACTTTTGACAGCATTTGAGCCCTTGAACCCAATCATCCCTGAAGTCAGATCCAAATCTATCTTTCAAGCTTTGTGAATCTTTCTGTTACAGATGCAAATGTCCTATACAGAGACAAAACCAGGAGTAGAGTGATAAACTTGAAATATGAAATGGGTGAGTCATGGGGAAAGTTGAAAAGCTGGAATTCTCATTATATGAAGTAAAGCAACTGGCTAAATTGTTACCTAGTATATTTTGTGGCTTAGATGTGGCTTCATGGCTTTAATAATGAGATCGACACAGTCAGTAGAAAAGTATCAGGATGATGGAGTGGGAACTGGGAAACCCAGTGCCCTGAAGTCCTCTCTAGCTCCTCCTGTAGTGTAGTAGCCACTTAGCACAGGTCATAATCCCTCCTTGTAATCAGCTTTGGATACGTCATGGAGGAGAAAGTAACTCCCAATTGTACCTCTCTTCTGAGAAGCAGAGAACAAGACAGATGGTGTCAGTCTAAAATGCAGGAAAATGGGATGAATCCTGCTATTGTTGCTATGGGACTAAAACTACCATGGTGGGACTCACAATGTAGCAATACAGACGGAACAAGAATTTGAAAATGAGCTAAAGAGGCCAGCCTCCAAGGGTTTCAGCCATCCTTGCCAACCAGGGATTATAACTCCTTGGTTCTTAAGGCAGCCCGTAAAACCTCCATCACTGAGAGTGAATTGCTAAGAAGTGGAGATCTCATTGGAAGAAGTCATCAGGCTATCATCTTAGGCCTATGGACAAAATCAATGAGCAGGAGAGAGCCTTCCAATAGGAAGGCTTTAGCTCATCCAGCTAGGCTGACTAAGGAACCTGCCCTATGGCAACAGCAGGGAGTCAACATTTTGTGGTCTCTGGTTACCCATCCAGAGGATGCTGCCTCCTCTTCCTTGAGCTATTGCTAACATAGCACAGTCTTGACTCTCTTCCTTCTCTACCAACTTCCTCCCTCCACGTGGGGCTATCATCTTATCTCTAGAATTACAGAAGGCTTCCATTCCTCCACGTGTCTAACAATTAACTCAACTGTATTGAGACTTAACCTGTAACTTACAGAAAATGAGAAGCTCATAGTCACACAGGAATCATTTCTCCACTTTGCTCCTTGAGGGACTTAGCAACATCTACATATAAAGGCCGCCATTTAAGCTAAGTGTAAGTGAAAAGACAGACATAAAACACACAAACAAAAAACATTTCATGTAGCATTTATTTTTTTTTTATCCCATCTTACTTTTTGCTTTAACTCTCGTCTCCCATTATCCATCTGGTTCTTGGAAATTCAATGTTTTCAAAAACAAAATGTTTAAAGTCATGATTATTTAGAATCATAAAAAATTCTTCTCTCCAAAGGGGAAGGATACACAATTTTTATTCTTATGCAGCATTTCAAAATATGCATGTCCATATATATATTTCATAAACTATTTATAATAAAAACCCTTCATCCTCTGAGATTATTGACATTTCCTAGTCCACTGACACATCTCCCATAATACAATAATTCCATTCATTTTAATGAATGAGGTGGGGACTATACTAAAAAATAGGATTTTAATCCCTGAGGTGCCAGTTAAAATGGAGAGGTTGCCATTGCAACACAACATTTTTAAAAATTTAGCCTTAAATAATAAGCATGGATCATGCTATCTAGATCAGAATCACCTCCACAGCAAGGAGTCACTTAGAAAATTGCATTTCCTGGGTCAAGGTCACCCTGATATCTCCAGCTCTCATACTATGAGAATCTTTCCTTTTGTAAAGGAATAACACATAGCAATGAAGTCTGCAGAAACTTCTGAGATCCTCAGAAATCGAGAAACCATAGTCCCGTTTCTCAAATCTCCATCCACAGTGTTGGAGACGGGGTTTCAGCACCATTCCAAGACCTGGAAAGGTTGATAAACCAGCTTGACAGATGAAGTCTAAAGAAGAAACCAGTTCTGACTAGAAGATTGGCAGGTCCTGCTTTCCTCTGCCACCACAACGTTAGCAGAGCTGAGTTCAGCTCCTTGTGCCCACCAGCCCTGCAGACTCTCCCCTTCCCCGGCTGCTTCCAGGGGTGCTGGGTGTGTGTGTGTGTGGGGGGTCCATCTGCGCCCCTAGTAGTAGCGGTTCAGGCTGCGAGTGCCGGGGACCTCAGGCTGACCGTTCATCCAGATCTCTCTGATGATGCGTTCCCGCTCCTCCAGCCGTTGGGCCCGCTCCAGCTCCTCCGCCGATGTGAACACATTCTTGTTCAAAGTCCTCTCAAAGCGGCGGTGTCTCCGCACTGACCTGTCTGACGTGGTGTCCGAGCTGTCCTCCTCGCTGTCGCTGCTGTCACTGCTGTCCTCGCCATCCTGCGGGAACCTCCTGCGGGGACCTCGCCTGCAATCGGTGTGGCAAGAGATCTTCATCACCAGGGCAGCCAGGGTCACAACCAGCCCGATGCACACGCCGGAGACAAAGTACAGAGCAGCTCGCTCAGGGTTTTCTGGAGGAAGAGGATGAAAAAAGCCATTTGAGAGATGACAACTTCACATGCAGACCAAATAGGAAGGACGCCTGTCCTCACCTCTTACCGGGCGCTAGCTTTGATGAGCACCAATGAATGCTGCCCTCCTGCGTGACAAATTTCAAAATCTCATTATTGACAAATAATGATACAAGATTATTTTACTCTTCTTTCAGTTTTAACTTTGAAATTATTTTCAAATGAAAAGTTAAAAGATAGAAAAATTGTAATTATCTAGTACTGACTATATGCAAAGCCCTTGTGCCTATGTGTCATTCTTGTTTAAGAGGTCAGAGTCTAAAGAGTCTTCACCTAAAAGTTTTTGCTTGTGAATTTACTCTGAGTTTCCTTTTCATTACTGTGACAGGTACCTTCTGGGATGACATCATCTCCTGGTGTTCACAGCCTTGGGCAACCAGGGTCCTCCTCCTTTAAAGGCTGACCCAGGAACTTATTTCTCAGGAACAGAATGTGGTAAAAGCAGTGGGTGATTCTAAAATGAGGCCATGTGAGTCTGTGACTTTGTCTTGCCCAAGTTCTCTCTTTCATCTTGCTCAAGCTCTCTGGCTTTTCTTACTTGCTAACTCTGATGAAGCGAGTGGCCATGACAGCAGCCATGCAGAGAGGCCCAGGTATCAAGGATCTAAGAGTGGACTCCAGCCAACGTCCTTCAAGAACCTAAATGACGCAAACAGCCATGCGGATGAGCTAGGAAGTGAATCATCCCTTGGTGTCTGGCCTTGCAGCAGCCTGGTAGGAGACCTTGAACAAGAGAATGTAGCTAAATCACACTTGAATTTCTGAATCACAAACACTGAGAAGTAAATGCATGTTGTGTCTAAACTACAAAGTTCTAGGATAGTTTGTACAGAGCAACAGATAAATTACACAGCCAATCACATCTGTAGCCAGTGTGGACATTTAGGAATGAGCTCAACAAGTTAAGTGAAAGAAGAAGAAGAATTTGATTAGCTCATGTCTTCCTGATTGCAGTCAATACACATAAAATACGTAACAATCTGCTATTTATTTGAAGACAGTTTAGAATGGGCCGGAATCTCATCTAGATTTTAGAGTAAACTCAGAACACCCAGGCTTTCTGATATTGGACATGTAACTTGGGACAAATAAAGCCTTGGATATGGCCTTTCATGATTCAGTTAATCTTTGTCTTTATTTTATAAAGTAGGAGGAAGGCTCTCTGCTTTATTACTCAAGTGCCTTAGTCACTTTTCTCATTGCTGAGACAAAATACCCAACATACTCAAAGTTAAAGGGGGAAAGGCTCTTAGTCTGTAGAGGTTTCAGTTAACTCCAAGGCAGGGTGGCATGACAGACAAGCATCACAGAGGAGAAAGAGTTCACGGTGAGCAGAAGATAGCAAAAAAGCAAGCAAATAAGGAAAAACTACTGCTGTTTCTAACCTTCATATCTTATCCAGGGTACTTATGAGAGGCAGTACTCATACCCTCAATCCTAGTGCCCTCGAGCCTAGCATTGCACCAGGAATCAATCCCAGGGTCACATACTCTAGATCCAGCCACCTCTGAACAAAGCCCCACCTATGACTGTATAAAGCTTTAGGGGGACATCTAAATACAAGCCATAACATCAAGTGACTTAAGGTGAATACCATCCTCACTAAACCTCCAAGTCTGATAGGAAAAACAGGCACAGGACAACCATAATCAGATCCAAGTGTGTCTGAGTGAAATAGTGGATGTGTGAAATGATGGCGGCAGCATTGGGATGGCTCAGGGTACACAGCACTGCTCAGAAGCGAGGGGACAGAAAACCAAAAAGGAATGAAAGGGTTGTTCCAGGGTGGGCTTTATTAAGCTCTAGTTTCGGTGATAATTTAAAAGTAAGATTCACTCAAATAAAACCACATGAAAATCCATTTGCTGGAAAAATGGGTTCTGCTGTTTATCAAGTCAGTTTCTCTCTCAAGGGCTCTCTGTCTTGGCTTGTCTGGTTTATCCACAGTTCTCTAGGAACTCTTTTGTTCTAAAATAGGCTTGACTCTGCTGCAAAAGTCTACCTCTAATGACTAACAGAATTCATTTTCTGCCACCAACTGCAGGACTAAGGCCGTTGTACTTAGGATGACATCTGGTCAGGGCCCTCCTTCTGTCCACACATCTAAGACTGTCCTTTCAGGCCACTGACTGTCTAAATCTCTGTGAGTCTGAAAAGGCCTTAGTGATGCTTCAGTGCTCTGTGCTTTTCCCCAGATAAGCACTCTTCACAGTGGAAATACATGGCTAGAAGGCAAATAGGTACAGATGATTTTAAAGTAATCTATTTCTAGAGCTTCAGCAGACATTTTCCTTGTTCTTTCTTATGCTGAACCTATCAAAGGAGGCACCATAGCACCATAGTTGAAAGACATGCTCACCTGCCTCACTCCCTAGCTGTGCCCTTCCCTCCACATAGGTTCCTGTCCCTCATTACACAGAACGCTCAATCCCTCCCACATCCTGAACCCCATCTCAGTGTTCTGCCCTTGTGTGTGAAACTGGTCACCAAACAAAATAACTCAAAATATTCATGTCAATGTTAGAAGGCAAATTTTGCCCCCGATGACTGGGCAATATATCCTTTTCTCATTTTGTTTGTAATTCTTGGTTTCCAGCAAAACAGAAGAGAGATCTGATCACGTCACTGTCTGATAGATCATTAAAAATAATTTTGGATGACAGATGACTGATTTTTGGCACAGAGCACAAATTTGACTCAAGGACTTGAGTAACTTCATTATAACAAAGCTCCTTTTGTTCTTGTCTGTGTATTTATGTGAACAAACTTACTCAGCGACTGCATCTATGAAAACTGAAAACTAGCAATAGAATTTTCAATGAATCATAACTTATTCTTACAAGAAGTCATATTTACTCACTAATACATAAACCGAGAGGGTGGGTTCTTCATCTCTCTAAGAGACACATTTCCTATATATTTTAACATTTTAAGTTTAAAAATTTTCTTTTAACTTCCAGCCTCATTAGACTATATCTCATACTGAGCACATCTTCTCTTACTCCAATCCATCTAGTTTCCCACTCTACACTACTCTTCCTTCTTTACTTTCCCCTCTCTCTTTCCTTCTCTTTCAATAGTTCCTTTTCTGTCTGAGACATCCTTTCAATCTACCCTAGCCCTAGGTCCAGGGTTATCTTTGCTCCATCTCTTGAATTAATTAATATCCCCCATTCTTCTTTATGTTCCACTTGGTTCCCACTGCCATTTCACATACTTGGACAATTCCTACCTAGCTTGACAATTGGATTCTAGGTTCTTCTACCTGCACTGGATTTTTCACATGGCTATTAACACAACATTTTAAATTGTGACTTCTAATATTGAACATATTTTTTTAGAGGAATTTCAAGGCCCTCAAAAATTTGGTTCTGATCTCGCTCTTATCCCAAACTCCTTCACGTGAGCCTGTACTCTAGACAGGTTAAAGCCTCATTATCTGTTCTCAATTCACAAATATTTTCTCTTCATGTTTGCACCTGAGTCTTTTGCTGGAAATGCCAGCAAAGTCTCTGGACTTTTTTCAGTGGATAATTAACCTTTCTTACATTAACACAATGCTGCTTAAAGAGATGCGTGTTGAACTTCACAAACATTTCATTTTCACTTTTGACAGTATGAGATATTCTAAATAAATTTTCTTAGATTTCTATTAAGGACTACATCATTATGAATATAAGAAAAATCTCTACAGAAATCTATTGTAAAAATTCTGTCATAGGAAAAGAATTATTTAAGGCCTTTACTACTTTTTTTTTTTTTGGTACCGGGGGATCGCGTTTGCAAAGCAGGTGCTTATGCCGCTGAGCTAAATCCCAGGCTTACTACTTTTTTTTTTTAAAAAGAATTATTTACGATTATCTTGAATGTGATTTGATTTAGGAGGTGTGTTTTTGAGTACATAAACTAGAGATAAATTCCTGCTTCTCAGTAGACCTTAGATCTACCCCACCACAACTGAATCACTGGGACTGGGCAATCTCTTATAAAACTAAAGAGATTGGTCCAATTACAATGAAGCTACAGCTTTTCTAAGTGATAATGAAATATACTCCTGATACAACACCCTTGAAGGAGACACACCAACAGGAAGATGGACATGGATGGTAGAAGGGATTCTCTAAGAGGAGGGAGTGTCCTGTGGATGATCCAATTCTTGTCCTTTAGCTCTCCTACCATGGCTGAGGAGATGCCACATTTGGTCTGCTATCAGTCCTTAAACTCAAGGAATAAAATTCCCCAGGCCAAGAGTTAATCTACTTGGATCCTATAGTGGGAGAAAGAAGATCAAAGTGGTCAGTTAAACTATAATGTCCAACTTACCCAATAAACCAGCCTCCCTTTTATAAATGCTTAGTATTAGAAGAACTTCATTCAACCAATCCACATTGATAGGTTAGAAATAAACTTGGGATAGGCTGCCTTTTAAGACTTATTGAAAGCTCAAGTAACAACTAAGGCACCAAACAATGCCTTGTTTCTGCTGGAGCATGAGTCTGGAACACCATGATTTCATATGCATTTCTTGGAGACTTGATTACTTTCCCTGAAAGTGTTTTTGGACCATGATGGCTTATTCCAACGCAGTAAAAATTAAAGAAAACCTATAAATCCTGAACAGACAATACAGGAAAGTTTGGGCAACTCCTTTACTTACTGTTATGGCTGTGTCTAGATGGCCCCCAGAACCTCATGCAATCATAGGTGGGGCTTTTGGGAGGTGGCTGGATCTAGAGTATGTGATGCTGAGATTAAGGGTGAGTGATTATATCAGTTCCCTGACCAGTTTAGCACCACCGTAATCCCACTATCCCAGATAGAAAGTAAAAGGAACAGAAAGAAGACACTAGGGCCCTTTGCTTGCTTTGCTACCTTTTGCTCACCATGAACTGCTTCTCCTCTGCGATGTCCATCTGCCATGCCACCCTGCTTTGGAGCCAGCCAACTATGAACTAAAACCTCTACAAACTGTGAGCTAAACAAACCCTTCCTCCTTTTCACTTTGGGTGTCCAGTATTTTGTCTCAACAACAAGAAATGTAACTGAGACACTTACTAAGCCCACCACAAATGGAATCTCTTCATGCCTACTTTCCTTGACACTGGGACCTAAGACTGTAGATAGATAGATAGATAGATAGATAGACAGACAGGGCTTTTATTTATTGAATCTCTGCCAAGATTTGGGATAATACTCTATGCTAGTCAAATACCTTTAACCATACCACAGTTCAGGAGAGGAGGTAAATATTGTTATTCTTGTTTAAATGAAGAGGCTGTGATGAGACATGCCTGTGTTTTCATCAGGATGGAAAACTATATTTGACATTGAAGGTACTACAACAAATCATCCTGTTCCTATCCCTGCCTCACTTATTACATCAGCCTAACTTTGAAGCTATCTTCCAAATACTGTTTTAGAAACTGTTATTCTCATCCCAGTTTAACTAGTTTACCTCACCCTGGCTCTCAGATCAGAACATTTCCTTTTGTACCTAGCTGTCCAAGACACAGTTTCAGAGGAGTCCAGTAAGACAACCAGACAGCAAAGAGGAGTTTACTGGGCTTTACTGGACCCTAAATGACAGCGTCATGGCAGATTTTCATAGCTAATATCATTTATGTTCTTCATCGTTTTTTCTGCAATCAGAACTAGAGCTCCAAAGTGGTTATTTTTTCTCTCCTATAATACTTTATGCTCCTGGTCACTTCCTCTTGGCCAGTGATCTACCCTGGTCTTGACCAGATCCAGACAGCTAGCTGTTAATTACCCAGGAAGCAGAGTGGGGAGGGCTACTGTCGTTTGTTTTCCCCTAATAAATAAAAATAAATGTATTGTTATATCTTGTTTCCTGCAGGGTCATTGTTTTCATGGGCAGGAAGACATCCTATGTGGAGGTCATGTGGCTAATTTCATTTGCACCCCTGGAGGTCAGATTACACGCAGTAGGCTATTCAGGAGAAGGTAGCACCAGCCAGTCCAGCCCAGGTCAACAGCTCTCCAGGCAAAGGTAACATTTTCCCTTCCTGAGCTTTCTTCTACTCCTGAAGTTTCCATTGAGTGGAAGGCTAAAGTTTTTAATGGGCTTTAAAGACAATGGTGGGGCTGGGGCACAATCACAGTGCTCAGTGTAACAGCTTCTTTGAATTCATGAGGTTTAATGCTCCACCCCATGGGAATTGCAAAACACTCCAGAACACTTCTATTTGCTGTGAAATGTTGGCGGAAGTGTCCCGTATTCTTCCATCCTGGCTTGTTCTTCCTTGGGAAGAAGAACTGGAGGATGTCTGTTCTTGCCAGGCCAGCTCTCTACTCCTTGATTTCACCCCTTTCATCTTCTCCTCTCCACCTTCTAAGCAATAAGTGCTGCGTTTCCCTAGTCCTCCCTCACCCTGCTCCACTCATTCACTTTCCCTCCTGCACTGGGAAGCTCTGGTAGTTTTATAGTTCTCTTGTGCTGCAGTTTGCATGTATGTTCCCCAAAGGCCCTTGTGTGGCCGTTTTGGGAGGTGGTAGAACCTTTAAGAGGCGGAGCCTAGTAGAAGGAAGTTAGGTCAGTGAGTGTACACCCTTGAAGGGACTGGTGGGCTTTCAGGTCCTTCTTCTCTCTTTTGCTTCTAAGCCACAATGAAGTGAATGGACTTTCGCCATGTGCTCTAGTCATTTTGTATTGTGCTGCCACAAGTCCAAAACAGGGACAAGCAACACTAAATTGGAACTTTTGAAACTGTGAGTCAAAATGAACCTTTCCACACTTTATTATGTCAGGTATTTTGCCACAGTAATGAAAGCTCACTAACATACTCTGGACTCGAGGGAACCAGAAAGGAATATTTTTGTATTTAATGACACTTTCTTTTTTGCTTGTTTGTTGTTTATTACCTTATAGTGGCTTCTCAAAAAAGAACACCTGTGTCAAATGGGATACACACTATAACTCAACACTCATTGCCATGTGGTCTTTCAAAAGTGGTACGCTGATTTTCTTTCCATTGGCTATGTATGAGAGTACTACTTTCACCAGACTCTTTTACCAAACTGTTTCTAACAGGAAATATTCCAACCATTAAAAATTTTTCACAAATTGTAGTTCAGTGAAAGGTTACTCTTGTCCACAAATCTTACTGTGAGTCTATAATGCGTTGGACAATGCTTAGGGACTATTGACATAAAGGTGTCCACAGGATTTACAATATACAAGGAATAACAAAAAAACAAACTACATTATTTTCTCAAATGTCCTAATAGCATCCATTGAGTTATAGAGGGCTATATCCCCTCACTACTGAGATAACGCCAACTTCATATCAAGCTCAAAGGAGAAGTGATTTAAATTCTAGCCAGTTGCTACATTCCAGCAGTCAGTATGGCTTATCATACTTGCAGTTACACATTTAAAGGATATTGGTCAAGTGAAAAAATATATGTATTTACATAATCACCCAAAATTTCTTATTGAAAAAAATACTGTAAGTGAAATTAGAAGACAAATAAAAAATATTTGTACTAAGTAACAGCCACAAAGGGCTAATATATAAAGAACACGCAGAAAGAACATCAAGAAAAAGACTGACAACCAATAAAGAA
Organism: Dolichotis patagonum; assembly: GCA_004027295.1. Lineage (NCBI taxonomy): Eukaryota > Metazoa > Chordata > Mammalia > Rodentia > Caviidae > Dolichotis > Dolichotis patagonum. The sequence goes on from PVJX010000106.1 coordinate 99,651, forward strand.
AACAAACATAACAAAAGTTCCCGGAAAAAGAAAGAAAATGAGCTTTTCAACATATGAAAATATGCTCATCTAAAACAGGCATTGGTATACCATAGTTCACAAGTCAAATCTGGCAGTTCCTTCTTTCCATAAAAAAGTTTTATGGAAACATAGTCATGTTCTACATATTGCCTATGTCTGTTTTTGTGATAAAACAGAGTTGAACTATTATAGCAGAGACTGCCTCACAAACCTGAAAATATTTATTATCCGGACTTTCACAGAAAAAGTTTGCTGACTCCTGACTAACAGAAATATAAATGAAATCACAGAAATACTTTTTAAAATCTATTATACTTTCAAAACTCCAAAAGTTTGAAAGCATAGTTTCAGGAGCTTCTTATACATCTTTTAAGAGTAAATTGGTAAAAGTAAAAATGGCAGTTTGGCAATGCTTATCTTAATACTTTACATTTACTTTAATCCAGCAATTCTACTTTTGAGAATTTATTCTGCAAAAGTACTTGAACATGTACGTCATGGTTATTTACTGCAGCTTTGTATGTTGCTCTGTTTTAGCAGACTTGAACCACTGCCCATCTGTGGGGGGCTGGTTAAACTATGGATGGTCCATTTGTATGAGGGAACAATACATTGTTGTCTAGAAAAACGCAGGTCCGGTACACTCATCTCTCTCTGTGATACACTGTCCAGTGAATAAGTCAACCTATAAAAACCCAGTACATATGCTTCCTCTGTAGAGAATGGGGTAGAAGGTGAGTGCATGTTCATTTTTTCCTGTGTCAGTGTAAAGAACTCTGGAAGGATTGAGTGAATCCTGGTAATAGCTCAGGATTAGGAACCAGATAGAAGGTGCAGCTCTGGGATTAGACTACTTGCTGTACATCTTTTATATTGTTTGGTTATTGACCCATGTTCATTTCCTCATTTACTGAGCATCTGATAGCTTGCAGGCACTGTTCTACACATTGACAATCCAGCAGTTACCAAAGAAACAAAAACTCCTCTGCTCTTGAGAGTTTGTTTATACTCTGGTGTGGGAAAGAGATAATACACACAAAATATGTAGTATATTAGATGATAATAATAAGAAGGTAGGAGAAACAAGAGGGTGATGTGAAGCATCAAATGTGTCTCAGTGTGGAAGGAGAATGACCAGCACAAAACTGACTGAAAGTGATTTAAAAGAAAAACATAAAGGAAATAGAAGGGTGAATCAGGCAAACATCTTAACATTCAAATTATCAAATTAAAATGAGCAATTGTTCCATTTACTCTTTCTGGCAACTCTATTAGAAGTTATTAATCAGGTAATTATTATTAATAGGATTATCGTTCTCTTTATAAAGTATATTTCTGTTGCTTACAAATAGTTAAAACATGAAACATTAATTCCTGTAATCCAAACGCTGGGACAGAAGGAAGTAAAACACATATGGGAAGAATTTGAGTGAGTGAGGTAAATTTTATCTCTTTAGGGTACTGAAGCTAAGGTTTTGTATTATTTGGATCTGAAAAATAATCTTAGTAGTTGAGTCATGCAAAAGTGTTTGTATTTTATCCCAGAGATAAAGACGACCCACTGAGGGGTTCTGAAACGTGAAAAAGATTGCTTCATCACACCTGCAGTGTGGAAAGATCATTTTACTACAAAATACAGACTCTAAAGCAGGACTGAAGTCAGGAAGTACCATTAGGACAAGCAGCCTAAGGCATGCTTGTGGGATTTGAACCAAGTCAGTGGTGGTGGGAATTATAAGAGGGAATGTAACTGAGAAACCTCAGGGGAAGTGGACTGCCTCTAACCATGGATACAGACTGTGAAGAAGATGCATCAAAGGTTAAAAATCATCCTTCTGGATTATGTGATGCTCTAGAAAGAGCATCTTTAAAGTAGACAACAATCCATTCTAGGACAGGCTGAATTTGAAATGCAATGGTATATGCAAATGGTTATTTTCAGGATGCTTAGATAGACAGATAGGGATGGGAAAATGTAAAGGAATGGTAATTGTCTCATGTATGATTTAAACAAAAATGAATATTCTAATAAAATAGTATTTGTTGTTATAAAATGACAAATTATAAAATACTTAAAGTATAACTAAGTGAAAGGAAATAAAAATATACAGACAAAAACCCATATAATCCTAGTACTCAGATACAAATTACAATGAAGTATGGTTATTTTATATATAAATACACACAAATAATAGTATTATTTTGCATACATTCTGTAGTAATTGGAACTATTCATTTAATAGCAATTGTAATTATTTCAAATAATGTTTACCTTTTATTTTTCATTATACGAATAATTCTGAAGTTAATTCTCTCATAGAAGTATCTGTGTTTAGATCCCTAATTATTTTCTTAGAGGAAATTCCTAGCACTGGGACTACTGACTAAATAAATGATATATTGTTTTGGTCAGTTTTTACTTTTATTAGTACATGTTTACATTACACAGTAATTATAATCCTTGTGGGGAGTTGGTACAAGTACACAGCAAAGCTCAATCTTCTTAAGGTTTTTGATAGATACTGCCAAACTATTCTTTAGAGAGGTTACAGCAGTTCACAATTCAGTCAGCATTGTGTGCAAGTACTCATAGTATTCCACAATTTCTCCCAAACTGAAGTTACATATATACCTAGTTGCTCAGTTTTAAGAACTTTATAAAACAAAAATGTCAAGTGCACTGCTGTTTCCATTTTGCATTTATTTGCTAGAATTTAAACTACTTACATTTTATTGGTAATCTGTGTTTTTTTCTTTTGCAAAATGCTAAATCTTACCTTTTGTGACCTTTTCTTTGGGACATTTACTGATTTATAAGAGCTCTTTATATGTTATAAACACTAACCATCATTCATATTGCTTAAAAATAAAAAACATTTGTCACTTGTCATTTATTTTTAGTGAACACTTTGCTAAGTAGATTATATTTTACATTATTGGACTAGTCAAGGACTGAAATGGCTGTTATGAAGAATAAGAACAAGATGTCTGCAGGGGCAAACAGAAACACAAAAGCATGCGATTAGAGACAATGGTTTCTATTCGCTTCAATCTGCGAATGACAGCAGCACTCGGTAACTTGGTCACAGAAGGAGAATGCATCACCATGTATCAACCCTGTGTGGAGAATCAGAAAATGAAACCAGCCTGTGTCAAAATTAAATCTAATCAGAACCACGGTCCCTTCCTTTTCACACCACAGCCCCACGCATCAGGCAAAACCAAATAGAGGCAAACTATCAAAGATTTTAGAACTCACTCAAGAAACACAGGAGCAGTTTAGTCATTCAAAACGTGGAGCATTTCTGTGTCTGGTTAAATGGTTCCTTTCCTGTGAACGGCACCTGGTCTCATCTTGAAGAGAAAGCCAGTCATCTTCCTAAAGAGTCACTTTCCTTGGAAGGTGCAAATGTCCGACCCTCCTGGACTCCCAAGTTTCCTTTCTCCCTCTCTCCCAAACACCTCACATAGCCCCCACACACAGAATACACGTAATACACAGAATACACAGAAAATAAGTAAGATTCACTCAATTTAGGGCGTCATCTACTGATTTAATCAGAAGCTGCACAGAGGAATAGGTGGATATATATATTAATTAGTTTGTTATATAAAATTATACACATTATTTATGTAATTGTAAGAGTGAATTTTTCAAATACATTTATGATTACACAATCAGGGTCTGAATTACCATATGTACCTGGAGAATGCGGGAAACCGGTAGATTCTCAGTGCAAGAATCTGGAAACCTCAGAACAAGAGGGACAGAGAGACCGATGCCAGCGGCCCAGGCGGGAAGCTGATAGCCTGGATGCTCCCTAGAGGGTTGCTGGCAAAGGTCTGTATCCAAAGGCTGAAGAACCCGGAGCCTGATATCCATGGGCAATGGAAGCCACCAGAAGAGCTCCGGCTCACGGAGAGCGGAGTGTGACTGTGCCAAGCGTGCCTCTTGCACCTTTCCTTTCCCACTCTGGGCCCTCCATCTACTGAGTGGTGCTACCCACAGTCAGGGCAGATCTCCCCCACCCTGTTCAATCTGCTGACCCACCTGACAATGGTGTATGGGGACACCTGGGAGTGCGCTTTTACCAGTTTTCTAGGCGTCTCAATCTAGCCGGGTTGACACTCACAATTAACCATCAGATAACTGATGCACTGGTGGGGAGGGCTACGGGAGGGGTCCGAGGCCTCTGAGCAACCAAAGGCCAGGTACAGCAGGAAGAGAACACGAGCGAGCTAAACGACTAGGACATTTTACACGATTTTCTCCTATCATACTTTCTTTCCATCATCACTGTCACTCACTCCATTTATATTTTCTTCCTCACAAACAGTGATTATTTGCATCTGTTATGTTCACTTTCATGTTTTAAAATTTCATTGTTCATTTTCTTTATATTCAAGGATTATTCCCCATCTCAGTATCAACTTTGGCTCAGGTCTATTGACTGACTAATCTCAGTTTAGTCACTCTACTTTCCACTTGCTTGCCTTATCCTTTACTCTCAGCCCCTACTGCTTCAAAGGATGGCTTCCTGCATCCCATGCAGTATTTAATTCCAGAGTATGAGGGTGAAAGAAGGAAGGTTGGAGGGGACAGTAAAATACGGCGCTGTACATGTTCAGGCTTGACAAGAGCACAAGGTAAGAAACCCCAGGCCATGCACCGAGTTGCCACATTCAGTGGTCACAATTCAAGGTCATGTTTCCTAATAGGAAAACTGCCAGGTACTTTCTGTGCAGAGTAGGGCTCCAAAGTCCAGCACTCTATCTGCTGTTACCAGAGACATTTTTTTCTTTTTCTTTTTCTTTTTTTGTGACAGGGTCTCGCTATGTAGCCCAGGCTGGCCTTAAACTGACATTTTCTTGCAACAGTTGACTTTCAGGTGTCCTTAAGAACCTTGAAACTGCAAACCCCCTCTGTCTTCTCTTTCCTTTTGTGGTGAGTTCACTGTACGTCAGTGCTACCAAATCGCTTATGAAAACAGATGCCAGAGTTTCAAAAATCACAACTCCTGCTTGCAGGTCCTTTCTCCCCAACACAGCCTCACTGAAAGAGCAAAACTGAACCACACCTCTGATGTGTGGGTGCCCAGGGAAAGAGGTGCCAGGTACAGGACTTCTTTTAGTGGGCGAGGAGCTGGCCAGTGGCCTGGTCTCTACTGAGTGAAGAAGGCAGAATGCCTGGTGGGGCATGTGGGAAGTGCATGTTGCATTTCTGCCAGCCACAGAGGGGGCAGCTGGGTACACTGAGAGGTTTCCACAGTCACCCCAGATCCTCTTATCTTCATAAGAAGCCACGAGCTTCCTTTCCCCTGGATGTTGGCTCAGATTTGCCATTGTGTTGATAAAAATGCCAGATTTGGTTTTTAGATTTATGCTCTTAGATCACCCACATAGGAATCTTATCTAAAGAATCAGAAAATAAAACCAGCCCTTGCCTGAAGAAAATCTATTCAGACTCAATGGCTTCCTTTACGTACAACATCCAAAAACATCAGGCAAAACAAAACTAAAGCAAACTACCGAAAAATTAAAAGCTCAGTTAAGCATCCCAGAAGCAGTTTGGTCATTCAAATCATGAAGCACTTCTACATATTTTAAATGGCCCTTTTTATAGAAATAGCATCTGTCTCCAGAAATGATCTTGAGGAGAAAGTCAGTCAACTTCCTAAAGAACACAACTTGGAACCAGGGAAGGGGCAAATGTCAGACTCTCTCAGAGTGCTTTCTCTCTCTCTCTCTCTCTCTCTCTCTCTCTCTCCCCCAAATGCCTGACATAGCCCTCAAAGACAGAACACACACACACATACATACACACACTCACAACTATGTAGGGTTGACAACAGAGCGGAAGTAGTCGGAGTGATATTCTCCATCAGTGCTTTCCACAGTCCTCAGAATAAATGCATAATGACAGGAGCCAACAGTAGCCCCAGGTTACTTCACTTACTCACTGGTGCTGGAAGGAAACCAAACATTTCCAGCAAGACAAAGCTCTTGGGACCCTTTATCTATCAAATTAGAGAACGGCCATCTTAACTCTTTAGCAGAAGGCCTTTCACCCCAGAGCTCAGCACAGCAAACCCTTGGTAGGACCACACAATGTTTCTCTCCTAGGACAAGACCCCAGATGTCGCCCGAGACCCCAGCCCAGACCCAGCCTAGCCCAGGCACCTACTGGAGACAAAGGAATAGGTTGCTAGGATGCTGCTGAGGAAATTCATCTCCGTGTGCTCCGTGATCACTGGCTCTGTGGTGGTGCTGAAGGGCAGCCTCATGTGGCATCCAGAGGAGGGCTCCTGGAGACACTCAGCTGCACCAACGTGGCACTCTCTCTCTCTCTCTTCCTGTTTGGAAACAAAGTGGGTGATGAGACACATTCACCACAAAGATCAGAGGTCTTACTCTATTTCTTCTGGTGAGCTTGTTTGCAAGGAAACAGCAGTTCCTTACACCTATTTTGCCTGTCCTTTCCCCTTTCTCTAGCCTATCTCTTTCCAACTTCACATTTTCACACCCCACCTCACCTTGTCTGGCACTCTTTTTTGTATTCTCCCTGGTTCACCCTTGAGGCACAATCCGTGGGCTCCAGTCCTCATCTCTTCAGTCACTGCTCTTTAACCTCAAGCCACAGTTCACTCCTCTCCTGTTCTGATTTCCCTGGAGCCTGCACTGATGACACGTGTGTACCTTGATCAGTTTGCCTCATTGCTCAGGTCAAAAAATGTGCACCTTTAGCAATAAGTCAGGGGTGGCTATCCCAAAACTGCAAAAGTGGTTGAGTTCGAAAAAACTTACACAAATTTGCGACTTCGGCCTGCTTTGTGCTTGAAGCTCCATGATTTCACCTGGACCAGTCTCTCCACCATTCCAAATAGACCACCCATGGACAGAACCACCCAGGAGTCAAAACAGGGATGGGGATTTTGGTCTCCAGATGTGTGGTCTCTGGCTAGAGAAGCACTTCCCTTTACTTGTGTCTTCCTCAGACCCAGCATTTTCATGCCCAGTTCCCTCAGCAAAGACTTCACAGAAAGCTTTTAAGGATGGAGCAAGAGAATTGCTAAAGACCTCAACAACTGGAATTCACTGCTGCTGTGAGCTGAGGGCAGGGAGTTGAGTCACAGGGTGACTAGAAGAACAGAAGGCTCCAATGGTTGGGCAAGACACTTGGGAATTGAGTGGGTCACAGAGAACAGCAACATGGGCCACATTTACATGGGCCCCCTACCTGTCTTTACCAATGCTACCATCGTGCATGTTTCCTTGCTTCTCTTCTGGGAGTCTCACAACAGTCTCCTAATTCTCTTTTTGCTGATACCTTCTTCCTGCTCATTTTAGCTCCCACTCTTATTAACAGGGTCATCTTTCTACAAGTACAACTATGCTCTCTCACTGTACAGCCCAATCCTTCAACTAATGTCCACTTAATTTCTTAGCATAACACACATCCACTGTCATAATATCTGACCCTTGCTTTTGCTCCTAATTTATCACTATCCAACTCACTCACATATGGGCACAGAGCTACAAGTTTGCTTAATGTTCCAATAATGCCACATTACTTTTAGCTCCCCAAGTGCACCAAGCTTTAATGTATTTGGTTGCACTTTCTTTTACCTAAAACATACTTGGTAAAGGTTTCCTTTATGAGAGAACTCAAAAGTTCTAAGAAAATATCAAAATCCCAGTGATTTTTTTCACAGAAAGATGCATACTAATCTAGAGAGACTCCAAATAGCCAAAACAATCATGAAATTATTGAAAAACAAATAACAAAGTTTGAGATCTCATTATTTTTTATTTCAAACTTTGTTATGATGCTACAATAATCAAAACAGTGTGGGAACTGGCATAAAACAGACACTTGGATCAATGAAAAAGAAGTCAAAAATAAATCTTTACATGTACAAATGATTTGCAACAAGGATGCCAAGACCACACAATGGGGTGGAGTTCTCTTTTTAATAAACAGAACTGGAAAAACTGGATGTTCCTATGCAAAAGAATAAAACTTGACTCTTAACCTTATTCTATATAAAAATTAATTAAAAATGGATTGATGCCAGGTGTGGCGCACACATGTAATACCAGCAGCTGAGTGGCTGAGGCAGCAGGATTGCCTCTAATCCCAGCACTCAGGAGGCCGAGGCAGGAGGATTGCTGCAAATTTGAGGCTAGCCTAGGCTGCATAGTGAGTTTAAGGCCAGCCTGAACTACAGAATGAGACCTTGTCTCAAAAAGAAAAAAAAAAATAGAGAATAAAAATAAAAATGAATTGATGATCTAAATATAGTAGTGAAAATTCTTATAAAAACTCCTAGAAGAAAAGAGAGAAGAGCTTCATGGCATTGGATTCACACTGGTTTCTTGGAAACAACACCAAAAGCACAGGTAACAAAGCAAAAGTAGACAAAATGGACTCTGTTAATATTAAAAATGTCTGTGCATCAAACGATAAAATAGAATGAAAAAGCAACCCACCAAATGGAGAAAATATTTGTAAATTATATATTGGATACAGGCTTAATGTCCAGACTACATAAAGAAGTCCTATGCCTCACCAAGACCCCAAAACAAACAACCCCAACTGAAAAATGGGCAAAGGACTTGAATACATTTCTCCAAAGATACAGAAATAGTCATGTAAAAAGATACTCAATATCAGTAATAAAGAGATGCAAATCAAAACTACAATCAGATACCACCTCACCTTTAGGATAGCTACTATCAAAAAATAAGAGGAGGAAGTAGAGAAACTTGAATACTTGTGCACTGTTGGTGGGAAGGCAAAACTGTATCGCTGTTAGGGAAACTAATATAGTAGTACCTCAAAACATTTAGAATACAATTATCAACATGACCTGACAGTTGCATTTCTGGATATATACAGAGTCCAGCAAAAAATGTATACATTCTTCAGTAAAAGAAAAATAGTACGATGTTTTTTTCAACAGATGGTGTTACCCTCATAGTTACCCCAGAGGATGCTGAATAGCACACAAAACTCATTTCACTGCTGGCCCTTAGAAAAGAAATTAAGAAATGTATGTGCAACATCTGAATGACCAAGTTACCTAAGCAGCAGTTCACTCTACTGGCAAATGTCTGGAAAGAAACGGCAAAGGTAACTCTAATGAATCTCAGAAAGTCTCAATAAGTTTAGTATTAAAATATTTACACAAGTTTTTCTTTTCCTGAAGTGTGTATACATTTTCTGGCAGACTCCATATATATACTTTTTAGCCAAAGGTATTAGCAATCCTGGGGTTCATCCACAGATGAACAGACGTCTAAGATCCAAGGGACTATTACAGCCTTAAAAAGGAAGGAATCCTGGCACACGTTACCTAGGTGAACTCTGAAAGCATTATGCTAAGTGAAATGATCCAGCCACGGAAGGACACAGGCTGTATGACTCCACGTGTGTAAAATACCTACAGCAGGCAAATCCACATAGACAGAAAGTGGAATGGTGGTTGTCAAGGGCTGGAGGAAGCGAGGCAAAGAAAGTTACTGTTTAATGGGCACAGGGTCCAAAGTTTTCATTTTGCAAAACCCAGATGAATAGTGGTGATGGTTGCAAAATACTGTTGTGTATTTAAGGCCATTGAACCGTACACTTAAAAATAAGCTAAGATGGGAAATAACTTCATGTAACTTGTATCACAGTTTAAAAACTTAGTCCTGATACTACTACTAACAAAGTATTGATGAGGTACAGGAGTAAGTTTTGAAGGTTACTTTATTCAGAGAACCTTGCAATCAATTTTATTTTTCAGTGAATGGGAACAGTAGCAGAGCTATGTTTTAGTGGTATGAAAATTGATATCAGGCCAGGTATGCGTATAAACCCAGCAGCTGGGAGTCAGAGGCAGAAGGAGTGCCTCAAGTTAGAGGCTAGCCTGGGCCATGTTGTGAGTTCAAGGCCAGACGAGTCCACATAGCAGGATCTTGTTTCAAAAAAAGGAAAAAAAAAAAGTTTAAAAATTGAAATTAGTAAAATTCTAATCCATATCACATAAACATTTAATTCAAAAATGTTCTCTTATATTAAAAATACAAATAAGTATAGTATATATTTATATACACGGATACAAAACATATTAATAGATGGAAAATTTGTTTGTGTAAAATGTAATAAAAGTTAGTGATTAAAAGTAAGGCCTACCACGAAGCTCTCTCTCTGAAGCCTGCAGACACCTTTCTTTAGCTATCCAAATCACTTTCTAACGTTGTCCTTATAACATTGCATGTCTGTCTCCTAAAATGAAGAGGCAGCTTACAGCTCCTATTTGCCTGATCACCTGTGTGAGGCTTCATGTGATGAGGGTCTCGAGGCTGGCTAGATGAAAAGAGTCATCGAGCAGGAGTTTTAGACCCCTAAGCCTCTGGGAGCGTTTCTGACAGGGCTGAGATGGAGCCACCTGGAGACTAAAGGACACCAGGCTGACATAGGCTCTGAGTGGTGCCAGGCAGAGCATGTCCTCAGGGCTATGAGGGGAGCACATGCCCTACTGTGGCACAGGCTTTTCCCGCAGGGCTCCTATGCTCCCAGTGCTAACAGAGACCATGGAAGGTGCCTCAGGCAAGAGGTGGCAGGACAAAGAAGGCAAGCCAAGGTTGAAAACAGACAACCTTAGACAACCAGGCTAGCGGACAACCTCAGTGGCACAGCCTCTGTGGTACAAGTCACCTGAGAACACAGGTTGGCACATCTTTTCCAGAGATGGCTGAGAGCAAATAGTTTATGCTTTGAGGGTCACACAGTCTCTCAGCTACTCAGCTTTATCATGTAGTACAAAAGCAACCACAGATGCATTAATGAATGAGTGTGGCTGTATTTAGAAAAACAAAACCCTTTATTTACAAAATAGACAGAGGTCTCAGTTTGCCCGATGGGCCACAGTTTGCAGATGCCCGGCCGAGGTCCTTACGTCTCAAGGTATGATCCAAGACAGCAGCAGTGACATTACTTGGTAGCTTGTAGATCTGCGTAAGCTTGAATACCACTCCAGACCTATTGAACCACATTCCCAATTTAGAGGGTGGCCCGTTGAATTTGACAAGTTCTGTTCTGCATGACCTTTGTGATACCCCTTCAGGTTGGGCACTATTACTATATTACACAGGAGCAGAAGACAGTTTCACTGAGTGCCTTCTTCACAATCTGTCCTGGGCTGGGTGGACTCTTCCTCACTGACCCTGCATGCCATGCAGCTCAGGGCTCTCGGTGATTACAGAATGCCTGAGTAAGGACAGCAGGCCAGAAGACAGGACGCAGAGATAAGTCATTCAAGGGAGCTGCCAGTCAGAGAGGTTTGTGAAGTTAGAGATGTGATGAACCCAAGGCGAAACTCTACTCTCAAATTGTTCCCTCTGAGCCTTCAGGATGGACCAGCTCCAGGTGGTTTTTCACACTTTCTAATGACAGTGTGTCCTACAACCAGAATACATCTGTATCTCCTCCCAGAATATGAAGCACTCATCTCCCAAGTGCAATGTTATCCTTCCTTCCTCCAGGAAACCCTTCATCACTGGTCAGCTTCTGGAATAATGATGGTTCTTAACTCCAGGACAGTTTTTCCTCTCAGAGGACATTGGACAACGTCTGAGGACATTTTTGGTCATCACAACTACGCTGTGTATTGGTGGTGGTGATACTGTTGTCTTGTGAGTAGGGCTTGGAATGCTGCTGAATATCCCGCAGTACATAGTATAGACCCCTGCCACAAAGAACTTCATAGTCCAAAATCATCACAGAGCCAAGATGAGAAACCTATTCTGCAATTCACGTTACTTTTTTTTTGACCAGCCTGAGCAATTCTCAGGATTTATGAGCCTCACAAGCATCACCAAAATAGAAAGCTATCAAAGAGGGGTGCTTGAGAGCAACCAGGGTCTTGATCAGGGTAGCACAAGTCCAAACCTCATATCAGCAACTCAATGTTCCTTGTAACCAAAAGTGATTGGAATCTGGGAGAATGAATCACAATAACAAATTCCTCAAAAGCACACATCATGAACCAACGATAGTTACTAACTTCTATCTGGATCACTACCTGGCACAAGATCTAGGTTAGGTCCCTCTACACATGATGATGCTGGGAATCATGGCAGTTGGGATAGAATTACAACTAAGGAGCTGACATGGCTTTCTGGCAGCGAGAACCCACTGGGTTAACCCCACACATCTGTATGGAAAAATCATTTCTAGAGAACACTCCAGGATCAGTCAACCAGCATCACGGTACCTACAAATTCTAATCTTATGCTTTAACAGCTTTCTTTCAGCCATGGCTCAAAGTTTCTTTATCTAGTTACAGACAAACTGCTGTACAATTGAAAGAAATGGCTTCTTCCCACCACTTCTGTCCCAGAATATTGTTTTTGTGAACACATGCTGTTCTCTTGATGAAGATGACAATAAACTCTGTCTTTTTAATCCTCTTAGATCAGATGGGCAATTGGATGCACGGTATGTTATTCTTACTGGCTTCTATTTCAGAGGCAATCTCATGCTCATTGTTGCAAATGTGTATTCCCTGCAGCCTTCAGTGCACTCATTTATACTGTGTGTAAGGAGTGAATGGCAAAGGGCAAAGTGAAACGTATCTGATGATAATACAGTTCATCTTGTATTTCAGGAGCAGTGGTGAGTGTTCCCTGGCATACAAATCCTTGCGCAGGTGACTGTCTCATGACATGGTGCTTAGGAAGCATAATCTCATTGCTATAGGTACCTGGAGTCAGATGTGCTGTCAGGAGCAGAAAATTAGCTGGTAAGAACAGGTCATCCCTGAAGGTGTTGATTTCAGCCAGTAAAGGAGGTTCTAAACTTGCTTGGTCCCAGTTGGCTTCCCAGATGGCTTCTGAAAGAAGACAGAAACAACACAAAAAACATCACACATCCAGGAGATCACATCATGCCTTGGATCTGGTGTTGTCATGACTCAACAGGAAAACCTTGGTAATGTGTATTTGGAGCTTGGAGAGAAGGACAGCCTCCCCTCGGAGGACCAAGACCATTTCCAGAGTTCAGCCTGAAACCTCCATTATAGAAACCAACTTCCTCCCAGGTCATTGCAAGAAGGAAGACAGAGGTGAAAAACCAAAGACACGTGCTTCCTCTTCCCTCTTATCAGCCAAAACTCACAAACCAACTATGGTGGTCTGGCCCCTCCCTCAGTGCAATCTGCAGCGCAACGTCTCTGGAACATGTAAGGAGGGAATTCAGTTCTCAGATAGCTGCACCCAGAAGGACCATGAAATGAAGTCTCACATGACTGTGTGCAGGCGCTAAACACCTGTAAATACTAATGAGTATTCCCCCAGCCTGCTCCTCTAGATGGAAGGCCTCTGCTCAGCCCAGCCCAGGAGGCCCCTTTCTGTCCACAGCTTCATTTTAAGTGTGAAGGAAGAATGAGCTCAGTTCTGAGGCTCCCAGAGCTCTGAGCAGCCCCACCACGTGCACACACACTCATTCGTCTGTCCCCGTGGCGTCCTGCCAGCTCCTGCAGCATCTGACTCCTGCCTGTTTACAGCTTTGTAGATAATCATCTCAGCTGCTTCTGCCTGACAAAGGATTTGTAGCACCCTTGTAAGTCCTTTTCACTAGTCGAGAAAATAAGGGCAAAAGAAAAAGGAAACTTGGAGCATGAAATTGGTAGTTTGTTACAGGCTTGTTGCTCTATGTGAAGAAGTAGATGGGAGATGCTCTGGTCCACTGCTCTACAGAGCAGCCACTTGGAGCCACTTGGTGGCTCCAACATACAGGTGGGGAGGTATACATGTGGGGGCCACAGAGAAATGACTGAGCAGAGGGAACTCCTGATTTTCTCCATAGGACTAGTAAGTACCTGTGGACAACACATCTGATGTGACAGCCTGTCAGCCACTTGGCTTTCTTTGCTCCAACAATCATTCCTCCAATCTACTGCAGCAAATCATATCCAGGGACCTGGTCATCACCTGGAAAGGTGATCCGGGCACCTCTGAGGTCAGAGCTGTGAACCCCTTAATGAGAGGGACAATATCTTCATTTGTTTTGGTTCCCAGAGCATCCCACAATAAATGCATAGAGCCAGTGCTCAGTGACTGAGAAATGACACATTTGCAAGGCCCACTCTTCAGTCAGTACTTTCTATCCCACTGCTTCCATCCCTGGAATCAAAGTCAGTGTACTCCCCAGCCTCTCGGAAACTTCTCATCCCCCTTACAATCGGCCCAGTTTAACACTCTTGCTCCTGTTCACCTTTGCTCCATGCAGCCTGGCTACTAAAGCTGCACCACATCACAATTTCACCAGCACCCGTTGGTCCCCTCCCTAGCCTTGGGTCTAACCCCAAAACACGCCAACTCTCACCTGCCTGTTCTCCTACCCATATATGAAGTGCTTTAGAAAAAAAGATCACTTGAATTTATATAATTGCAAATATTTGGTTTACAATCTCAATCAATTAAGCCTTCAAGGCTGCTAAGAGACCCTAAATGTATCCCTGGCATCCTAATCCCTTATTTCATCACTACCTGAACAAGATATTTCATATTTCAGGAGCTCTAGATTCCCACCTTTCCATCTCATCCTGACCTTCCTACCTCCTACCTTTAAGGTGTTATCACCAGTAATTTTGATCAAATCATTTCCTCCTTTTTCCTAAAGGACATGGCTTATCAATCATTCATTCTCTCATTTTCCCTTCTTGAACTGATCTCTCTCTCTCTCTCTCTCTCTATATATATATATATATAGATAGATAGATATAGATATAGATATAGATATAGATATAGATATAGATATAGATAGATATAGATATAGATATAGATATAGATATAGATATAGATACAGATATATATTGTAGACAGATGAACAGATGGATGGACAATAGAAATTTTGTACATATATGTATGTATAATTCTCTAAACTTTCTTTCAGTCTCTACCTTTCTCATCATCTTTTCCCCACAGGATCACTTACTTCTTGGCCTTTTGGCTAAGATTTTCTCATAGGAGGTATGATGGAAATGTACAGAGAATGCTTTAATTCTTTTTGAAAATGTGCTGTAGTGAGCCACCTGTTGTCATTAATCTCTCTCCAAATACTCCTCCTCGCTCTGAACACACTTATCTCATCACTCTTGCCACCCTTGGAAGAAGTTCTAGAAGTCATCTTTTGGGAATGCTTTTTTTTTTTGTACCGGGGATCAAACTCACGACCTCACGCTTGCCAGGCAGGCACTTAAGCCACTGAGCTAAATGCCCAGCTTGGGAGTGCTTTTGTTGCTCGTACAGTAGCCACGGTGAAACAATCAAGTCTATGCTTTCAATGGCTTCTCCAAGATGGAGACTGAGCTGGATGAGGAGGATCTCACGTCCCATCCTCTCCCAGTTGTATCTGGTACATAACTGCTTTGAAACAAATACCATCATATGGTGACAGTTAAAGTTTGTGGGGCTAACACTGCCAGACACAGGCTTTAAAAGAGAACTGACAGTTTCTGAACCATCAGTGGAATTTATATAACTCCAGAGACACTAGCGAGAGCTTTGTCTTGGTTTAAATGTAAAAGCTGATTTACAGAACTGGAATTTACACACGGTTTAGCACTAGGCAAGACTCACATCATGGCCAGAGACCATGGGCATCCCAGTGCTGGGACAGTGGGGCTCTAACACAAAGCTAGGGCTTTCCCATGGGATTGGGCAGAGGTCAGTATCAGGAATAGCTCATCAAAAGATTCTACATGTGTAACACACTGTGGTATCTTCTAGCCTGCTGTCACGCTGCCTTTCTATCCCAAAGCAAGGCCTGCTTGTCTTAAGCCAATAAATATTTAGTAAATTGCACTAGAGCCATTTATTTTGTAAAGCATTCTCCTGCTAATGAAGGACTGAGAATGCCCTAAAGAAAAGTCCATGATGTAGTCACCTCTGTGTCCCATGCTTGACTCATAGTAAGTGCTTCCTTTGAATGAATGAATCTAGAAAAAAATAACCGAGAACAGTGAGACAGATTTGCAACCTAGTTACATACAAATCAAGTAAAGACAATGTAAATTAAGTGGTATAAGGGCATTCTGGGAATGAGTAGTTAATTCCAATAATAGGGCAGCAATGGTGAGAATCCACAAAGACTTCACAGAGGGTAACATTCAAATTGAATGCTGAACTACAGGGCATTAATTTAATTACTAACCATTCCTACACCTCATATTCATTGAGTGCTTCCTCTGCGACCATGCAATTTGCTGAAAGATTTATGAAGAATATTTAATTTAAACCTCATGACAATCCTGTGATGCAGGTGGTACGATTTTCATTTTTCAGATGAGAAGACCACGGTATGCAGAGGTAAAGCTGCCCAAGTTCACCCAGCTAAAAAGAGTTGAAACTGACATGTAAAGGCAGGCATCGCAACCCAGCGACTTAACTTCTAAACTATTCTTTCCAAGACTAAAGAAAGACACTGAAGACAGAAAGAACAACAGAGCTAAAGTATATGGCATATCTGAAGCAAAGGAGTAGGAAAAAAAGACTTAACAGAAGTTGCTGCTGGAAAAACAAAGTTGGAACTGGAGGCTCCACGGTGCCTGTGAAGGTTGGACCTGATTTTATGGGTCGTAATAGTACTGGCAGCACAGTGATGTGGTCATTCTGCGTTCCAGGAAGGAAATGCTTGCAGAAGTATAGAGCTTGTGTGAAAGAAGTCAGAAATGTTCCAAAAGGTTCACTTGGGGGTTAAGCAGCCCTAAAAAATGATGAGCATGAAATACTAAGGGTATGAAGTAGCTAAAGAAACTAGTAATCCAGAAATGCAGGTGCAGACAAAGAAACACAAACACCCAACAAAAAGCCTGCTCTCTGCAGTCAAAATACCAGCACACAGCTATCTAGGAGGGCAGGAAACTTCGTTTCTCACACCCTTTTGTTCCTCAGTCTTCTGTCTTCTATTTACATTTCATAACTGTCTCAATGATGAGACAGAAGTATAAAGAGGTGTCAAATAGAAAAAAGAAAATAACAGATCTAGCCTAGACTTTGGCTACTAATATTTTTCTTTTCTTGATTTTTTTTCTTTTTTCAATTGGTACATGATTGGAGTATAATGACGACATTCGTCATGGGGAACCGGCTCATGTGCCTAACACTTTAATTCTTTCTACTTCCCCTTCTACTATGCCCTCCTTTATCTCTGGGTCAGAGTAGGAAATTCTTAAGCACCCACTGTACTCCAGTCAGAAAATGGTGACCTCACCCACACCCACACCAGCAAAGCCCGAGTCAAGACTTCCACCCTCAAGGAACCACAAGAGGCCTCCATGTCCATGCCAGACTGATGACAACGGCCAAGTCGAGACATAAGCCTTTCATCCCAGACAGCTGGCAATGAGTTATACTTCTTGGCAATATCAGGAAGTTAGTCTGTTTTGTGTTGTTATAACACAATACCACATATGAAATTCGTTTCACAGGTCTCGAGGCTATGAAAGTCCAGTACCGAGGTCCCATCATGCAGTGAGGGTCTCTGTCCTGTGCCATGCCACGGCAGAAGGTAGAAGGGTAAGAGGTGGTGAGAGCAAAAGAGCAAAGGTGGGCTCCACTTCCTTTTAGACCAAATGCACTCACTCAGTAACTCAGCCCCTCCCGCAGTAGCAGCATGAGTCCCGTTGTGAGGAAAGCCTTCTAACCTTCTAACCTGCCAACACTGCCACTTGGGGATGGTGTTTCCAACATGTGAACTTCGGGGGATACATTCAAACCACTTCTACCAGAAATGCCTGTGTGCCCCTTCCCATCCATGCCAGGGGATCAGAGGAGGCTTTGTGATGAGTCAGGACTCTCATCACTACCAGGGGTGACATATCAGAGAGACCACACAGGACCCAGAGCTCCATTCTCATCCGACAACAATGACAAACCAGATGATGCACGCCAACACGAAGGTGAGAGAGGTTAGAGTCATGTGAGAAAAAATTAGAGAAATAACCACTCAAAAATTTCCAAATTAGGAAAGAAACATAATAGCCAGGAGTGGTGGTGCACACCTGTAACCCCAGCACTCAGGAGACTGAGGAATGAGGAGCGTTGCAGGTTTGAGACCACTCTGGGTTACAAAATGAGCTCAATGCCAGCCTGAACTGCAGAGCAAGACCCTGTCTCAATAAAAGGAAAGAAACATAAGCCTATAGGTATCTGAGTAAACCTCAAATAGGGTAAATTACCCCACCATCAATGCCAGACAAATCTTAATAAAACTTTTGAGAATTAAAAACAAAGGAAAAAAGTCTCAAAAGTAGCCTGAGAAAAGTGACATCTTAGTTATAGGGAAAAGGCAATTCAAATGACAGAGGATTTCGTAGTACATACATGCAAGGGAGGCCAAAGGCACTAAATGGCGCTAAAGAAAAAGAGTCATTTCAGGCACTAAAGGAAAAGAGTCATCCATGTAAAATCTATAACCAGAGGGGCAAAAAAATCCTTCAAAAAGGATACCGAATCCAGACCTTTCAAATTAAGGAAAATGTCAGCAGTAGGCCTGCCCTAGTAACTAAAGGAAGTCTTCTAAACAAAAAAAAAAAAAAAAGGATAAAATAAGTTTGGAATATCAGGAAGGAAGAAAGCAAAAATATGGGTAAATACAATAATCTTTCCTTTTCCTCATGAGTTTTCTAAATTTTATTTCACAGACATGGCAACATTTTAACAATTCTCGATATGATTCTAAATATATACAAAGGAAATACCTAAGACAATTATAAATGGAGGAAAACAAATAGTACACATAACAGGATAAGATTGAGGTTTCTTGTACTTCCCCCCACTGATAAAATGACACTAGTAGATGGTGCTAAGTTATGTATATATAATGTAATACCAGATCAACCACCACAAAAACTAAACAAAGAGATACACTTGAAAGCACTACAATGAACTCCTATAATCCTAGCACTCAGGAGACTGAGGCAGGAGATTGCTGCAAGTTCGAGGTCAGCCTGGGCTACATAGTGAGTTCAAGGCCAGCCTGAACAACACAATGAGAACATATCTCAAAAAAAAAAAAAAAAAGGAGCAAAACAACAACAAAAACCCAACAAACAATTGGTTCTGGTAGCATATGCTATTCCGGAAGCTAAGACGGAAGTCCAAGACCAAGCTAGGAAACTTAGATTCTATCTCAAATAAAAACTAAAAAGGGCTGAGGATGTAACTTAGTGACATAGCTCTTGCCTAGCATGTGCAAGGTCCTGGGTTTAATCCCCAGTATCACAACAACAACAATAACAACAACAACAACAAAAACACTATGTACAAATCAAACTGGAATTGTTAAACGTGTTCAAGTAACCCACGAAAGACAAGAAATAGAAAACAGATAGAAAACATTAAAATTAAAAGGCAAAAATAAAAATGGTAGATTTAAGTTTGAACCTATTGGTAATTATGTTAAATGTATATGATTAAAATATGCAAATAGCTATTGGAGGAATAAATTTTAAAACATGACCCAAATACATTTATCTATATAAAACTAATTTCAAACATAACAATATGAGAAAACTTCATGAACGAGCGTAAAAATTTTATGTTGTGGAAAAATTAGTAAAAAACATAAGAGGCTATAGCAACCAGGTAAAGTAGACTTTAAAGCAAGTTAGAGATTCTTTGAAAAACATCTTTATGATTCATACATCTTTAAAAAGCAAAAAGATACAAATTATTCAAAAGCAAAAGATATACTATCAGGAATAAAACAGAAGCTGTCACTCACAGACAAAAGGATAATAAAGAAATAGTAACAATACCATACACCATACACACACTTTATAATTTGAATAAAATGAAACAATTCCTTGAAAAACACAAAATACCAGAACCCATTCAACATAACAGAGATAATTTAAAGAACACCACAACTATTAAGAAGTTCATTTCATACCAGCCCCCAAACCCAGATTGTTTCACTAAAAAATCTTATCAAGTTCTTAAAGAATTACCATACATTCCACACAATCTCTCCTAGAAAATCAAAGGAGAATACTTCCCAGTTCATTTTATGAAACTAGCATGACCCTGATACAAATCCTGGACAAAAACAGAACAAAAATATAAAATTTAAGCCGGGATTGTAGCTCAGCAGTAGAGCCCTTGGTAACACACACAGACCCTGAGTTCAACCCACACCACTACAAAAAAAAAAAAAAAACAGAAAACTCAAAATCCGCAGGAACACTGATAGAGAGAAGCCTTAACATGATATCCACGAACAGAATTCAATAATTTACAAAAATAGTTAATTTCTTATGACTTTTTCTGCTATGCCTCTGTAGAGTTTATGCCAAGGATATTAGGATTACACAGTTTTCAAAAATTAAAGATGTAATCTGCCATATTAGTAAGCTAAAAAGGAAAAGTCACATTAATTGATGCTCAGTTGTGGAGACTGGATTCCAAACCATGCAGCATGCACTGTGGCAAGGGTCTGTAGATCCTTTGTTTCCTGGAGGATGGCGCTGCAAGGTGGAGATGCATGTAAGAAGGGCAGGAAGTAAGAAGGGCATCCTGGAAGCCAAAGAGGGACTGAGGACGAATTAGGGTCCCATGAGAACTACCTGAACTCCTTCCAAGAACACTCCCCTAATGACCTAAGGCACTTCCGCTAAATTTTCCTTCTTAAAGATCCCAGTACCTCCCACATAGCCAACTAGACAGCAAGCCTCCACACATTAAGCCTGCGAGGCGACAATCCTTAGCCAAACCATAGCAGTGCTCAGTGCATAATAATTATAATTTTTATGTGCCAATGGTAAATGATACCATTCAGAGCCATTTGTTTAAAATCACTTTATATCTGAATAGATAGAAACACAAGCTATGGCTTGTGCCACACAGACTGCCAAGAGAGTTTACTTTATCAAACGAGTAACATGTCCAAAATATGTGAAAAGCAGCCCTGTCCTAGAGTTTCCTTGTACGAAGCCAACGTTGAGTTTCCACAGCTGCTGGCTCCAGCCTACCCAGAGGAATACTTTAGTGAAATATTAATCTCTAAGAAAGCCACACTGGGATAAGATTGCACAGTAATTCAAGCAGCATGTGCAAAATTTATTTAGTGTAGTCAGGAATGGTTTTTATTATGTGAAGACTTTAGAATGAGAATAAAGTGATTGAAGATGTTTAACTAAATCAGTCCTACAAACTCAGGATGCTCCCAGTCTTTTCCAGTTTTAGTTTATTTCTACAGTTCCCAGGTCATAAACACAAAGGAAGCTCACATGGAATTGAATGATGACACTGTTGGAACTAAAATGCAGCCCACAGCAAAAGCAACCAAGGTAGCAGACACCAGGGCCAGCAGTCCGAAGACCTCCACTGTGGCATGGAAGTCAAATGTCCAGTAAACCGTGGTAAGGACAGGTGAGAATCCAAAGAATATTCAGACCCTGAAAAGGTGGGCGCAAGTTGTTGTTTTCTATTTTTTTGTTAGTTCACATTTGTAGTACATAATGATTTCATTCCTCATGGGGAATTGGTACATGTACACAACATATCTCAGTTCTCCTTTCATCTCCTTCCCCTCCACTCTCCCCTCCACCAATCTCTCAGTTCCCTTCTCTTTTGCAAAAGATTTATCACTTTTTGTCCTATT
Organism: Dolichotis patagonum; assembly: GCA_004027295.1. NCBI lineage: Eukaryota > Metazoa > Chordata > Mammalia > Rodentia > Caviidae > Dolichotis > Dolichotis patagonum. Next base: position 121,324 of record PVJX010000106.1, read on the forward strand.
ATCAACCTTTTCTTTGCCCTTTATTTATATTTTGTGTTTCTCATTTAACAGAAATCACACAGCATTTAAGCTTGTGTCTGATTTATTTCACACAGTATGGCCTCAAGGTGCAACCATTTTCTTACAAATGACTCAAGTTTATCCTTCTTTATGGCAACAGTACTCCACTGTGTGTAAACACCACAATTTCTTTATCCATTCATCTGTTGATGGACACATAGGCCACTTCAGCATTTAGCTATTATGAACTGTGCTGTTATAAACATGGGCATGCATGTATCACTATACAGTGATGTTTAACTCTTTTGGAAAGACACCTAGAAGAGAAATGGCTGAGTCAAAAGGAATTTCTACTCTTAGTTTTCTGAAGAATCTTTATACTGATTTCCATAGTAGCGGTACTAGTTTACATTCCCACCAACAATGTAAAAGCATTTCTCTTTCCTCAAAGTCTTATCAATATTTCTTATTATTTGATTTATTGATGGAAACTCAGTGTTGTTTTTACTTGCATTTTGCTAATAGCCAGAGATATTTAACACTTTTTTCTGTACTTATTAGCTATTTGTACTTCTTCTGAGAAGTGTATTTATTTCAGTTGCCCATGTTTTGATTGGGTCCTTTATTTTGGGAGAGGGATTCTAATATTTTGGAGGTCTTTATATATTCTAGATATCAGTCCTTTGTCGAAGGAATAGCTGGAAATTTTTCCCACTCTGTAGGTTGTCTCTTCTCTATGTTGGTTGTTTCCTTTGTCATGCAGAGGCTTTGTAATGTGATATGATCCCATTTGTTGGTTCTATGAACTATTTCTTGTCATGAGGGTTCTGTTCAGAAAGTTCTTGTCTACACATATGTCTTCAACAGTTTTATCCATTTCATCTTCCAACAGGCTAAGTGTCATTAATCCATCTTGATTTTAGTTTTTTAGTACATGATGAAATATATGGATCTAGACTCAACCTGCTGCAGGTAGCTAGCTGGTTTTCCCAGTACCGTTTATTAAACAGGCTTTTTTTTCCCAGGCTATTTTTGGCCCCTTTATCAAAGGTAGATTGTGTATTAAACCTGGGGTTGTTTTTGCATCCTCTATTTCATACTATTAATCCACGTCTATTTGGTGCTGGTACTATGCTGTTTTTATCACTATAGTTTTGTAACATGACTTTAAGTCTGAGACTAGAATGTTTTTGCTTTGTTATGTTGACTGGGATTGCTTTTGCTATTCTGGATCTCTTGTTCTATATGAATTTTAGGTTTATTTTCTCTAGCTCTGTGAGAAAGGTTACTAGTAGTTTGATTGGGATTGCACTGAATTTATATGTTGGTTTTGGAAGTGTGGTGATTTTGACTATACTTGTTCTACTTGTCCCGGAACAGAGGATGTGTGTGCATTTTCTCCTTTTTCAGAGAGCTGTAGTTTTTATCATAAAGGTCTTTTACTTCCTTGGTTAGCTTAGTTCATGAGTAATTCTTCTTCATGCTCTTTTGAATGGTATTGTGTTACAGTTTGTGTCTAGATGCCCCCCATCCCAAGCCTCATGTAGTCATAGGATTTTTTTGGAAGTGGATGAATCTAGAGCGTGTGATTAATTCATAGTATAATGCTGGGCTTAAGGGTGCTGGGATTAAGAATGGGCAACTTCTGAATCAGCCCAGTGACTGGATTGGCACTGCCCTAGTCCTGGTAGACTGAATATAGTGTGAGGGACAGAAAGAGGCCTCTCTCTCTCTCTCTCTCTCTCTCTCTCTCTCTCTCTCCCCCCCCTCTCTCATTGCATTTACTGCTTCTCCCACCATGAACTGTTGAACCCCTGCCATGTGCCAATATATCTTGGAGCCAGTCAATTATGGACTGAAACATCTACAAACTGTGAGCTAAATAAACATTTCCTCCTTTAATTTTGGGTGCCAGGTATTTTGTCTCAGCAATAAGAAAAATAAGACATACTGTTTTTCTAATTCCTTTCTTATGAGTTCATTATCAGTGTATAGGAACACTACTGATTTCTGTGTGTTGATTCTGAAACTTGATACATTCCTGAATTTGATTACTAATTCTAGTAGTCTTCTGGCAGAATTTTTGAGGTCATCTATGTAGAAAAGCATGTCATTTGCAATATCAACTTGGTAAAAGCCATATATTAAAAACCTACTAATATCCTATTAAATGGGGAAAAACTAAAATCTTTTTTTCTAAAAATCAGGAACAAGACAAGAATGTCCACTATTACCACTGCTATTCAATATAATACTTGAAACATTAGCCATAGCAATCAGGCAAGAGGAAGAAATAAAAAGCATGACTATAAGAAAGCAAGATGGTTTAACAAAGACCCCAAATGAATGCAAGATGTACAGTGTGTTCTGCAACTACTGGACACTTCACACTTCTCAGAGTCACTAGAAAGGAGTGGGTGGAAGCTTAAGTAGCACTTAGGAGTGAGAAGAGGGCCAGGGCTTGTCTCTGAACACACTGTATTCACTAGGCACTAATCTTGGTACACAGAAGAGCTAACCAACCCTATAGAACCTAAACATTATCAATAAGCAAAAGCTACAAGATGTCTCCAAGGCAGATGAGTCAAATGAAAACCCTGGGAATTATCTTTAAAAACAAGCTTTCAGCCTCCAGGTTCTGTCCATAGGTATCAGGGACCTCACACCTGTCAGCAGACAGAGGTTTCTTCTCAGGAATACTTCTATCAAACAGAATCTCAGGATTGTCAGGAATAATGAAAAGCTAGTCCTGTGAGTCAGAGTATACAAGTCAGAGAGAGGTAGCAGAGTTCTCATCCTCAGCCTTAGGTTAGCCCACCAGGATTGGTGCCACAATATCTATGCCAACCTCATGGGCTTGCTGAAACAGTTACAGCCACCAAGGGGAGCTATCCTAGCTGGGACGTGTGGAACAAGAAGAATTCTTTTGACCTGAAAAGGGAGTCCAGAATACCGAAGATGGGGTGAGGGTGGGAATATCCACTTGTATTTCCCAGAGATCTTTATGGCTCAGCATATCTTAAATTCATTTGTCTAGCCCATTTCTTTTCTTATTTTTGGTACTAGGAATCAAACCCGGGACTTGTGCTTGCCAGGCAGGTACTTGTGCCACTGAGCTATATTCCCAGCCCTGTCTAGCCCATTTCATTCTTCTTTTCTCTACAATATTCGTACTCAGTGTCCTAAAAACTCAGCTCAAACCCGAGGATCACCATGGACTCATTAGGCCTGAAAATCTTACCTCACGTCTTTTTAATTCACTATGCCCACTATCACTCCTCTATTCTGGGAATTTCTCCTTTTCTTCCCCTTTCTGACCCCCAACTCATATAGTGGTACCAGTCTGAGCTTTAGAAATGATACTCTAATAATGTTGCTTTTATGTTCTAAAACCATCAGTGGATTCATATCATCTAACATAAAACACAAATGTGATATTATAAATAAAAAATTTTTATAAATTGTCTTTAATCTACCTTTTCAACATAGTGCAATGTCCAGACAGATAGGATCAGTTTTCTTTGTACACTTCCCACCAACAACCCTATAACCAAGGTAGAGATAAAACAGTGAGAATCCAAAAGAATGTTCTACCTCTGTGTTTTGCTCTACTTGGAATATACTCCTCTGTAACACTGGACGTCTGAGTTGTGAAGATCTACCTCACATTACCCCCTGCAAGAACGCCCTCAGATTTTACACAGCATGAATAATTGCTCCTTTTTTTTTTTTACTTCAAAATGCAAAAAGCTCTGCTTTTATGCTGTTATGACTTGTACCTAGATGTCCTGCCAAATCACAGATGGGGAATTTCAAAGGTGGCTGGGTTAAGGTATGTAAATGTGGATTAAGGGTATGATGCTGGGATTAAGGGTGCCCCACCTTGGGTACAGGCAGCACCAATCAAAAGGCATGTAGACTGGATGGAATATATAGGAAGAGACTGGCTTGCTGCTGCTGCACTGCTGTCTCTTTCCTGCCTTGCCATGGGCTACTTCTCCTCTGCAATGCCCATCTGCCATGCCACCCTACCTTGGAGTAAGCTGATTTTGGACTGAAACTTCTACAAAACGTGAGCTAAATAAATCTTTCCTTCTTTAACTTTGGGTGTGGATATTTGGTCTCAGCAACAAGAAAAGTAATTGAGACAGGTGATCTGAACTGAGTGAAACTATGTTCTTTTTAATGTTTCCTTTGGGTTAGAAGTTTTTTGGTTCTTACATCAGATTTTTCTGCATGAGGGAAGCACAGGGAGATTCAAGGGCACTGAGCTCGACCAGTTTGTAAGAAATATAACAAGTTTGGGGGATAACTTTGGGAAAATAGACTGGAGTCTTATTGTGACCCCAGAGTGATAGTGAAAGGCATTTGGGAGTTATCAGCAAAAGTATGGCGCTAAATGAAGTATCCTGAGAAAGAATATCAAATGTGAAGGGGGAAAAGCCAGGGTTAGGATCTTAAAAACACCAGCCTGCACGTGTCAGCTGAAGAACAATGTGACCATCATGAATACTGGTAGGAGATCACTGTGCAGAACGGAAGACAATCGTATCCGTGTCATACAGGAAATAAAAACAATTTCAGTCACACCAACACGTGCCTGGAGGATCCTGACCACACTCTCTACATGCTTCTTGCCTCTAGAATTGCGAGTAGGGCACGCTGGCAGATATGTGGATCCTTATGTCGAGACATTAAAAAAGAGGTCCACTAACCACCATTTTATTCCTAACCAGTGTTCCTCAAGCAAAGTCTTCAGTCTACTCCCCTGGGTCTCTCAGTCTAACACACCTGAGGCTCTTACAGATATGGAGAACTTCAGGGAAAACTGCTTGATGAGGAACATACACGTGAAAACAAAGACCATTCCCTGTTATCTTGTCACAAACTGGCAAGTAATTTGTAAGGACATTTCAGCAATTAGAACCAGAGCAGAAGCTCGGGGATTCTAAAGAAGCCAACGAGGGGTTCAAAAACCCTGACTACAGGGACCCTGGAAGCTCAGCAGCCCCTTTGGGTGCTGGAGGAAAGGGACGTTCCAGACAGGGGCTGGTTATGTGGGTTCTTGAGAGGGCAGGCAGCTTGGGCCTGAGACCTTCCCCATCACTTCTCAGCGTGGGGAGCTTGTCCCACAGCCGAGTCACACAAGATCCGCTCTGGGCCAACTCACTTCACCCCACTGAGCACCTGGGAAGTGAGAAGCCCTGAACTGGGCACACACTTATCTGCTCACAACAGGGAGCCCCTCCCGAACAAGACACCACAACTGTCTTACTCCAGTACGATGCAAGTCAACCTGCTTCTTTCAAAGGCTCTACAGATCTTTGATTCAAACTACATTTTAAAAAATTCTTTTAACTGTAGACAAGTACGCTCAAGTATGTACCACCAAATGTAAACAATCAAGGGCCCGAGGTGTAACTCAGCGTTTGAGCTGTGTGCTTAGCGTGCACAAAGCCTTTTTTAATCCCCAATACTTAAAAAAAAAAAAAAAACCTGAAGAAACAATCACAAACCTCATTGGTTTACAGGCCACAGGTTAACATACGCCTGCCCACACTTCAGAATAAGTGTTCTCCTGCCAAAACCATGAATATGTTTGAACACAGATGTGTCATTAATTAGGAAACCTGTAGTTCCAAAAAGGTCTTTCAATAATTCAGATCCTCCAAGTCTTTTCATGCTGGCAATCTGTACAAGTCAGTACACTGTCACCACTCTGGTTCCACTTGTCAGGTTCAAAGGAAATGCCAGGCAGGGCCCAGTGACTTCCACTGAATGCACGTTCTACTAATGCTCTCATCAAGATAAAACAGCAAACCACACAGTGAGTGACTGTACAGTATGCTGCACCACTGCAAGTATGATTGTTAGCCTCAGTGCTTGCTTCAGTCTTAAATGTCTTGGCAGACTTTTCCAGATCTGAACAAGACCAAATCAGCAAGGCAGGTCGACTCTATCAGGTCTCTATCAGGTAAAGCGTCAGTGATGAAACTGACAACTGAAATTTGGGCTCAACGTGCCAAATTAAGCATTTTATGCTCTGCGAAAGGCTTTAAGAGATTACTTGCCAGAAAAAGGCACTGGAGTTTCTGGGAAAAAGTTTAATAACATAATTAACACCTCATAATGACACAGTATAACTCGGGGTAGTATCTTCAGCCAAAGACATAAATTGTTGCAAGAACCTGTTCAACTATTCCTTTCAGTTAAATCCTCTAAAATTAAAGTACAAGTCAGTACACTGTCACCACTCTGGTTCCACTTGTCAGATTCAAAGGAAATGCCAGGCAGGGCCCAGTGACTTCCACTGAATGCACGTTCTATCAGGTCTCTATCAGGTGTGTATATATATATATATGTATATATATATATATATACATATATATATATATTTACTTGATAATTCTAGTTTATTATGGCTCATTCATGAGAACAAAAATAGCATTAGAGAATCAAGATTAAAACTAACTTCCCTCTATTCCTCTTTCAAGTTTCAAGGTCATTTTAATCAGAATAGCCTGAGCCAGGTGTGGTGACACACCTGAGGCATGGTGGCCTATGCCTGTGATCTCAGTACCCAGGAGGCTGAGGCAGGAGGATTCCCACAAGTTTGAAACCCACCCTTGGCTAGAGAGTCTCAAAAAAAAAAAAAAAAGAGAGAGACACAAATAAAACAAACAAAAACCAGCATGGCCCAAATCTGCAAGGTACCTGCTTAGAGTGCTATCGCTCCCAGCATCAGAATTTTCCCCTGGACTAAAGCAGCCAGTATTGAATACAGGAGTGCATCTGATAGTAAGCAATAATGAAGTTGTAACTTCATTACAACTCAATTTCAAATTTTCATCTTCATCATAGCACCTTGTTCTCATGAATGAACCATAATAAACTAGAATTATCAAGTAAATATATATATATATATATATAGCAAAATGTTGGCTTTCTTGGGTCTAATCATTGGCATAATATGTGCTAAAAAATGTTAAAAGCTATGGTACAATTTAATACCCGGGAGAAACCCAGTATATTAAGCAAGAAAAGATAAGAGAAACAGATCTTTTTGATAAGAGAGCAGAAACCAGATAAGAGTTAGTATGCCTTTGGCACAGCCCCAGGTATATAAGTTCAAAACTCAAAACCAGGCTTGCTGAATTCATCAGTGAAGCAGCAAACATTGTGTATCCTTTGTTCCTGGAGTTGGGAAATGGGAAAACTTCAGACAGGATAAAACAAGGAAGCCCATGAAGGAAGTTCTGCCTTGTCTGGTGAAGCACATTCCTACAGACAAACATGCAGCTCAGAGACGATGGCCAGGGGTAGTCAAATGTGGGCACTGACCCTTAGGACCAGCATAGCTATGGTGCTGGTGATACAAAGAATGTCACGAGCAGCAAGACCTCTGGACTTGGGGCAAAGAAAAAATGGTGAGCAGACATGGTGGGGGCGAAGAAACTAAAGGAAAAGTGCAGGCTGGAGTGGGGAATGAGAGCCAGGAGCGCAGGACTCATGTACACCCTCATTCATCCGGGAGGCACAGAGGGCACGGGCATCACACTGGGGCGAGGGCAACAATGACAGTGAGCTTCGTTCAGTGTCCCTGCAGGAGGTGAGCTTGTCACCACTGAGGAAAGCAAGGAAGTGGGGCCATACTTGGCTTCTTGGAAAAGGCAGCTCCAGTAATGAATCTCAAAGAAGTAAGAGTTCATCAAGTCAATAATAGTGAAGGGCAGAGGAAGGGAAACGTGTCCCAGGTGAGACAGCATTCACGGGGACTGATTCTGTCTGAGAGAGAAATGTATAGAAGGGAACAGCAAGTACTTCAAATGAGTAAAGAGAAAAAAGAAAAGAGAGAGAAGAGAAGAGAGAAGAGAGGAGGGGAGGGGAAGGGAAGGGAGGAAGACCTTCAAAGTGTAGGGGCCGGGTCATGGAAGGCCTGTTGAGCTCTTCCAGGGATCTTGGACTCAGCACTAGCATGCCATAGAGGATGACCTAAGTTGGGAGTAGCATAGTAAACACCTGCATGCACACTTCCCTATTCAGTTGTTTGATACTGTTTGCTCCTGTGACGACCCATAAGAACCCTACAAGAACAGGAACTTTTTAAACTAGGTGTGGTGGTACAGGCTTGTGATCCCAGCACTTGGGAGGCTGAGGCAGGAGGATCACTGTGAGTTGACACCACTCTGGGCTACAAAGTGAGCTCAAGCGAGACCCTGTATCAAAGAAAAAAAAAGGAACAGGAGAGTTTTTTTTTAAATTTTGCTTTTACATCCTTGAAGCTTAGCATAATGCCTGGGACGGAACAGGAACTCAAAACCTATTGTGATATAAATTAATAAGCGAATGGTCCAAGTGTGAAGAGGAAAAGGAGAGGCTGGGAAGCAGATGTGGGGAGTGTGGCCTGCAGAACACCGCAACTCAGCACAGGCTGAGCAGGTAGGACAGGAAACCCTCTGAAAGGTATGGATGAAACTCAGCACAATCTCCACATCCCATGCAGCACCGACAGCAGGGGACAGAAAACTGGTCACCTATGAAGATGCCCTGTGTAGAACTGGACTGAGACTCACTCAGGCACCTTGATCTGAAGAGGCTCCTGAACTGTTAGGAAAGGCTTATGTGGTGGTTGGCACTATATCCCCTCCCCCTCAAAAAAAAAAAGAAGGCATGGTGAGGTCATCATTCCCAGGACCTCCAAATGTGACCTCATGCGGAAGTAGTCTTTGGAGATGGAACTTAAATCAGAAAGCCAATAACCTGTAGCCTATTACCAACCTGTCCTCTCCATATGACAACATGGAATATGCTACGTACATAATGCAGCTTGAAATGTGAGCTCGGGCCCAAGTGTTGCTGCCAGTCCTTACAAACACAGGAGAATAACCTGTTACCTGCAAGTCTGCAGAAAAGACCACCGGAGGCTAAGAACCTTAGAGGGCTGGATCCATACTAAAAAGAACTGAGGAAGAAGGGAGAGGAAGGGGTTGTGTAAGCTTGTACTTGGGGCTCCATGCCATGCCATAGAGGCAGAAAAACAAACCTGCCTCTTGGGAATGATCCAGGCTTTGACACTATACTCAAGTTAAATCTCAGCGCCATTATTTATGAGCTGTGTGACTTTTTACAAACAGTTTAGCAGTTCTAAACTTCAGCTTAGAAACAGAAAAGAGTACTTAATAGTCTTAAGAATTCTTGAGAATTATGCCTAACAGTACAGTAATCTATGTAATACACCAAGCACAATGTCTGGTGACCAACAGGTCCTAGGATGTGCACGTGATTCTGAGTCACATGCCCAAAAGGCTTGTGGTTATTTTTTCTTTTCCTTCACTGGGAGAGTCAGTCCACTGAGCATTAAAGAAACAAACAGACATGTTCTCATCAAGTTGGTCATGGAATCTTGGCATTTTTACCTTGGAACATGGCGTAAACCATTTCTCCCCATTGTTCCTTCATTAGTTGCTCTAAACTGGAGCACAAGGTCTTAACTGGCCTCCCTACCTTCATTCTCTGTCTTCTAACCAACCCTCACCAAGCTACCAGCAATCATTCTACAGTAGAGGGTGGCCTTTGACAGCTCATGGGCGACTCCAGTCCTGTGGCTATTTTTATATGTAAAGTTTTACTGGAACGAAGATTCATTCACTTACGTATTGTCTACAGCTCATTATGCACTACAGCAACAGAGCTGAATAGCTGTGACAAAAATTGTACAGTCCACAAAATTTCCTTTACAGAAAATGTTTTCTCGTCCACTGTGAGCTCACTCCCTCCAGTGGCTTGCATCTAACAACTACTAACCATGTTAGCAGGTTGGCTCATCTCTTGCCATTACCCTATGTGTGTCCTAAACTCCGCCTCGGCTGGGTAAGAGTCCTCGCAAACACACCATCTTCCCTCCACTAAGGATCACTGCTTCTCTTTTCATTTAGAAAACTCCTACCTATTCTTCAAGATTCCTTTTAAATGCCCCTTCCTTTTGACACTTCCGGAACTCCTCTGTTATTCTTATCCAAGCATCCGGCATCTCCTCTTTGGAGCTACCTTAGCACAATCTAATTTCTATCCCTCCAGTAAACAGCAGGTTGTATACAGTCTACATATCTGTCTACATAGGGGTCTACATATCTGGTTTCTTCCCTAGACACCCCCAATCTAGACTGACTTCTTCCTCATTCCCTCCTAGACCACCTCATCCTTTTTCTGACATAGCACTCACCATAGATTTTTGGTTTTTTATTCTGTACTTATCTGTGCATTTATTTCTCTAAGTTCTATCCCTTAACAACTATGATTTCCAAGAAGGCAAGTATCGCCACCACTTTAACATCACCCAGCCTGAAACTGGCTGCATAGCAGTTATACGCACGCCTACATAAATGAATGGTTCAATGAAAATAAAACCTTTTCTAGTGAGGCAAATGCAGGTGAAAATCGAAGCATTTATTATCTGAGGACACCAGATACAGCCTTCTGGACCCTTCCGACATCCCACAATCGGCAAGGTTGAATGGACATGAGCACTTCTGAGAGGCTGATGTACATGGACTTTTGTGACTATCCTTAGAATGGGTGGGGAGCATGTACATATGTCTCTCCCTTGACAGAAAACTCAGAACTAGGAGAACTGTAGTAGAGCCAGCATATCCCAGCCATACCCTCCTGGAGAATGCTGTCGCCCACTCCTTGGCTACTGGAGAAAGGTGTGGCAAGATCTACAGGTCCTGCCCTCTGCTGCTAGGGAGAGATGCTCATCTGTACATCACACCCACAAGCAGCCAAAGACAACAGCAAATCCGAGTGAGAGACAAGCTGGCCAGGTCAGGAGTGGAGATGGGGGCTAAGCAGAGGTGGCCTTGTTTGTTTCCCAGTGTCCTCCAGGAAGGGAGCTTCTAATCTTGAATGTCTTTCTTGAAAGATAGGCTGTTCATTTTTCTTGATACCTAAAGGCTTAAGATCAAGCAAATAACTCATGTGAGTTGTTGCTTCATGTGGAAAAAAGAAAACAAAAAAACATATCCGGAGGTGATTTTCTATGTGGCCTTTCTGATGCAAGATGGTATTTCTTTGGGGGAGCCCCATCCATAAAGGCCCAGTGCAGGTGCGTGCACTGCACTGAGATCTTTCCAAGAAGAGCACAGATGCCATTTCAAGCAAGAGAAATTCACGAAGTTGGCAGCCAATCCCTAATTCTAGCTCTGAGCCTCAGGGATGTCAGGGCCATGAACCAAAGCAAAGCTGAATTTCTTGTTTAGGTCAAGCTTTTAACCCTCTGTGTCTCCTGCCTGTGGCCTGAATGAAAGAATTCTAGGTATTAAAACACAAAGATTGCTTCTGCCCCTAGATAAATACATCAGCTTAGAGTCTGGTGAACCCGTGCTCTCTAAAGCTGGGAAATGTCAGTCCTTTCCTTGTGCAAGTCTGTGCATCTGAAGGTGGTTTGTGTGCGTGTGTGCATGGGTGCACGTGTGTGTGTGTGTGTGTGTGTGTGTATATATTAGGGAGTGAAGCCAAAGTTTCCACTCTGAGCTTCAACCTCAGCCCCTTCTTAATATTTTATTTTGAGACAGGGTCTCCTCAAGTTGCTAAATTACAACCTGTGACCCTCCCGCCTCACCTCCCAGAGTGCTGTGATGTGCCACCATGCCTCATTAGACTTTTCCATTAGTAGGAATTTAAATGGCAGTAGCCTAATTATCCATGGTCATTCCGAGCAGACAGCAGTTACCCCAGTAAACATCCTTATAATATATCTCCACTTCCTCTAGGACACAAGCCACCCTCTGCTTCTTTCACATATTTGCTCAGAAGATCAGGTGTTTTGTGTCCAGTCCAAACCTGCTGTCCTTCCCCACAGCCCTCCCATGCTCCACATCATCTTCTTTCTCCCTCAGAGCCTTGTGCCGCCTACCAGGCCCACTGCCTTGTGTCCACAGACCACACACTGATTCCCCATGTGCAATGTGGCACCCAGCATTTTATGCTGTCTCAGAGAATTTTGCAGGCACATTCAGTGAATGACATACTGTGCATAAACCTGAGGGTCTGACTTTAACAAGCGATGACTCACCATTGGGCACTGAGAAAGGAAGTTTTTCTACTCTACTTGTGAAAGGCTGAAGACTTGAAACATCGCTCCAGGACTTCTTAATGATGCCCAATGGTCAACATGGAAGCCAGCCAGAAAACAGGTAGAAATAGTAAAGATCTTTGTGGAAGTGGACAGTGAACACAGAGACACTTTTCCAGGGTGCACAATGCATTTGTGGGGCTTGGCAGGGCCCCCTTGGACTCCTCCCTCCCTCTCCATGTGTGGTTTTCTTCTCTCAAACAGTGCCTCGGCCTAATACCTGTAGCGATGGTCCTTTCCCCTCGAGCTCTGGAAGCAACTGCCTATGCTTAATAGCTCCACTTCCTCGATTCACCTTTGTTCAGTCATCTGCTCATCTCTCTCTCCATCTCCCCTCACCAGGTCAAGAACACCTTTCTAGTCCCCCAATCTATGGACATTTCAGTTCATGTGGACTTTTACACACTCATGCTGCTGATTCCTCCCTCGTGGAAACTCTCCCCTTCCACACTCCAATGTTACACTTCGTTCTGCTTCTCTGCATGTCCCTTTCCCTTACTTTCTCAGGAAGCTCTCCTTCCATCCCATAGGTGTCAGAGCTGCACCCCGAACCTCCAACTCACCAAGCAGACTAGCATAGGCCTCAGAACCTGATAGCTGGGCTAAAATCCTGTGTGACCTTGGGCAAGTCACTTAGCATCTCTGAGCCTCCACTTACTCCACTGCAAAATAAATAAAGTAACAGTAGTCCTTCCTGGCAATGGGTGTTGGAAGGGTTACTACACAGAGAGGTGAGAACACCTAGCATATTCAGCAAGCTTCAGCCATGATAATTCTTCCCACATGCCACAATTCTCTTGTGACCCACAACTCTCTGGATTGATCCACACCATGACTTCACTAAGTCTTCTTAGGTTTGCTCATAAATCTTAAAGATCTCTGTCCTGATTGTCAAACCTATAAAAACATCTTCCCACAGACATCTCTCTCAGCCTTCTCGTTGCTTCAAAGTCAGCATGTTTGAAACGGAGATCACTGTGCTCTCCTGTGAACACTACTCCTTCTTCCTCCTCCTCCATCACCTCTCCTATGAATAGCCCCACTATCCTTCCTGGCCAAAGTGTCACAGTCATCTTACACTCCCCGCCCCTCCCTTATTCCTCCAGCCAAATCATGTTGACTTTGTTGCTCAAGTATTTCTTGAATTTGTGCCCAGTTCTCCACCCCAACAAACAGTGTCTTAGTTAGAACCTCATTATTTTCCACCTGGATGAAAATAAATAATAGTATTTAAAATAATACTGGCCAATATTATGGACAGATCAGTGTAGTATACAGTTCACGTATTTCATCACACACCATCCTGACCACCATACGCCATATGCCACATGCCATACCACCCATGTGGAAGAAACTAGAGTTCCTATTTTCAGAGGAGACAGAGGCTCATGGCATTTACTATACAGCAAGCGACAGAAGGATGTTACAAGGCTGGAGAGTACATTGAGGTGTTTCTGACTCCTGACCCCACCCAGGTATTTCCCATCCCTCTACCCTCCAAGGACATCCTTATTGGTCTTCCTGCTTTTCTTCAATGTCTCCTTCAACCTCTTCTAGACCAGAGAGGTCTAGCAGTGTAACTCTGATCCCATCTCTCCTTCATATGAATCTTGCAGCAGCTCCCCTGTGCCTTTAAAGTAAAGGCCAGATTCATTAGGCAGGTCCTTCCTGATGTGGTCACTTCACTCTTACAAATTCACTCTCTCCTTCCTTGCAGATGTGTCAGCTCACCTGGCCCCTACTCCTCGCCAGCCCCTCTGCCTGTGTTCTCAATTTCTCTCTCTCCTCCCTCTCCTCCTCTTTTTCCCCTCTGTCTCTCTCTCTTCAGCCTGAGTGTCACTGTCTCAGCCTCCTCCACACATGTGCTCCTGCTATGAAACTGAGTTGAGCTGTCCTCTTTGGTGACATTTGCCTCTAGCACTGCATTTCAGGACAATATCACTGCAATAGTTTGGGCGTGTCATCTGTAACTCATGTACTGGAAACAATCTGGCAGGGTCATGCATTAATGGTATCTGCGGGTGGGTCCCTTGGGAGATAATTAGGAATACATGAGCTCATGGGGGTAGGACTCCAGTGACTGCATTAGTGGCTTTGTAAGGAGAGGCAGAGACCTGAGCTAGCACCCTTACTCTGTCTTGCCATAGATATCCTCCACCGAGTATGTCACAAGCCAATGGGAAGATTTCCATCAGATGCCAAGCTAGACTTCCAGACCATGGACTAAATAAACCCCTTTTCTTTATAAAATACCAAGTCTTTGGTATTCTGTTATAGCAGCAGAAAATGGACTAAGGCAACATTTATTGATTACCTGCTGTATGCCAGAGTTCTCAATGGGCCCTGGTGAACTGGAATCAACAAGGTCTGTCTCCTGCTTTTTAGAGAAGATATTTTAGTGAAAGCTGGATGGCAAAGCATTGCATTACCATCTCTGATTCCCCTCACTGTCTCTGCATTGCATGCAAGGCTGCCTGGGCAAAAACAGTATCTCATTCATCTCTGTGTCCCCAAAGCAGGGAACTACAGGAGGTACATGAGAATGTCAGCAAACACTGGCTAGGCAGACACATCAAGGCCACCAAGCCATCTCTGTGAGCACAAAGGTCCCCCTACAGGGACACTTCTCATTTTCCTGTCTTTTCCAGACTAAACATCATTGTCCTCCAAACATCCACAGCATTCTCAGGGTATAAGGCTGAACAATATCCAAGCCAACCATCCTGCTAACTGAGGCTGACTTACTGAGGGATGAAAGGCAGCGATTACCCTCCTGGTGCTCATTGCACCCATTCACAGACTCACCTTGCATCTCAGAGCAACAAAGAAGGGAGCTGCTGTCCAAGGTTACTCAGCCAATGTGCCTGCAGCACAAAGGGTCTCAGGAAAGTAATGCACTGCACATGTCTTCCAGTAAAGGACCCTACCTGGCCCTTCCAATGGGTTGCTGTGGCCTGTCTTGTCCTGATAGGATGAGTCAACTAGAGGATAGAGAGTTATTTGTGCAGGTGCCCCAGACAGGGGTGGGAGGGGTGCAGATTAGGCGGCCCTTGTGATCTTGTGGCCTCAAGCAGGAACAAGCTCTCCTGGAGTCTGTTCCCTGCAGCTACTGCCCTCCTGAGTGACAGGCAGGAGGGTGCAGGGAGGCAGGGGAGAGGCTTCACATAGAGCAGGTGTTCTGCAGAAAGCCTGTTTTCCTCCAAAGTTTATGGTGGCTTCTCTACCTCCTCTTCCTGTGAAGGACAAAGTACAGGCTGCCTTGGTGATCAAATAGGGGTAACAGAGGAAAAGTGTCTCTGAACTCTCAGAGCAGAGTCTCTAACTGCCTCAGGTTCAGCTTTGGCATCGGGCAGAGTGAAGCAAAGGGAGAGAAAGTGTGGAAATGGTCATTCCCACCCCAATCACAGCAGCCCACAGTCCTGTACTTTCTTTTCTGAAAGCAGATTTTCTAAAAGCATCTTTGACAGATCATGCTCTATCCTGAGACCATCTCAGACAGAGGGAGGAGGCTCACAGTCAGCAGCCTGGATTTGGTCACAGGTCTGCCTTTTAGCCATGAGTATGGCCCCGTTTATATCTGTATTACCAACTATAGAGGATGTTTGTCAGGATCAGTGAGCCAGAGGCAACTAAATTCCATAGCACTGGCTCTCCTCCAAGTGCTACTATAGTAACTAACCACTTACAACCACCTATGGGACCACTTTCACTAGAGGAAAAGGACAGAAGACAGCATCCTTCTCCCTACATCCATTCCTTGATCCCTGGCTTGATTGGGTCTCCCTCTACACTCAGCGGGATCTTATCTTCATGGTACCCGCCCACTGTGCTGTGCTCTCTGTCTTCTTATCTCCTCATTCAGGCTTGAAAGTGAGGGATGTGACTTCTGTGCTAGAGTATTCACTCATCTATCACTAAATGCCTCCTCTCTGTCACTAAGTGGTGAATAACGAATAGAGGAAGTCTGGGGACCTTATACCTCTCCCTCTGTCTCCTTCTTTCCCTTTTCCTTCTGTCCCTTTCACTTTAAATCTGGAGAAACATAGCAACTAGCAATTCAGAGACTTTTACATGTTCTAAAGGCGACTGTCTCAAAGCCCATACTCTGGAGAAGCCATCCACAGTTTATCAGCCAGAGCTTTGAAAAGAAAACAAAACAACCACCCAGATGCACCCAGCTCAGCTTTGTTTTGACTGTGTTTCTTTGCTTAGTGGAGACAGTATCCCCACCTGACCCCTGGGGTCTGGTCCCACTGCCTCAGGAGGAAACAAGGCCAGCAGAGACAGGAGGCAGAGCCACCATTCAAAACACCTGGCACACCTGAGCTGTAAAAGCTCACTCCATTGTCTCCCCACAGTAAAAGACAGATACCTGGACTATTTAAAGGTCAGTTACCTCCCCCAACCATTTCTAGGCCTCCGAGCTCTGCCCTATACCTATGCATTTGCCAGTTCTTTTCTTGGCTTTCTACCTTACGTATGCTGTTTCTTAATAACAATGCCCCTCAATCACCAGTCTTAGTCCACTCAAAAATCCAGGAGGATCCCAGTTGTGTGTGAAGCCCAGCTCAAACATCTCTTCTGATGCTTCTCCTGGCTCTAGCAAAAATGGTAGCTGGTTCCTTTGAGCTCCTGTAGTTCTCTACTGAGGTGTCTTTTACTCTGAGACACATTCTGATGACCTCGTCAGGTGTCCACTTTACATCATGGACTGTGATCTGAATAATACGGCCCATGACTTCTTTCCCTCCCTGTTTCTGGCACCCACACTCCAAGTCCACTCTCAACACTTCAGACTCCCCTCTAATCCCAGACGCAAATGTCCCTTAAGCAGAACGTCAAATAGTCAAACAAAGTCAAACAGCAGAGTATGCTTTGCAGAGAATATAGCCCAAGACCTCGACAGGGCAAAGTGTGTCTCTCAGAACTAGGAACCAGCTTCATGACAAATGTCAGCTAAGAGGAGTTCCCCCAAAGAGAGGACCAACAAGTGTGACACCATCAGAGTCCTGAAGTTGGGGCACCAAGTCTGACATCCCCACCCTGCCTACCATCATGACTAGTTGGTCTTCCAGGCTAGGCTGTGAGAACCTCAATATAAACAAATAATGCCCAAAGGTTCTAGGCCTTTTATGCCAGTCACTGACATCCTGGGGGAAAGTGTTTCTCAGCTCAGCCAGCTGGTGTCCTAAGAAGGGAATAACACCAGGAAATGGCTAAAGTTTGGGGAAGGCAGTGCTACAGGGCATCTGTAGTGTCTGGGATGTGTCCCTGGACAGGCGTGTTCCCACCCTGTTCCACCCTCAAAAGCAGCCCTTACTGGAGTGTTTCTGCAGCCCCTCACCAAACTGTACTTTCATATGCCAGGTGACCTCATTGCACTATAGTTTGGGGGATAATGTGCCAAAACAAGCAAATGCAGGGGGAATACAGCTGTGTAGGATAGCTGTGAAGGAAGCCAGAGTCCACAAATGGGCAGATATTTGTGTAAGGCAGCCTGGCCTACGAAGCAAGTGCCCTGAGGACCAACAAGGAGTGGGGCTTGACTTCAAAGCCAGTGCTGCTTTTGGGGAAGTGAAATTCCAAGATGGTAAAGTGATCAGTTGTAACTATATCACACGTGACTCACACAGGGGACAAAAATTGCTTCCAAATCTGGTTATCCAATACTCCATGTGGGTCATTAAATTCCCTTAACAAGTTTTACCTTCAATACATAAATATTTCTCGTAATTCTTAGAAAGAAGGCACACTCTGCATCTGACCAAGTATCAAGTGGGAGGAGGGCCACTTGATGACATTACCCCTTCCCTTTCATTGATTGGTTGCGCCATTATTTTTAGATGCTCATTGCAGAAGGACACATGCGTGGTAAAGACAAAGCTGGAGTCAGGAAGCTCCTGGCTCCACGTCTGTACCTCTCTTCTCCAGGCAATACTGTGAACTCCACCCACATCGGCGCAAGGAGCTCCATCTCTGACTGGGTATGTGTAGGCTCTATGCAGCATCTGGGCCAGAACTACTGGACTGGTACTGTAAGAGATGACTACCCCAAAGTCCTGTCCCTCTGTGACTGCAAGCAAGGCAAGGAGGAAAGAGAAGGAATTTTAAAAATAACGACATAGCTTTAGACCACAAGCAGGGTGCAGGTAAAGAAGCCAGTGGCTCTCGTCCACTTTCCTTCACGCACTCACCAAATCTCAGCTTGTAATTACTAAGTGCTCAGCACTAAGATAAGCCCTTTACTGGACAGCATGAGGAGTTTATGCTCTGCAATCCAGATGTCTATGTGAATCCTGAGCCCATTACTAATTAGCATGCTGGAAAAGTGGTTGGCCTGCCTGTGTCTCCATTTCTTTGCTTGGAAAGTAGGGCAACACCTATACTAACTTCAAGGAGACATTATAAGGGTTACCTGAGTAAAAACTCATTAAAACACTAAATTTGAGCCATATCCTGGCACAGAGTAGGCACTCGGTCACACTGGTTTGCAGGGAAGGCAGACTCGTTCTTTGTTTTTTACCAATAGGACTTTGAGAGACAGAATCTACTTGCCGAAGGTCATAGAGTTAACAGGTGGTGAGCTGGGATTGAACACAGGCTGCAGAACTGCAAAGCCTGGAAACACTTAGCAACAGTTGTGAACATGATGACACTGTGTGAGGTTCTAGGTATGCAGAGAGATTCTCAGAGATCCCCACATGGTGAGGTATGTACTACAGGAGAACCACTAAAAGAACAAAAAGGGCAATGGGGTGAGGAAGTAGGAAGCAACAGATCTGTCCTAGGAAGTAAAGAATGCTCTATCCAGAAGGGCATTAGAGGTGAGTCTGACAGAATGGTGAGGAACTTGCCAATCAAGAAAGATAAGGTCATTCCAATAAGTTAGGACTCAGAACACCAAAAGAAGAGGGAGCTGAGAGAGATGGCAGGAGCACAGAGGAGGCGATATACAGTGAGGCCGGGACCACTTGCCATATGTGCAAGATTGGGTTTTATTCTGCATGCATAATGGTTCTCAAACTTGAACAACTGGAGGAGTTACCTTTAATGGCTTTAAAACATCTGCCAATCCCTGTCCCTTCTGTTGACAATGGGGGACCAACAAAGGTATGATGCAGTATTGTAGTAAGTCCTATTTAGGAATATAATGGCATTCAAATGAAGTGAAATGGGAGGACAGAGGCCAGTACAATCAGCCAAACAGCAGCAGATAAGGATGAGAGTTAGAAATAATGGTAACTTTTATCTACAGATACACAAGGCAGAGTTTCTCAACCTCCGTATTATTAACATTTTGGCCTAGATAATCGTGCCTTGTCCTGTGGCTGTCCTGTGAATATTTAGCAGCATCTCTAGCTTCCACCACCAGATAAACAGCATCCTCTCCCATTGACATAGGAACAGGTAAAAAACGTCTCTGGTGTTTCTTGGGGGAAAACACAAACCCCAGCGAAGAACCATCACATTAAACCCTGCCATCCCTACTTCACAGATGAGGAAATCCAGCCATGGAAAGGTGCAGAAAAGCATCAGCCAGGCGCTGGAGATTTAGCTCAGCACGGTAAGCGCCTGCCTGGCAAGTCTTAGGTCGTGAGTTCGATACCCGGGTATCAAAAAAAAAAAAAAAAAAAGGCAGCAGCCAGGATTCAAACTCTGGTGGTCTGGCTGGCCTCCTAGCCATTGTACTTTCCTGCCTTTCAAGGAGGGGAGACTAATTCAGCCTTACTAGGCAGAACTGTGTATTTGATAGCAGACAGGATGACCAGGAGGGGACGAAAAGGGGAGGTTCAAAGGTGAAACAGCCTGGGAGTTGGTGGCACAGCTTGGAATCCCAGCCCTCTGCGAGGCTAAGGAAGGAGGATCCCAATTACGACCCCAACCTGGGCAACTCAGAGACTTAGGAGACCTTGTCTCCAAAAAGTATGCGTATGGGGGAGTTCAGAGCAAAGATCCTGAGTTCAATCCCCAGTCCTGCAAAAACGAAAACAAAGTGACATCTCAGCATTTGCCACTGAACTATAAAGATATTTAGTAATAAATACTTTGGATTTGAACCCAAGCAAGATGTATTTGCTCAGAAAGGAGAAAGGAAAATGCCTGTTCTCCTGGGGCATGAGCAAGGAAGGGGTGGTGGGGTTTTGCTCAGTCTTGAGAGGAAAACACTGTAGGGCAAAACTTGGGGTGTGTGGTATAGACCATCCGAGATCCAAATCCTGGCTGGGTCCTTTTTCAGGGGTGTGCTCCCTCCTCCCCAGGCCGTTATTTAATCTCCCTGTATTTTTTTTTACGCCTCCGTAAAATCCAGATAGGAGTCACTACTCATAGACTCCGTGTGCAGGTGAGCTCAGGCAGTTTTAGTAAGAGTGAAACCACAACTTAGCGCGCAAACGTGGTCGCCCTTCTCCCTAAACTCGTTACCTGGAAACCCCGTAGCGCTCCAAACTGAGTGCACCCCACCCAGTCATCAAGATCCCCCTTCCCCAAATGAGCGGCCAGGGGCAGATTAAGCCCCTCTAGACCAGCTGAGTGTCCCATTGCGGCCTTAGGGGGCGCCAACAGCCTTTCATTACACAATCCACTCTAACTTAGGGTTCCTGAGGGTCGCCAAAAACGCGCGGGGTAGCGAGAGTCTCCGAAAAGAGCCAGGTAAATAGTTCAACCTAAACCACGAAAATCTCAAGCCGGGCTGCCCCCGACAGGCCCGAGATCAAAGCCAGTACCGCCGCGGGCCACCGCGCTCAGCCCTGCTCCCGGAGGCGCAGGAGAGAGGCGCCCAGATTTGGAAAGGACCCGTTCTCCGAAGCCCGGCTGCAGAGACTGAGAGCTGAGAGTTGTTAGATCCAGAAAAGGAAAAGTATGGAGCGCAGAAAGCAACAGAGAGACAGGAGGAAGAGGAGGCAAAAAGAAAGCGCCGGGAAGCAAGAGTTCCCCGGGGCACCCAGCCTGCAACACCTGGGCAGGGTTCGGGAACAAAGCAGGGGCTTCAGGTCAGGAGAGCTCGGGTGATAGCGAAGACGGCGCGCTGGGGAGAAGCCCGGGCCGTGGGAATGCCCGGCTCCCTGCGCCCCGGGAGCGCTCTGGGTGCCGCTTACCTTCGCCCGGACCGCGGGCGCGCACTTCCGGGGGCTGCGCGCTCCGGGCGCTCCGGAGCCGAGCTGGGACCCGGAGCCGATCACTCCGGGGAGGACGCGACAAAGCGCTGCTCCGGGCTCGGACTAGCAGCCGCGCCTGGGAGACAAACCTGGCGGCCCGCCGGGGTCCGGGCTGAGCCGGGGACGCGCGGTCCCGGCCTCGAAGCTCACGGGCTGCTGTGCGGAGCCTCGCAGACGCTGGAGGAGCCCGTCAGTGGGAGGAAAAGGTTGTCTCATTTCCTTCAGCCTCCCCCCTCCTCCACCGCTGCGGCTCCGGACCTGCCCGCCCTCTCCCCCGCCCCCTTCCCCGAGCCCGCGGCCCGTGTGGGCTCTCGCAAAACGCGAAGCCCGGACTGCTGCGCCGCGCGGCGCCTCCCTCCGCGCCGAGTTAGTTCGCGCTCTCCACTCCCGCCCGCCTCCCCGCGCGGGCGACTGTCTCCAGAGCCGGGAAAGTCCCCGTCGGCCGTCCCCACCCTGTCCCAAACCTCCAGCCTTTCCTCTTGCTAGGAAGACATGCCCACATTTGAAAGCAGACCTCCAAGTCCCTGCCAGCATCCATCGCTCACTCCTGCCCCATCGCCTGCTTTGAGCCTGTATTGAAACACCCAACCCAGACAGGAAATAACCACTTAACTTTTGTTAAATTTGATCGAGTTCCCCACACACACTCACAAGTGGAGAGTTTAAAGCCTGATGCATAATCTCAAAGGAATGTTCGTTTTTTATCAGAAAGAGAGCAGCCAAAGCCTTTGGCCTTGTTTACTGGAGTTTCAGGTTTTGTTTGTTAAATTCAACAAGTATTTATTGAGAGTCTGATGGGCGCTGAGCTGGGTGCTGTAAATACTGGGAGCAGAAAGGCATCCAGTTCCTCAACATGAACAGGTGATTACAGAGAGGAGAGGCCCAGGGATGACATGCGCTTTTAAGCTGTGTGTGTCCAGGAGTGGAAGAGCTTCTGCTAAGGAGTGACACCAAGACCTGGCAGGGTCAAGAGAGGAGAAAGCGCCTTCAGGAAACAGTCTAGCAAAACACAGTGCCAGGCCAGCGCTGGTGGGGCACAGGGAGGAGAATGCTGTCAGCGCATGGAGGAAGAATAAAAACTGCAGGTCGCAGACAGCCTAGTGTGTGCACTAGGATGTGAAGAGAGCTTGAAAGAGAGACAACTTCCAAGCTCTGACTGGAGCATCCAGTGACCAGAATCCCAGAGCACTTCCAGAGCTAGTGCTGGAAAAGTGGTCCAGGAACTGTTAGGATTAACCACATGTGGAAGCCTATTAGAAATGGAGATTCTCAGAGCCACCTTGACCTGCTGCTTTAGAATTTGCTTTCTAAAAAGAATTGCTAGATGATTCAAATCCGTATTATTATTTGACAGTGTGGCTCTCTAGCCCACCCACTTATGTTAAACTGACTGTACATTAGACTGTGGAACTCTGTCTGGATATTAAAAACACTTGGGGAGCTTTAAAAATCTGTGGGAGACTCCAGCTCCACCCCTACAAATACTGACTTACTTGGTCTGAGGTGGGGCCTTCATATCAGCATTTTTAAAATGTTCCCCAGATGATCTAATAATGTAACCAGAACTGAGGTCCACTTTTCTGCACTTATTCAAGAGCTGCTTCATTTAACCTTGAAATGCAGCTCTTCACAAAGGAAAGTAATACTTGTGTAGTTGAAAACACACTCCTTAAAGATGGAGATCTAATAGAAAGTGCCTTTGTTTCCCAAATTAATCAAACAACCAAATTGTAGCCTCAGACAGCCACTGAGTTACTATCTAAACTTGAGTAAATACTCCTCTCTCAGACTTCAGATTGCTTATCTGAACAAAAGAATACATACTAGATTCCAAATTCCACACTGTGGCATGCAAGATGCCATCATTCAAGGCTCCTTCTAACTCACCAACTTAGGAAGCAGGCAGATGGAGTTGTGTACTGGGGAGCAGGTTTCCTGAGGAACTTCTCTGTGTGCCAATCCAGAGCACACCAGGCATGATTTCCAGATATTAAGGGTTTGTATGCTTACAAACAAGGCACAGGGCCACTGGTACTCAGTAAATGTATGTTGAATAAGTAAATGAATGAACAATGCAGTTGCCAACAGGTGAGCACAGACTCTTATGAGGCCATTTGACTCAAGAATATTCAGTAGACTATTCATCTCCCACCCAACCCCATCACCCCCAGACTAGAGAAAGGACATCACTTTGGATTAAAACTATGAAGACTACCACAAAATGCTGACATATGCCAAATACTTACCACATACCAGTCATTAAACTAAGTGTTCTATTTATAAATACTGCTTAGTTTCATTAAAATGAGAGAATAGACCCTTCTACACTTTAACAGCTTTTAAGAATTGCAGTTGTCTCAGTCACTTTCCTATCATTAAGACATAATACCTGACACCCATGATTTAAAGGAGGAGTTGATTTTGACTCATGTTTTAGTCCACAGTTGGCTGGTTCCAAGACAGGCTGGCATGGCAAAGGGATATGGCAGAGAAAAAGCTGTTTCCCTCATGGCAGCCAGGAAGCAGAGAGAATCAAAGAAGGAGAGAACCTCTCCCAGAGGTCACTCTCCCAGAGACTCAACCCTGGCCAGACCACATCTCCTAAAAAGTCAGCCACAGTATCCTTGTAACTGAGTCCCCTTCTGAAATACAGACTCTGGGGGTCATTGTAAATCTAATTCATAGCATCCTTCTCCCTCAGTCCCCAAAAGACTCTTAGCTATGAGCTCTGTAAAAGTTAAAAAAATAAAAAAGTTGAACATTTCCAAAGTACAAGAGTAAGGGATACTCCATTCTATAAGGAAGAAATACAAGTTAGATACAAATATGATCAAAACAAGAACCAAACCCTGCAGAGCCAGGGTTAAATCCTGTAGCTCCATGTCCAGGGCCAGGGCAAGCCATGAGGAACTGTAAACTCCAAAAGGCTTGGACAGCCGTGTTCCTTCATCATTGCTGGTGGTTGTAATCAGCCTGACTTTTCTCTTGAGCTGGCTTCACTCACCTCTTAGGGTTTCCTCAGACTTTTCCTTTAGGCAGGCCTTCTGGAGTACAGTACCCTGAAGTTGTCTTCTCAAGGAAAGTCTTGGATTTTTGTAACTTTGATTCTGTGAAGGGTGGAGCCTGGTTTGTTACTGTGAGGCCCCTCAGGTCATTTTTCCTATTTCAGAGTACTTGGCTTCCTTTTAATGCTAATCTCTTCAGCAACCATGCTCTTTTCTGCTCCCACTTTGGGTAATTTTTTTCTGATTAAACTGAAAACTTTTTAAAGTGGCTTTCTACTCTGATTTTCAGTATAAATCTAGCCCAAACCCCTCAAAAGTAGACATGCCACGACCTCGACGTTGAGCTGCCTTGCAATTTCTTCCACCTCTTAGTCCACTGCCCTTAATCTCAGTCTCCACCAAAGGTTTAGGACATGAGCAAAATGTAAACAAATTTTCTGCCACAGTATACACATGTGGCCTGGAATGAAACTTCAAAGAAAGTCCTTGTTCACAACTGAAACCTCTTGGTCCTGGTCTTTACATTTTGAATTTCTATCTGCATTCTGATCTTCTGAGATCTGTCATAATCGTCCATCGAACTTGGCTTACAGCATTCTTGGGCTGATTCTCCAGTGAAACATTTCCAAACTACCCCCACAAACCAGTTCAAAAGATATCTGAACCACATGATCAAGTACATTCACAATGACAGCCTCACTTCTCTGGTGCCAAAATCTGTCATAGTCGCTTTTCTTTTACAAAGACATAATATCTGACTGACACCCACAATTTAAAGAAGGAAAGCTTTATATTGGGTCATGTTTCAATCTGTAGTTGACTGACTTCAAGGCAGGACAGCATGGCAGAGGGTTATGACAAATAAAATCTACCTGCTTCATGGCATCCAAAAAGCAGAGAGTTAATAGAGGAGCCAGGAATGGTGACATATCCTTCTAGGTTCCTTCTTCACTTCTGACTAGGTCCCGCTCCTAACAGCAAGAGAGCTATAGTATCCCCATAACCCAATCATCATCTGCCTTAGTTACTTCCTCATTGCTGGGACAAAATATTTATATCTAAACCATAACAACAAATATAAAGGGACTAGAGTTGCCATCTAGGGTACCTAGGCTTCTCCTTGTATAGGAAGATATAGGTGCATCCATTGTGGTCCAGAGAGCCCCCTTGAGGTTTCTCCAGGTCATTCTCCAGAGCATACATGAAATGAACTTTGAAGGAAGTGACTACTCCAGGATCCTCCAGAGGAACATGCTTACAGGAGCTGTCGGAGGACATACGGGCTAGGCTGAGCCTTGGAAGACTACTTCTTAAAGGTTCCTGTCTCCTGACCATGTGTGGCATATGTGTGTCAGTTTTCCATCATTATAAGAGACCTAGGAAAATTGGTTTGTAAAAAAGAAAAGGTTTATTTTGGCTCATACTTTAGGAGGTTTCCGTCCATGATCAATTGGCCCTGTTGCTTTTGAGCCTGTGGTGAGGCAGTAAATAATGGCAGTGAATGCACAGTACAGAAAGCTGCTCACTTCATGGTGGCTCAAAAACAAACAAAGGAAGAGAGCAGCCCAAGATCCCAATATTCACTGCAAGGATATGCCTCTGTATTCCTGAAGACAGCCAAGCAAGCCTCCCCTCATGTGCACCACCTCATAGCACTATTGGATGGGCCTAGTCTTTAACACATGGGCTCTTAGAAGTCACCTCTCTGAGGCATAATCCTGTGCATGTTTGACCTGCCTGTAATGAGGATCTATTTAGAGCAATCCTTGTATCAGTCTGTAATGTTTAAATTAAGCCCCCCCCAATTTCATGTGTTTGGCAAGTGATTGGATCACAGGGGTGTTATATTCATCAGCAGATTTGTCCATTGATGAGTTTAATGGCTCAGGATGCTGGTCAGAAGTGGGGCCTGGTTGGAGGTGGGTTGCTGAGGGCAGGACCTGGAAGAGTACATTCTTATTCCTGATTCTTCCTTTATCTCTACTTTCTGGCTGTCATTGGGTGAGTAGCTCTGCCAGCCCCTTCCACCCTGTGCTTTCTGCCTGGAAGCTAACTGCTTTCAACTGCACCCACTGGAAACTATAAGCCAAATAAACCTCTCTGCTTTAAACTTTGAGTATAAAGTATTTTGACCCAGTGACAGGAAAGTGACTAATACACAGTCATTTCCACATAAGTTTCTTTAAATAGTGACAGTGTCTTGATAGATTAAATATCCATCAAAAGCAGAAGTTCTCTCATTTTATAAATTAGAAAACTAAAGATCTTGTTTGTCTCTAAAGCTCAAAATTCTTAAATCATTCGTTGTATTGCTACCATTGTCTTGTGTTCCACCACACCTGGCCACCTCTTACCATGGAAAGAGAATCTTCATTCAAGTCCCATTCTCCTGTTATAGTTACAAGTCAGTGGAACTTTCCGTGCCTCATTTTCTCACCTGTATAGTAACTAGCCCTCAATTACCATTTTATTAATGTACCATGATGGCTCTGTGGCTCAATCAATAATCAATAAACAGAAACTGTTAGAAAAAACCAAAAACACTGAATGATTTATCCCGAGAAGTTTTGGTACTTCCATAATAGCACAACTACTATAAAAGAGGAAGCCATCTGTTTTTCATCTGTAGAGGAATAGGATTAAAGTCCAGTACGAAGTACCAATTAGACTTCAGGTCACACGTTAGGAAGCAGAACTAAGTGGCTGTGCTGCACCAGGGCAAATACGCAGTGCCTGCCTCAGAATGCTGCTCAGCCTGGTCACCTACAGTCTTCTGATGTCTTAGTAACTTTCTTGTTGCTGAGACAAAACACCTAACACATAAAGTTGAAGGAGGAAAGGTTGGCTTAGCTCACAGTTTGCAAAAGTTTCCAACTGTAATTAGCTGGCTCATAGGCAGAGTGGCTTGGCACACAGCCATCACAGAGAAGAAATAGTTCATGGCAGGTAGAAGGTAGCAAAGAAAGCAAGGGATTTTAGCAACTTTCTTCTGCCCCTTTTATATTCTATTTAGGTTCCCAGTATTAGGGCAGTGCTAAACCAATCAGTGGACTGATTTAATAATCATCCACCCTTAATGCTAACACCCTTAATCTTAGCATTGCACCACGAATCAATCACACATTCTAGATCCAACTACCCTTGAAAAAGCTCTGCACAAGGCTTTGTGAGAACATCTAGACAGAAACTATAACATGAACTGTCCATAAGACTGAAGGTAGACAGGGAACACAAAGTGGGTTTGAGATGCAGAATAAGACAGGCAAGAAGAAAAGAGAGTCCATGCATGTGGTGTGCAGTACCAGTTTTAACAGAGGTGGGAAGTGGACACAAGTGTTCATCCTAGGAAACCAGGATCAAAAAGTGGTTTTC
This sequence comes from Dolichotis patagonum, assembly GCA_004027295.1. Lineage (NCBI taxonomy): Eukaryota > Metazoa > Chordata > Mammalia > Rodentia > Caviidae > Dolichotis > Dolichotis patagonum. The sequence continues at coordinate 148,989 of PVJX010000106.1, forward strand.
AATCCTTATTGCTCACATTAATTACCTGCAATATTTTTAAGGAGATCTCTATCCCTGGAGATTCCGATTCCACTGATCTAGCCTGGAGCTTACCTTACGATATGAGAGCATTCTCCTGGTGAAACCTGAGTGTACTATGAAGCAAGATTGCCTGTAGTGTCTAGGACAATTTTTGGTGAAGGGTCGGCAATACCCAGGAAATGTTAGACAAGCTGTACTGCACTGATAAAAGGGGTCAGATGATTTGGGGAGAGGACATGTTTGGACATATCTCAGTGAGGGCATTTAAAGTCTCTTCAGCAAGTCATAATTTTGAGTAAACCATACTGATCTAATGATCTCACCCTAGTTCTGCTGGTAGCTCTGCTTTGCTTTTGGTCTGTCCACCTTCGGTTTTATGTTATATGCTGCTCATCAGTAAAAGGGAGGCAATGAAAGTCTGAGGTTGCATTTTTGTTTGAGGCAAAAACCAGTAAAAAATTGGCAAAATGATATTTGCACAAAATCACCAAGCTTCTGTCATGGAAACAAAGATGGAATTGTGGAGACAGAAGCAGCAGAAATGCAGCTTGAGTTTGTCTAACAATACCTGGTCAATGGAGCTCAGCAATGACACGGACATGAAATCATCATTTCAGATCTTGTCATCATGCCATTTGTGCCACTGAGGGAATGTCACAGCTTCTACTCATTGAATATTAAACTGTTATGTTTCCTTGGTACTTACTAAAGGGGGGCAGGGACCTCAATTTGCTCATCGAGTTGGATGTGCTGTTGGACAGGATATCAGTGTGAGGGATGATGGTTCCTTGCTGTGACTATGAGAACCTTGAGAGTCCTATGTACTATGCAGGAAGGCCCAGCTGCCTGCTGTCACCTGCACGTATCAGCAAGGCTGCTCATGCTGAAAGCCCTAAGTTTGTATCCAGGCATGGAATGACTACTGCGGACAGAGCAATAATCTAGATCCTCACAGATTAGGAATTTACAAAACAGTAAAGAAGAAACTCAGTCGAGTTGTAAATGATCTTCAAAAGTCACCAAGAAAGAAAAACATCAAAATTAGTTTCCTTTCCAAGGCATGTTAAGACAATGCTACATGAACAAAACCACTGAACTTACATCGGGCTTGACTGAATGAAGCCATCTCCATACAACCAAGTGCAAGAAATCTGGCTGTGTCCTAAGAAAGTATAAATGATTGAAAGCAGAATCTGTGCCTGCTTCTACTATGGCACTGCTATTTACAAAAAGCCTTCAAACTTCCAGCTCTTATTAATTCCAGAAGAAGTAAATGATCTCCAGGAACACTAAAGCGAGGCAGTCATGTAAACCAAACAATGAAAGACAAAGGAAATTGCCTCATGGCCCCCTGAGAGGCTAATGGATGTGCAGACAGAGACACCAATGTGTCACCATTAATGATGTCACTTTAGGAAAACCAGGAGGCCTACAATTTTTTAATGCTTTACCCTACAGTCATTTCCTATCTTCTCATCTTAGCAAAAGTGATCTTGAAAAGAAAATGTACATTTGATTGAAATGGTAGTTTGGGGAAAGCAGGACAACCAAAGCATTCTCTCTCTCTCTCTCTCTCTCTCTCACACACACACACACACACACACACACACAGACACACAGACACACACACACACACACACACACACACACACACACACACACTTTTAACCCACTATCTCATTTTGCCATCAAAATCCATGGCAGGGTAATGGAATTTTTGTTAGGGCCCAAAAATGTGTCATCATTAACAGCTGACTTTTAAATTCATTCATTCCATGACAGCACTCTGAAATAAAGCTAGTCATTTGATAGTGTCGGCTACTAAAACTATACAGTAAGATCTTGTTTCAAAAAACAAAATGAAATGAAACTCATGTTCTCCAGGCTTTGTCTTTTTTTCTGGGAAGTGAAGTTTTACCCATAGAGAGGAATATGAAGGAATGTCAGGAGCACTACTAAGTTATCTAAAAGAACATTTAATAGAACTAAATACTCTGGGAACTATAAATCATACAACCAAGTCTCCACAATGTTCAAATCATATCTCATGCCTTTCTTAAAAAGTAATGTGCCCTGAAGACTAAAATAGGAAAAAGCATCAATTAAGCATCATCTTTATCTGTTCTATTTCAGAATGCAGGCTTATCTCGTTGAATTATTTTCCAGTCAAAAGAGTAGAGATCAGAATACTTTTGGTTCAACTGCTTTATCTTGTTTGGGGTAATAGAGTAGAAATCAAAATATTTCTCTAGCCAGTTGCTGTCACCCAATACAACTTTACTTCTGATTAATGATTGGTTTTAAATCAAAACATATCATGAGTTAAAACATACACATTCCTTAGTATAAATTTTTCTTCTCTTTTCTCTGCATCTTAACTATAGGAAAATTTTCATGTCCATGCTAACACGTCTTCTATATTTTTCATCTTGGCCAACAAGGTTAAATAAGCATAAACAGAACTTTTAACAAGTCACCCATATAAAGCAATCTCTTTCTAACCACCAAAAAACCACTGTAAAACTGAGAGGTTTCAATTATATAAAATGAGACAATGACTTGAGAATTGCTAATACTTGTTCTTTAAGAAAATGCAAAATATATCCCTAGCCATATTATACATGGCCCCATAGAGTTGTCAGTAAGAAAAGTATCTATGTCTGTTTCGCATGTATCGAAAAATATCACTGACTCTCATTGCAAAAGGAGAGTCTATTATTGTATACTTTAGCCCTATGACTACGAAAAATCACCCTTTGTAGTGTCATGGAGAAAATTATGCATTAAGGGAACAAAAGGAAACTGTACAGTTTGGAATGAAGTTTAAATTTCATGTAAATGAGTTGTTTCAATTTAACAGCATAACTGAACTGAACACTGAGCCCATTTCAGTGTTCCATTGTAAGACAGCCTGTCACACTCCCAAACTCCTCAGACTTGTTTCCTATAATCTATGAAAGGTGCAAGTTTGAGAAATTAATAGAGTGATTTAGTCTGAAAGATAAATGGGCAAAAAGGACAGAGCATGGCTAACCACAGCAGACGACTGTGGGGCCCCAACCAAAAACCTGAGCATGCATACCTTTAATTAGTTTTCTTATTCAGAAATTTCATGGTACAAAGTTTAGAACACAGTGCCCTATGTACACATGTGCTAGATCTAATCAGACTAACTGAAGAGCAATGTGTTTATGACCCTGAGTGCCTAAATTAGGGTGATTTCTATTCCTAAATTGGCCGCTGCAGACACAACTACTCATGCAGCATCTACAGTAGATGGGAACAAAGAATCTAAGATTTTCATCCTAAGAGAAGATGAGATAAAAATTTAAAAAGCTAATTTATTTGCTTCACTAAAGGCTCCATACTAGGCATCCTGTAAATTATCAGGTTTGATTAATGTATTTGTAATGTGTTACACTGTGAGCAAATTGATTTATTTTTAATGCTTTGCTTGGGTCCTCTTGTAATGAGACGTGCAAGGTAACAGTTTCTACACAGATGAGTGACTTCAACCCGCTGGGCACATGGGAATTTGGCTGGGAGAAGGGGGTCTTCTCAGTGCCTCAAGCCCCTGCTTGCCAGACTTTTTCCCCTCAGTTTCACTTCCCCTTTTCTATCTTTAATCATTTCTCTGTCTCCTTCCCCTCAGCTTTGAACATGCCTGGACTGTCTCCATCATTTAAAACTCGCTACAACCATTATGGAAAACTGTATGGAAGTTCTTTAAAAAATTAGAAATAAAGTTATCATGGCAATCCCCCTTCTGGGTATTTACCCAAAAGATTTAAAATCTGCTTGTCAAAATCATTTCTCTGTCTCTTTCACTCAGTTCACTGCAGTATTAGTCACAAAAGTCAAGTCAAGAAACTGACCTAAGTCTCTACCAGTAGATGGATGGATAATGAAAAAAGGCAATATAGACTCAACTGAATACCATTCAACCTTGAAAATGAAATTCTGTTATTACCAACAACATGGATGGAACTAGGGAATATTATGCTAAATGAAATAAGCCAGGCACATAAAGAGAAGTAAATAAATTTAGATTCCTCAATTACATGTGGAATCTAAAACAATCAAGCCCACCAAGGCAAATAGTAGAATGGTTGTTACAAAGCCTGGGAAAGGGGAGAACGTTGAAATGATGGTCAGAGTACAAGTATTTCAGGTAGGAAGATCCTTTTTCTCTTTCCTGTTGCACTACAGAGTGGACATGGTTAATAATGATGTATTGTTCCTTTAAACTTCCTAAAAGAGTAAATTTTAAATATTTTCACCACCAAAAATATAGTATTTGAGGTGTGAGATGTGTTACGTTACCTTGATTTAATGAAACCATATTATGTTCAGAAGCCGTAACATCACTTTGTATCCCATAAAGACCTTGTATATATAATTATAAGTTGTTAATTTACAATAAAATTAAAAATAAATAAAATCATAAATAAACACATAAAATTATTAAACCATTATTACTTTGTGTGTTATCTATTTCCAGATATTTTTCTATTATCTTTTTCAGAATCAAACTTCTCAGACACATGAATGTCTTTGCTACCCTCGCTTTTGTAACCTTTTCTCAGTCCTAGCTCACAGTAATATACTTCTTGTCCACACCGAACCCCGAAGACATCACCAGTGGTTCCCTGTGCTTATGTTTCCATCTCTCCTCAATCTCAGCTGCTCATTGCCCACACCTTCCCTCACACTCTCTCTGGCTTCCCTTCACCACTTCCTCACTTTTGACACCCCCTCCTACCTTTGTGATCCCTCCTTCTTTGCAAGCTTCCTGCAGCGGCTTTGCTTCAGAACAAATTATCGGTTCATATCACAAAAATAACTCCAGACTCAGGGTGAGACCCTGTGGTGCAGGATGCAAAGTCCTTCGGGGTTAGCCCCTACCTGCCTTTCTCACCCAGCCAGTCACAAGCCTGTCTCAGGCTTCAGCTTTGTCAGCCTCTTGACAGTGTCCCAAACATGTCATGCTATTTCACGCTTTGTACCTTCTTTGTACAGAATGTTCTTGACTCCACCCCCGTCTTCCCCTGAGGAATTCCAGCTTCTCTTTTAAGGCTCTCTACAAAGGTGAGCAATTCTGAAAAGGCTTTTCTACCCTCAAGTGGAGCCAGTGATCCCTCTTTTGGGTCCCTGGTATCTGTGACATATCTTCATTGTTCAGCTCTGCTCTGTGCATGCCCTGCCTTATCCAAGGTCTGTGAGAGCAGTAAGTGCTTGTTTACCTTTACGTTGCCAGAGTTTGGCACAGCACTTACTGTATGAGTCGGGTGCAAGAAGTGTTATGCTTCTTTTATTTCTCTAGTTTGAGTTTAATTTGCCCTGAGTTCTTAATTCACTCCATGGGGAAATGAAGTTCCAGTTATGACTGGGGCACGCCCCCTTTCCAGGGTCAGGTGCAGGGCCCTGGTAGTCTGTAGGATAGAGAACACACAAAGAGGTCTCTCTGGATCCTGTCTACATGCTCACCACATCCAGCTGATTGTTCAACGTGCTCCACAAGGTGGAAACGCAAGGCTGATTTGCCTGAGGGTTAAGACGGTATATTTTTTAAAAATTTTCTTATGGATTCTCAAGGACACAGCACTTAACATTTAGTGATTTCTCCCCTACTTTCATCTCTCCTCTCACTCAGAGGCCCTGTGGTTAGTGTTGTGGGAAAGCAGAGTCCAAAGGCATCACCCTTCCATTGGACTCCCCAGTGGACTTACTCATTTTCGGGATGTCCCTAACCTCCAAGCAGCCTGTGCACCTTTAGAAATGCAAAGCCACTACTCCTATCTCAGCACAAAACTCAGTGAGCAGCCGAACCAAAATAGGAAAAAGATTCTTCTCTTGGAAAGCCTGTTCAGTTCTGCACTGAACAAGCTCTCAAAAACAAGGGCATCCAAAGGTCTGGTTATCTTCTTGAGACAGAAAAACTACACCCTAGATAACAAGACACAAGTGAATGTCTCCATAAATTATTTTGCCATGTAACCATGCATGAATTTGTTTAGTTACTGGAAAGCAGCAACGCTCATGAAAAACATGCCCAGAAGTGCTCTCCCACTGAAGACACCCCTACCTGGTAGCCCTCCTTACTCAACCTGTTCCTCTCTCTCATTCTTCCTCCAGAGAGGCCTGAGGTGCCTGGGTCATCAGTCTGTGGTGCAGGAATACGGCTCACATGGCTGAGTTTATCTAAGCTGCTGACTTGGGTTGCTGACGCGGGCATTCGCAGCAGCTGCACTAACCCACTTTCTCTCATGGATGATTTTAATCTATTTAATTTTTGCCCGGCCTATGAGAAAACTGAAAGCACGGTCAGGAGGGCGGGAGATAGAAGTTACAGGTCATGAGTTGAGTGGCAGCTAAATCCTGTGGGAGGAAGCAAACTCGGGGGTAATCCTTTCAGGAAAACAAGTATTACTGGAGAGGAGAACGCTGCCAACGGAACTTTGTTCCAAGAATAAATAGCACATTTTTCCTCAGTGTTTGCTTTTCTCTCTTTGATCCTCTTGAAACCCACTGGAAATGCCTGACCAGCGATTTTCCTCCTCTCGGAAGCTGGGAAGAAGGAGCCACAAGCACTGGCTGGGGATTCCTCACGCGAAGGCAGACATGGAGCTCCCGGGTAGGGCTGGAGCCACCAGGCCCATGGAAGCTGGGAACCCAGATGTTTTAATGAATTTTAATCACCACAAATATGCCACAGTGCTTCCAAACATGCTGTCATGGTGCCCAGAAGCTGTTTAAAAGAGAATAATAATGGATCAGGTCTATTTGACCAAAGCCACCCGAAGTCATGGGAGTTAGAAAATGAGAAAGGAAAGGCAAAGCTCGAGTGAGTTAATGTTTAGCTTTGGTCTCAGGCAACTAAATCCCTGCACACAGCAAGGCTGAGGAGAGCATGCCCTCACCAGAGGGAGTTTATGGTTCAAGTGCTCCAGATACCACAGGCCTCAGTCACATAGTTTCCCATTCCTTTCCCAGAGAGTTTCATTTCAAGAGAGTTGTAAGCAGGCAATGGCGGGGAAAGATGTAAGGGTCTTGGCATCAGACCTGCATTCAATTCTGGTTCTCCCACTTCCTAGCTGTTCTAAGGCAAGTTAAGTACTTGGCTTCCTCATCTGTCACCTGGGAACAACGATACTGATTTATAGGACAGTCGTAAGGGATACATGAGATGATGGAAATATAAACACAGCATTTTGCTTGAACCTAAGTGTTCAATAAATGCCAGTTCCCCTCCACCACTGTTTCCCACAGCGTGTCATTCAAACCAGAAAATACTGGCTCCTGATTAATGGAAAGACTTGTACTGGGCTTACATAGGGATGCAAGAAGTATGGCAAACAACGTTCAAAATGAAGATTCAAAACTGGAAGAAAGTCAAATAACAGGCACATCTGATGTCATAAATGTGCTCACTAGACAGTGACCAATTGCCAGTCATGACAGTCAGTTCCAGGGATCCCTCAGAGGATAATGCTACTTAGGAAAAGTTTTACGCAAAGGGCTGGGCTTGTTCTGGACAAAGAGACAAGGAACAATTAGGCATATTTTGGCAAAGTCAAGTGACTTATCTGGCTCAAATAGGATCCCTTGGGGAGACTTTGAGCTGTATCTGGAAAGGAAGTTGGAAAACAGGGTGAGTTAAAGATTTTGGCAAATCCTTTGTCATCCTTTTCATTGAGAGGTAGGATGTGCTTCTATTCTTGAACCTGGGCTTGCTCAGAGACTGCATAACAAGTAGAACATGGCAGAAGCAGTACTGTGCCAGTCTTAGCCCATTTGCTGTTAACTCCATACCAGACTGGGTAATTTATAAAGAATAGCCATGGCATGTGAAGGGTATCACATGGCAAGACAGAGCCATAAAGTCTTTTTTAAAAAAGCCATTTCCGTGAAAACCCATTAACCTATCAGTTCATTAATGAATTACTCCATGCATAACGACAAAGCCTGAATAACCTAATCATTTCCAAAGATCCTTCTTCAAAATACCATCAGTGTTTGCTTTTGAGGATTAGGTTTCTAATGCACGAATTTATAGGACATATTCAAACCATAGCATTCCATCCCTGGTCTGTAAATTTCATGTCCTTCTCCCATGCAAAATACATTTATTCTACTGTACGTCAATACTCTCGAAGTCTTAACACGTTCCAGCCCCAACTACGAATTTCAATCTCATCTGAATTAGATTTGGGTGGGTAATAAAGCATGCCCAGGGTAAATGTACTCCAAACAATGTGACTGTGAAATCAGACAAGCTATTGACTTCTAAATTATATTCAACAGACTCTCCTGTTCCACAAGGGAGAAATATGCAAAAAGAAAGGAGTCACTCTCCCTGCTGATATTCAAAATCCTATGACAAAAACCACATTGAGCCTTAAAGTTCCAGAATAGTCTTTCTTCTCTCTGTGTCTTGCTTCCTGGACACAGCATTATGAGGGTTTGTCCCCCCAGAGCTTTGGGTAGCCCCACTAGATGGCTTCATTGGGCTCAGCCCATATTCCAACTTTGTTGGTTTGGAGTCTCACGACCACATCTCTCCCCAGATGATACTGCGTGCTGATAACTCTACAGTTCTGGGGTCTCGGGGGGCTCTGCTACACATTGTCCTGCTGGGGACTCACTACAGCAGCTTGGACCACACTTTTCTCCTTGGCAGTGTCCTAGTAGAGAGTGACTCTGGTAGCTTTGCTTCTGTGGCTCCCAGGCTGTTCAGTGCATCCTTGAAACGTCAGTGGAAGCTTCCAGGACACCACAGCCCAAGCATTCTGCATGCTTACAGAATTAGCACCATGTGCACACTGCTAAGGCTATGGCTTGTGCCCTCTGAGCAGAAGCACGAACCACATCTGGACTTGTTTGAGACTTGGTGTAGCATTGCCAAGGTTTATAGCTTGTACTTTCCCAGAGCAGTGGATTGAGCTGTACATGGCCCCCTTAGTGTCTACTGAATTTGGGCAGCAGATATTCAAGGCAGATTAGGGAGTGAGATCTTTCTACCTCAAGGTCCTAATGTTCTAGCTGTATGCTCATTGTCCCAGCCACTTGAAAGGGAGGCTAAAACAGGAGGATCTCAAGGTCAGCATGGACAAATTAGCAAGACCTTGCCTCAATATAACAAAAAAATGTAAGTTAATCAGGATGGTGGCATGCACCTGTAATTCCTGTACTCTGTGAGGATGAGGCAGGAGGATCACAAGCCCAGCCTGGACAACTTTTTTCTTTTTGAGACAGGGTCTTGTTATTAGTCCAGGGTGGCCTCAAACTCACTGTGATCTTCCTGTCTCAGCATATCTAGTGCTGGGATTACAGGCGTGTGTTACCATGACTGGCAAGCAAGAGCAACTTAATCAGATTTTGTCTTAAAATAAAATATTAAAGAAAGAGATGTAGCTCAGTGCAAAGGGACTATGTTTAATCTTCAGTACTGTACTACAATCAATCAATAGATCAATCAATAAAGTTTTTAAAGGGCTAGCTGTATAGCTCAGAAGTACAATGCACCTAGGTTCAATCCCAAGTACCACACACACACACACACAATAATAATAATAATAATCCTAACATTCTGAACCTCCTTCTTTCAGAAATGGAAGAAACAAACTGGGCCCAAATACACCTTGCACAACAAGCTTTATTAAGGGGAGAGGAAAAGGATCTTCAGGAAATTGGGGCTTTGGTTGAAGGAGTAAGCAATTGGTCCAGGCAATGACCAAGCTACTGCTCATAAAACAAAGAGAGCAGAGGGTTTGTATTGGTTTGCTGGGTAGGCTAAAGTTCAGTAATGTCCTTTGGCCAGGGTCTTGGTTCTAAAATACGTTTCTTCTTGTGACAGACTTGGATCACTGGGTGGTCATGGTGAACTTGTTTTAGAAACTGATGATGAATCTTTGCATATCTGGCACCATCATCCTGGGAAAAACATCTCAGCCTTGTACTTGGTGACTTAACAGTCAGTTAAGTTCCTTGGCCCAGGAACTGCTGAGTTACGCTATAGCTGGTGCCATCATTTTGCATAAACATCCTGGTTTTATGATAAGGTTGAAGGACTGTGAGTGCTTGAGCTACCAAAAAACCATGAGGGTGGGGAAGAAGAAACACATATTAGATACAACAGGCAAGAGGCCAAAACATTTGGACAAAACATTTCTGAATCACGTCTACATGCAGCACTGAGTAGAATCTGATTCAAGGGATTAAGCCAGTAAAAGGGACAGATACAATGTGCAGACCAAGATATCAAGCTTTTTATTCCATTTTAGTCACCTATCAGATATCTTCAGGTCCAAGAGTGTTTTCAGCAAAAGTAACCTTCAGGTTCCTTTGAAGTAACCCAGGAACTGCTATAATAACCCACACACCAAAGGTGCTATCTACAGCCAAGCTAATGGGAACTAAAATTGTATATCCAGTTTTGTGACCTTCACAATTTGTAATTTTTAAATTGCTTAAGAGAAAGTGAGGTTAGAAGGCTTATTTAGGTTTTTTTATAACAATTTCTCATTTTATGCAAACATTCTGCTTCTGTGGTATTATTGGGGTCTCCTGACCAGTCTGTTGAAACATACCATGATAAAAGGGGAATGGTTTATTGTGCCCAGGAGTTTATTTTGTCTAGCCAGACCTTCATCCTACCACTGTTCTCCCATGGTAGTCTCTAACTGTTTCACTGTAGAAGGCTGTTCTAGAAATCCATGAGATACTCTTGGGCCCTTTTTCCTCTCTACCTTTAGTCTGAATGAAGCTCTTTAGCTAATGGTCTCTGGGTCACACCTTGACTTTTTCTCTTCCATCTTCTGCCCATTGAAGATATTTCTGTGTTGTCAGAGATCCTTACTGAAATGTCTCTCTTCAGGGTCCAATTTTTTATCCTTCCCATTTTCTCTGATAGTAACCGCATTCCAGAATGAATAATTTATAAATAATACCATTTTGCCTCACAGTTCTGGAGGCTGAGAAATCCCAGATCATGCACTGGCATCTCCTCAGCATCTGGTGAGGAACCAAATACTGGATCATGGCAAGGTGGCAGGCACCACATGGAGAGACACAACAAAATTGGCTTTTTAAACAAAGCCACTCTTTTGATAACCCATTAATCATGAATGGGTTAAATCACCTGTGATAATAGAACTTTCAGGACATGAGCACTTCCTAGAGGTCCCTCTTTTGAATATCATTAAATATGAATTTGGAGATTAAGCTTCTAACACATGAATTTGTGGAATAAATTCAAACCTCAGACTTTAGTTTCAGATCTAGCATCTTAAGAGTACCACTTCCTACTTAGAAGTTTTAGTTTTTGGATGTTGTCTCTTAGAACCCAATCACCATGCTGTGAAAACCCAAGCTACATACAGAAGTCATATGTAGGCTATTTAATCAAAAGTCTCAACTGAGTGACCAGATGCAGTGGCAAGTATCTATTGTTCTAGGTACTAGAGAGGCTGAAGTAGGAGAATCACTTGAGCCCAGGAGTTCAAGACCAGTTAGACCTAGTATTCAAAAATCATAAAAACTCCAACTGAGCTGCCAGACAATAGGTGGCAATAAATCCAGTCATGTAAGCAATCGATGTCACATATCCCAACCCAAAAGATGGCCCCAGATGAATGCCACTCCATTTGATGCCATGTGTAGCAAAAGAGTCATCCAGCTGATCCCCAGTTAAGCTACAGAACTGTGAAAGATAATAGACTGTCCTTGCTGTTTGATATAAACTTGGGGGGTGATATGTTATTCAATAATAGATGTAACAACAGATAACTGAAACAAGACAGGAGTGGTGGAAAGCATTGCATGCCAAATACATTCATTATCATCATCATCACTGAAACCATTGGTAAATTATCACTGTGCTCTAAGTTTTATATAGCTTAAAATTTCAACCTGTTTATAAATTTGTAAGATAGGTACTGTTATTCATGTATAATAGTCACGAAACTAAAAATTAGAAAATTTTATAAATTTGCTCAAGCCTATACATATAGAAAATAGAAGAGCCAGGAATCAAACCAGTTACATTTTGGTCACTCTCAAACTTGCCATTTTTTCTTCAAGAAGAATAAGAATTGAGCATGCTGAGAATCATGAGGAATATAAGTAACCTTTCCAGTTAGAAATTGGCAATCTACTTGAAAAACCACAAGCTTCCTGGACTTATTAAATAATTTCAGGCAAGAAAATAGCAATGGGTTTAATTCGTGTTCTGTGACTACACGCATTCATACATAAGACAATGTGGAACAAATAGAAATGAAAAATTTATCCATGAATAGAGAAACTGCTGGTATGAATTATGTTTTTGCATAATTCTCCACCCAGAAATATGGTGGATTATAACAATATCAATTTACTGTCATGGTTTCTATGAATCAGGAGTCTGGAGAGGCTCAGTTAACTTGAGATCACTAAGGAGGTTGTAGTCAGATGTTCACTGGAATTGAACTCTTCTGAAGACCTTCCTAAAACTGAAGTTTCTATCCAACGTAGTTCACTTATGTCACTATCAGATTGGTTTTGGTTGTTGGCTAGAGGCGTCAGTTATTTGTCAGGTGAATCTGTCTAGAGGGCTGTTTGTCATGGCTTGACAACGGGCTCCAGCAAAAGCATGCCATCCAGAAGCCCAAGGGAGAACCCACACTGCACTGATAATGCAGACTCAGATGTCACAGATCAGTTCATCCACCATATTCTGTGGGCTATATAGGGCCATCCTGGATTCAGGGTGGGAGGGGACTCCTTAAAATCCTAAGTAATAGGAAGAAACAATCATTGGGGTCAATTTCAGGGGTCCTTCAATCTACTCCAAGTACTTTAGACTTTAAAACAGAATGTTTGAGGCTTTTCTATGTGTCTTTAGAGTTTGGGACAAGTCAAAGAGGCTGTGAGGGTCCAACACCACTGGTTCTGAAGCATGTGCTGAGAAGCTGTTTCAAATATCAGAAAACTTCACAAAACTCTTAACCTATAGTTCGACTGGCAACTCTGAGCAATAGGGCCACCAATGGTATCTCAGATGCCTATAGCATGAAAAAAGGTCATTCATAATAGAGTACTCTGAAGTGCAGAGAACTTTGTATTTATCTGCTTCTGCCTGTGCCTGAAATGTTTCCAGAGAGTGTGGCCTTTTCCACCCTTCTGCCTTAGGCTCCCATAGACTGACACTAATCTGAGATCAGAAAGATGAAGGGATTCTGGGAAATGCAGCTCATGGCCTCTCCTTGGTGATGACGATGGTGAGGTAGAGCGGGCCGACTTGGAGGTATTCTCCATGAAACACCCTCCAATCGAATATGTATGGTGCCGTACTCTGCGTTTTGACTTGAAATTCTCTTTCTCCAAATTCTCTATCCTCCAAAGATAGTAACAAACTGTAGAAAAAAATGTCAAAGATATAGCATACTAACAAAATACACATTTCTGTGAGCAAGATAGCAATAAGCTAGGGGCATAAACCATGAAGCTATAGCTCCAGAAATTAGCAGATGGAATTAGAATTTTACTACTTCAGAGGTTTCAGGTCCTAAAGGTTGATGTGAGTCAAAAGCACCCTTTGTCTAATGGGAGCCCACATTCCTTGAAAGGTTGGTAAAATCTGAGGCTACTAGTTAGGGCCTTCGCTTGTCAAAGTGGTGTTTTCATGTCCTATCTCAAGGGGTTGCTACTCATCCTTGCCCTGAAACAGAAGAAAGTCTGGCATGTATTATCTCTCCACCAAAACCTACCACTTCCTTGTGTTAGTATCCTCTCTTTAACTTCCAGATTATTTTATTAGATTTACCAACATATTTTACTGGTATTTTGCTTCTTGCTTCCTACGTCCCTTTCGTTCCTTGAGACTTTTCACTAAAATTCTCTCTTTCACTAAATTTCTCTTTTCACTAAATCTTCATAATTTTGAAGATTGTCTTCTGGTTTGCATTGTTAGGAATTAATTGTTTTTTTGTTGGTCTAGTTCTTTCTTTTCTACCAGCTGTAAAGATGGATAAAGGCTCTCTTTACCCTTCATATACTAAAGGTCCTATATGCTTGTTCCTAAGCTGATTTAATTCTACTTACAATCCTATGTGTGCTTAAAATCATAAAACTCATGCATTTCTTTAGTTTTGACATTGTTATGATTACTTCTAATTTTTTGCAACATACCATTTTCGTTATGTATGTATTAGTCAGTTTACTGAAATACAATACTTGACACCTTCAACTTGAAAGAGTAGAGGTTTAATTTAGCTCAGTTTCAGGAGATTCAGTGGTTGGCAGGCTTCAAGTTGGGAACCTCAGAATGGAAAGCCATGGCACAGCAAATCTTCTAAGTGCATGGAGGCCAGGAAACAGAGCCATGGAACCAGAGGAATGGTGCAGAGAAGAATGAGCAAAGTACCACATATATAGTACCTAGGACCAGTCCTCGGTGACCCACACAGATGCATTCAGTAATCTGTTTTACTAATCTGATAGGCATTTCTTATCCAATGAAGTTGACATATCAGGATTAGCAGTCATGTTTTAAAAAATCCTTTCTTCTGTATTTAATTTGGGATATTTTTGTTTGTCTTTCATATCAGGTCATTCATTATTTTTTATATCTCTTTAATGTTTGTGTTAATGAAGATTCTTCTGAAAGATAGACCAACAGGAGTCAGAAAAAGAGATATGATATTTATCAGGATAGTTTGGTTCCAGAATTATGAAGGCTCAGGAGTCCTATGCCAGTTTCTCTGAAGGCTAAAAACCCTGGGGTGCTGATAGCATGGCTCAGTGGCAGTTCAAAAGTCTCAGAACCAGAGATATCAGTTGTAGAATTCTCATCCTGAGGTTAAAAGTTTACAAAACTGCAGGACGGCCACCATACATCCTAGAGGTTCAAAGCTAGAGATCCTAGAGTTAGATGTCCAAAAGAAAAAGAAAGTATCATAGAAAGAGAGAAACAGAGAGAGAGAGAGGGAGAGAGAGAGAGAGCACACTGGAAACAGTTTCACATACACACTGTGTTGAGATTTTTTTGTGTTCAGGATTCACAGGCAAAATGTCTTTGTTTCACAATTCCTTGTACTTCTTAATGGATATTATTTTGTGCCTGGTTATACATTGTTTTCATTTATTTGTCATCTAATTATATAGGATTTCTATGTGCTACACATATTAATTCTGTATAATAATTCTGAAATGGTACTCTTGTTATCCCTTCAGTTCAGGAAACCAAAGGGCAGAAAGATAGTTCAATAAAAGTCAGACTTCTAGAGAAGAATTAAGTTAGAGAAGTGTTGATCTAAAAGATGAAGTGGAAAATGATTTGGCACAATCACATTATCAAATTGACCTATAGATTCTATGTAATTCTCTTGGCATATTTACTGAAGTAGACAAATGGTTTCCAGTTGCTCATGGAAGAACAAAAGATGTAGCCAAAGTAACTCTGAAAAAGAAGAGCAAAAGCAAAGAACATGAAAAAATTGTTCTACTGTTACTATAAGATAAAATAATGAATAAACTAGACAGTAAGTCAGAGATGGATGAATGGATTCATGCAATAGCATAGAGGCAGAAACATACCCAAGGATAAGAGTCCTTGGTATAAAGCAGATGAGGCAGTATAAATTATTGGAATAAAAATAAGGCATTTAATAAGTAAAACTGATTTGACATGATTTCCATATAGAAATTACCATAGCTTAAAAATACTGTTAGATCTTCATTTATACTGCTTTTAAAGTATCTATATGAACTCAAAAAGGGGACTGTTAAACAAAGATACAAAATGCAGAAATGATAAAAGATTAGTTTGACTACATCAAAAGTAAAACTTCAATACAATAATATCACTACTCAAAAAAAATTGTGCTTTAAAAACAGGACAATGAACAAAATTTGAAGACATTTTCAATGTATTTAATTAAGAAAGGATTAAAATTTAGAGAGACTTTATACAAAATAAGAATGAAAACACAATAAACAGGACAAGTGTTTCTTCTTCATGTTCATAGAACAGAAACAAATGATTAGCGTAAGAAAATACTAATATCAGGAAAACAAATTATAAAATAATACTGAGCTTCCATTTAATATTTCTCAACAGGACAAAAGCTGCAAGTCTGACACGTTCTTTTTGGCATAGATAAAGAAAAATAGGAATTGTCAAACATTGGAAACAGAAATATAATTTTGTTTAATCATCTTGGATACTTGTTCAGAATAACTGAAACATGAAAGTCAGCAACCTAGCAACTCCATGGCTAGGTTTTTACTTGAGAAGAAGACCAGAACCTGTACTCTAGAAGGCAGAGTAATATTCTTTTCAGTTCTGGTTGAAATCACAAAATATTGGAGACATCCTAACTGAGAGCCTATTAGAAAGAAAGCTTCTTTAGTAAGATGTTGGCTGCTGGCAACATCATAAAAAATGGACAAAAACTGAATGCTTTCTTTCCAAAATCAGGAATAAGACAAGGATGTCCACTATCACTATTCCTATTTCATATAGTTCCGGAAACATTAGCCAGAGCAATCAGACAAGAGAGACAAATAAAAGGAATAAGAATAGAAAAGGAAGAAGTTAAATCATCATTATTCACAGATGACATGATAATCTATATAAAAGATCCCAAACTCCACAAAAGGCTGCTAGATTTAACAAGCAAATTCAGTAATGTAGCTGGATACAAAGTCAGTACTCAAAAATCAATAGCATTCCTGGACACAAACAGCAAACTCACTGAGAGAAAAAAATAGGGAAACTACATCCTTCACAATAACAACAATAAATGAAATACTTAGGAATCAATCTAACAAAGGAAATAAAAGATACACACATTAAAAATTACAGTACTCTGAAAAAGGAGATTGAAGACGATATGAGAAAATGGAAAGATATCCCTTGATCATGGATAAGAAGAACCAACATTGTGAAAATGACCATACTCCCAAAACTGTTATAAAGATTTAACACAATACTGATTGAAATACCATTGGCATACCTCACAAATAGAGAAAACATGCCTAAAATTCATTTGGAAATAGAAAGGGCCTAGAATATCAAACGCAATCCTGGGCAACAAAGGCAAGGCAAGAGGCATCACAATTCCTGACTTGAAGTTATACTACAAAGCTACTGTGATAAAATCAGCATGGTACTGGGAGAAAAAAAAAACAGACCTGAGTATCAGTAGAACGAATTGGAAGATGCAGACACAACTAAAAACACACTCATTCACCTTATTTTTGACAAAAGGACTAAACATGTTTGATGGACGAAAGATAACCTCTTTAGTAAATGGTTCTGGAAAAACTGGCTTTTCATGTACCAAAAACTAAAACTAGACCATGTCTAGCAGCATGCACTAAACTAAAGTCAAAATGGGTCAAACATCTAAATATTAAAACAAAAACACTAAATCTACTGGAAGAGAAAGTAGGTAGAAATCTCAAAGATATAAGGGTAGGCAGAGAGTGTATGAAAAAAGCCAAACTGCCAGGAAAGTACTTCAAAGAATCAACAACTGGGATCTCAATTATTAAAGATTTGCATATCAAAAAAAAAACACCAACAAAGTGAAAAGAAAACTCACAGAGTGAGAAAAAATTTTAGCCAACTGTCCCTCAGACAAAGGACTTTTATCTGGAACATACAAAGAAATGAAAAAAGTCAAGCCCTTTAAATTCTAGACCTAATTCAAAAATGAGCATATGAGATGAATATGCACTTCTCAGATGAAGAAATACAAATGGTAAACAAATACATGAAAAAATGTTCAGTATCATTAGTCATTCGATCATTGCAAATTAAACAATACTAAGATTCCATGTCACCTCAGAAAGAATGACTATCATCAAGAAATCAACCAATAACGAATGCTGAAGGGATTGTGGGTGGTAAGGAAAACTTCTCAACTGTTGGTAGAAATGTAGAGTAATACAACCCCTGTGGAAATCATCATTGAGAGTCCTCAAAAAACTGGGATTATAGATCCCATTCAACTCAGCAATTCAACTTCTTGGTATCTTCCCAGAAGAATCAAAAACATCATACTACAGTAATACAGTTGCACTCATGTTTATAGCAGCACAATTTGCAATAGCTAAATTTTGGAAACAACCCAAATTCCCATCAACTAAGGAATGAGTAAAAAAAGATGTGACATTTTCATACAATGGAGTATTACTCACATACAAAGAAGGATAAACTCAAGGCTTTTAATGCTAAGTGTATGCAACTTGTGACTATACTTATAAGTGGAATACTCATATGTGTAAACATTGTATTATCTTCCTAGTATAAGAAACTTAAAGAGCAAATAAGATCCAAAATGTACAGTAGATATTGTGAAAATGGAAGAAACTGCTCAAAAGGAAAGAGCAACTGGGATGGGAGAAAGGAGAAGAGATGGAAGGGAAAAAGAAAAAAATATATAAATACACACAAGATAGCTAAGATAATTATACTACTAATTTCTATTTGTTCATTGAAAAGAATGATTTGTGCTTGAATTGTTCGATTAATTTTTCATGCCTATATCATAATTTGAGCAACCACTTTGAAGATAGCAATACACAGTACACTAACCATTGTTAATCTCCTTTTATCTTGTTTTGAAATTCTGTATCATTATTTTTAATCTTTAAAATAAAAAAAGTCAGAAAGTCTAGAATCACAAAATAACTGATTGTGGTGGCACACTCTTGTAATTCTAACACTCAGGAGACTGAGGGAGGAGGATCACTGCAAGTTTGAGGCCAGCCTGGGCTACAAAGTGAGTTTGAGGTCAGCCTGGACTGCATAGTGAGACACTGTCTCAACAAGACGAAGGAAGGAAGGAAGGAAGGAAGGAAGGAAGGAAGGAAGGAAGGAAGGAAGAAAGAAAGAAAGAAAGAAAGAAAGAATCTCGAAATATTGCAGGCATCCTCAGAGTCAGAAAGCATATATATAAAAGTAACTGAAAAGCATAATAATTATTGGAAAAGTTACATAACATAAAGTATATGTACATGTACCATATATAATGTACGTTTTACAGAAAAAGACAAATATTTGTGGACAAACATGTATTTGCGCTTTCACATAATAAATTCATGATAATCTTTGCTACTAGACAGAGGAGACGGTGAATGGCAGAGGGGTGGTAAGCAAAGGAGAATTCAACTTTATTGTAGTGTTGTGTTTTCTTTAAGACGCAAGTATGGCAAAATGCTGGCATTTACTTATTCTTGACATTGGTGTTACAAGCTAAATGTTGATGTCCCACCAAAATTCATACATGAAAACCTAACCTCCAAATGTGGTGTGATCAGACTGTGATGGCCACTGGGGAATGGAACTTTTAGCTAGGGACTAGCGCAAAGAGGTGAGGTCACTGGCAGCATACATTTGAAGGTTGTATTGACACACTGGCCCCATTCTCTCTCTCTCTTTGTTCCTGGCTATGGTGAGGTAAACGGGCTTTCTCTACCTCATGCTTCTAGCTTGATCTAGTTTACTGCCACCAGCCCAAAGCAACAGAGCCAAGTAACCATGGGTAAACCCGCTGAAACCATGAGCCAAAGTAAGCCTCTGGCTTTTAAGTTCGACTGCTTCTGGTGTTTGGCCAATGTGATGGAAAACTGACTAATAAGTGTCCAGAGTGCTCCATTGCTTTGTCTGTCACATGAAGACACAGTGAGAATTAGAAGAGTGCCTGCACAAGACACCAAATCTGCAGCACCTTAATCTTGGACTTCCCAGCCTCTACGACTATGAGAAATGAATTTCCATGCTTTACAAGGCACTGAGTTAACGGTATTTTGCTATAGCAGTCTGAACAGACCATGAGATTTGAGAATATTTATGGTTATTTTCAGTTCATTTTCTTTCTCAAAGTTATTTCCTTTCCTAGGAGAGCATATGAATCTATCAAAATGTTTAACATTTTCTCATGTTTTAAGATGCTCAATGAGTCATATCCAATGCCCAGGAGTTCTAAGGGAAATTGTTCGTGACGGTCAGAGGGCCTCAAGCTCTGTCTGAGCCCTGGTGAGTGTGCTACCCTGCTGTTTAGATGCCGTACATCTTACCTTCTGAGCCACCCTCACTCATGTGCTGACATGTCCAGGTCCACTCAGGAACAAAACTTAGGGAAACCTGGGCAGGGTTGTATGCAGGAGAGAGCCAAGTGGTTCACAAATTGAACAGCTGTATTAACTCTGAAACTATAGCATGCTTTCACCTAGCCAAATTTCCTGAGTCAGGGTTCATAAGGAGGGTGTTTTTCTCCAGCAAATGCTCAGCCCCATGGAGTTTATTATATACTCTGGATGGCTCTCAGATTCCCTGAAATAGATTCCAATTTTGTTTGTACTGGCAGAGATGAGCTAATACCAATTACATGACATTAACTCTCCAGGCCCAAATCTATACCATGCCAGTTTTCTGAAGGAACACATGATCAAGAAAATGGCAATAACTCCCAATAATAGATAACAATCAACTAACATGCAATTTTCAGAGAAAGAAGTGGAACCTGGGATTTATATTCCAATCAAATAGAGTCCAGGACATAGTAGTCAATATGAAAGTGGAAATATGACTGAGTAGCAATATTTGTAGTAGTTAAGCATATGGGTTTTCAAATTACCCTTGCTTAACTTTGAAATATTACTTAACTTCTTTGAACCTTAATTTCCATTTCTATAAAATGCAGATACCTACTTCAAAGTATTGTTTGCAAATAATAAATGGGGTAATGAATGTAAGGTATTTTGCACTGAACTTATGCATATCAGTTGCTCAAAAACAATCACAATGATGATTTATAAGTATTAAGAGATAATTCAATAATCATGAGGACCTGGGGAAAATTTGGTGATAGCTGTTCCAGAACAATTTTATTTATTTATTTGGTTATGAAAGTAAATAAATAAATGAAGCAAATACTGTTAGCCCTAACTTAGTTTCATTTTATTGAAAGATTTAACAGAAGCTGTGATTACATCATATTTTATACTCAAAATGACATCATGTCCTCTATAAAGAGGAATCTTTAAGTCTGTGAATAATCATATCAAGCAATATCTCTGTCAATTCTGAGAGCAGCCAAGGTGTTTGTGAATAAGGCATTACCTTGCTTAATTTGCTTATTGTGTGTTAAATGTTTTGGCCAGGGCTGGGGATTTGGCTCAGTGGCATAAATGCCTGCCTGGCAGGCTTAAGGTCCTGAATTTGGTCCCTGGTACCAAGAAAAAAAAAAGTTTGGGTCAAAGATACTTACACATTTATACTTTATAGGATTAATATTATCTTGTCAAATTAGGACAGTCTGAATTTTATTGAAAATAATAATTGTCTGACTTCTACTCTTAGCTCCCCTAAGGAGAAAATTTTATTTAGATTTAATTTTTTTCTTTGTGAGATTAAAGTACTTAATTAAAATTAAAGGTTTTAATGTTTAATTTCTCTGAGAGAATAAGACTGTTTGGTAAGATTGAGTTTAGGATAGCCACATGTCTATAAATTTTTCACTACATCCTCTCATGAAAAATGGCTTAAAATAGGGTAGGTTGAATGATTTTATTTAAAAGCACATACATGTGACTCACTAGGAAGTCACAGCTGCTACAGGAGTGCCACAGTCTTGGAGTATGTTAGCAGACCACACGGTGAAGATGGAAGCAGATATGGAAGAAGAAGTGAAAATTTTAATTTGTTGTTGTTGCTGTTGGTGGTGGTAGTGGTGATGGTGATGGTGAGACTTCAGGATTGTGATGTCTGGTTCTAAGCATCGAACCAGTAGGTTTAGAGGTTCTGCCAGGCTGCAAGCAGAGTCCTGAAGTTTTGCCAAATATCACCAGAGGGGCAAGATCCTGTGAGTAACTGAATAACTGGGAAAACTCAGGGGATTCAGAGTAATCCTATTGAAGAAAAAAATGTGTAAAGAACATGATAATTACACTAAAATATTTAAAGGATAAAAACATGGGGATTATGGCTCAAGAATTCACATACAGTAAGGCTGCTCTCTTAAGTCAAGGTAAGAGGGAGGCATTGTTGCTTATGCAAAGACCTGAAAACCATGTAACTCTTCATATTCTGAAAGTTGAATCCTAAATGTATTAGGATATCCTGAATTGTACCCTAAAACAGAAAAAAGAACACCAACATAAAATGAGAAACATAAAAAAGTCTATAGTTAATATGTGATATTGTCAATTTCTTAGTTCTGGTGAGTCTGTCATGGTTATGCAAGACATTTTTATTCTTTAATATTTGACCTTTATGTTGATAAGACTCCTGGCTGTTGAGCCTAATTCGAGGCAGCAAGCCATTAGTGTTGGAAAATAGTTTTAAATACATTTTTTAAAATCTATATATACAAGATGTTCATTATATCAATATTCTAAGGAAAATTTGCAAATGATTTTCAACAATAAAAGAGTTACTAAAATATGCACATATATATGATTAAATGTCTTGAAGTCATTACAGATGTTGTTTATGAAGTTAATATTAACATGAGGAAACACTTAAGATATGATGTGAAATTTAAAAACTAGATACAAGTCTGAGTTGTAACCCTAACTACTATGCTATTTAAATGAATAGAAAGAGAAACAAGATACTCATACTACATTTTTTAAGGTTTTTCTTTTCCTTTTTCTCTGATTTTTCCTTTAACAAGCAAGTAGGTAGTACTTTTATAATCAGAAAAGAAAATTCATGAAAGGATGTGAGGTAGTTTAGGGGTCAAAATTTCTTCTCTTTTTCCCAAGCTTTGACTAAGTATATGTTGTTAAAAGACTGAGAATGAAAGTTGTAAAACTGTACAACATAAAATAACTCATCAGAATTTTTAAGAATGTAGACTATGGCTAAATCCATTAGAGCTGGGAAAAAAACTGTCTCTGTGCTTCTAAGCAGTGGGTTAGAGGCAAAAGGGCCAGTAAGATAAGAGAATGTTCCAAAGATCTGAGCTGGAGATGAGCGTACTGTACACAGTGATGGAAAACAAAACCAGAGAAGGAGGGATAAGAATCTGTCCCAGTCCTTGAACAATAAACCAAAATTACCTCATAATGCAGACAAACGTTCCTAAAGTCAGTGTGGCAATAATCCAAGCTGAAAGCGTATAGTTAAGGATGGCATTTATCCAGAGCAAAGATTTAAGTCTCATTACAAAAATATGCTTCATACAACCATCAAATATAGAGCAGAGAAAATCCAAGTCAGAGCTGTAATGCCACAGGCAAAACACAGAGCACAAAATGTGTGGTTATGGGAGAGCTTTTGCTTAGATGAACCAATCATTCCCTTCCCATGAGGGTTCCTTAGTGAGGGTTGATGAAAACAACACCAGGCAGAAGGATGAAAGACAGCATCATCCCATTCAATAAGTGGGGGGGGGGGTAGGGGAAATGGCCCGGCCAAATGGTAACAGCATCTGCGCCCATCTTGCAAGACCGTTCCAGGTATTTAGGAATCCTAATGCTGCTGCAGAGACCCACCATGAGTCAGAAACCTCCCAAATGCACCCCATGCATCTGGGCATTTTGTTTTTCCCATGATCAGCCACATATGTGGGTAGACTATACAAATTTTACTATTTCCTTGCAAAAAAAAATATGGAATTTTTTAGCTTCAATACCAAAGCAAATCAAAACACATTTTACTAAATCTTTCTTTTCTAATACATTTATATGCCTAGTATCAACCTTCATTTAACTTTAGTCCTGTTAGTTATAAATTGATACCAACAGACTATATTATCAAAACTGTGGAATGTATTCAGTTTAGGATATACAAATCCTTATCCCAGTACTACAAGATTATAGCTTCGTCCTGGTGCACACAGTGTATTTTTAGACCAAATATGTACAATGCTGGGACCACTGTCTGACAGTTTGGAGAATTCTGAAGTTTCTGTTCCAAGACCAACTATAAAAACTTGAAAGAATAATTCATAGAGTTTTTTTTAAATTGAGACTTTCTTCAGATACTGTGACTTCATTTCCGTCAAATATCTATAATTTCTACATTCCATATTCCCAGTGAACTCAGGGAAGTTTGACAAGGAAAAATATGAATCTGAATACTTCTATGTCCTCTAATACATAGAGGTTCTCTTGAGTTTTTCCTTACAGTTTCAATGTCACTGTGCCTCAGATGCACCTCACTAAACATGTGGAGTTCATTGAATGATTATGAACTTGATTGATGATATCTCCCAGGGTATTTTCATTTCCCAAAACCTCCTATCAAAAAACTTTCTCAGACCACATAAAATAAAAATAAAATTCTGTTTTCTCCTTCAAGTTATTATAATATTACTTGAACTTGCAATGGTTAAAAACATAATTCATTCTTCTCCTCTCTCTCTGTGTAATCATACAGAAGAATGTTTACAAACACTCACAGGAGACAATTTCTGGATAGAAGGTTAATAGAAGCTCACATCTTCCTGTCCTCTCTGTTGACATATATGTAGATTTTGATTCTCTTTTTAATTGTAATGATGCATCCCCAGCAAACCAAAGAAGTTTTTCTAAGGTATTGTGTGTGTTACTAAAGCAAAATCCAGTAAGTATAACCCCAGGATCAAATAATATATTGACTGAAACTCAAGGAGATAACAGAGTTGATCTTTTTGACCATTTTTCATTCTTACAGGTGGGATCAGAAAATAGAGAGCTGACCTCCTCATAGGGAGTAAGAGAGAAAAGAAGCTACAGGCTGCTTGACAAGAGCAACAGCCCACAAGCAGTAATTCCCTTGCCAACCTGAGGCAAAATCTAGTCAAGAAGTTGCCAGGCACCTATTTGTCATGGACATGAGCCACTTACAAAAATATTGCCCCTGAGCCACAAGTCACAAGCCAAGCTTTCTTGGTGTGATTTATATTCTGCTGGTTTCCACCTAACTGAGTCAGATTTGTTAGAGGACAGTTTTATTTCCAGAAGATTCATTAATAAGTGAAGGCTGTCGATGTGTTGCAACTTGAGAATCAACTTGGGCATCAATATGTAAATTGTACTCAAACACAATTGATGCATGCAGCTCCTAAATCAAGATGGGGCCTTGGGGAAATTCCAGTAGGAGATACTGTAGAGATAAAGTTGAAGGTGCATTTAAAAAAGATCTAATTTTAGTTCCTTCCTTTTATTTATTCTTTTTCAACTTAAGTAAATAACCATTCCAACACAACTCTGCCTACATGATAATATCTACGTTAATGAAGCATGTCCTTTAAACTTCATCAGTTCTTTTTTGCTTAAAGGAAATTTAATATTTCAGAAGTGTCAGGGCAAATAGTACGACATAAATCAGGTAAGATGACTTCTGATCTCTAGTTAAAGAAAACTAACAGAAGTTTGGGGCGTGGGCTAGGATGTAGAAGACGTGTGAGGCCCTAAATTCCATCCTCAGCATAGGAAAAAAAGTGGTAAACAAATGACACATAGCAACCTCTCTGTTGACTCCAAATTCTTGGAAAGGATAGCTCACACTAGAAAATCAAATGTACAATAAGTGGGCCAGAAATCAGGAAAAATCACTAAAACATGGATTCAGACAAGATTAGATTGAAAAAGAAAAGCATAACCAAATGTACACAGGAAAGGATAACTAAGAAAACTGAAGCAAACATAAGGCTTAGTCGTCCAGGAAGGAGCAGTGGCCTGCTGAAGTCAAGGACTCTGGAATCACTAACATTATTATTTAAGCCCCACAGTACGAGTCATCAGATGTGTGACTCCTTCCTCTCCTACTTTCCCATTTCCTGCTCTCCTGCCCACACTAAGGATCCCACAGCAGACAACAGAGCTGTCTGCAGTTAAAGATGAGCAATGAGTATGTATGTGTCCCTAGACAGAGAGTAGTGTATTGCCTTGGGCTAGTGACAATGCCCTGCAAGTATGTCTGTTCCCATGCTTAAGAGAACTAGCAAAATAAGGTAGCTGTTTCCTGGCTCCTCCACCCCCACACACCGTGGTACAATGCAGCAGCATGGAATGCCTCTTTCCTGCTTCTCATCTTATTCTGTGCACACTTGCAAGCAGGTAGTGCATGAAAAGCAGTTAACAGGGGGAAGCAAACACAAAGAATCACTCACAATCATAAATCATTAAACGTTTGAAGAAAGCTAACATCAGTAAAAAGGAGCACTTGTAAACTGAAGGAATAGAAGAATCTGATTAATGAAAAGCAGCCATACCAGCAAAAGTAGAAAAACAACCACAAACCAAAGTTGAAAGAAATATGCTCAAAGAAAATATTCACAATAAATATGACAAAGGAATAGCATGCAGAATACATAAAGAACTCAAATAAATAAAATGGAAACAGCTTTCTGTACCCTATGAGAAGACAATGAGAAGGCATTACCTACAGCCCAGGAAGAGAGCCTCACTAGAACCCAGCTGTGCAGGAACCTTGATCCTGAACTTACCAGCATTCAGAATTGTGATTGTTTGTCCCAGCAAACAAGAAGAGGAAGAAGGAAAGGGACAAACAATGCAAGAG
This sequence comes from Dolichotis patagonum, assembly GCA_004027295.1. NCBI lineage: Eukaryota > Metazoa > Chordata > Mammalia > Rodentia > Caviidae > Dolichotis > Dolichotis patagonum. Next base: position 175,513 of record PVJX010000106.1, read on the forward strand.
AAATATGGGAAAATATTCTAAAGCAGTAATTTACAGAAATAAAAACAGCTTAATCTTGCTAATCAGAGAAATGAAAACTAATGTGAAAGATTTTTACCTTGAAGAGAAAATTTTCTTAATGAAAAATTATAGCAAAATAAGAGGAAATGGTTGCTTTCAAGTAATAATTTAGTCACTTTGGTGGGGGATTAGGGAATAACAAATCAAAGTTTCAGATTCTTTGACAAAGCCATTCTATTTTTTTGTGTGTGTGTGTGTCAACTATAGAGAAACATTCATGTGTGAGCACAAAATCACATGAAGATTTTTGGTCATATTATTTTAATAATAAAATATTAGAAATAACCTTAATGTTTGTTAATAGGACAATATTAAATACTATGGCACATCCTTATTACAGAAAACAAAAAATACAGATATGGGAAACTCTCTGAGATGTATTATTAAGCAGAGGAAGCATTTTTCCAGAATAGTGCACGTGTGAAAATTGTAACTCCATATGTGAAAAATTCAGCCAGAAAGATACTATATAATTTCTGAGATATATTTATATGTAAACATACATATACATAAGTGTGTACTTATACATATATAAATGTGTATATAAAGTTGGAAGCAATCCATATATAATTTATAACAACATTTCACCTTGGAGAAGAAAGTGATTTCATCATTTTTGAAATACCTGAGTTATTTATGAATAGAATACGTACACATGTTTTATGAAAGGTGAAATGCTTCAAATTCAGAAATCAAATTAAACTATCAATGTAGTAGGGATTTAATGGTCCCTTAAATAAAAAGAGCTCATCATTTGGGATGCTAAAACTGGAATCATTAGTGGTTATTTTTGAAAAAAAAAAAAAAAACCTGAGAGCCACAACTTAGCCCCCTCCAAGTTAAAGAATAATAATCAATGACGAGTTGTTGCCATGCAGCTCCAGCCTCACGTCCTGGCTTGGGAAACAATACAGGGCTTCCTCCTTTTCATTACTGGTAGTCTCAATTTCTCTACTAAAACATGGTAGAAAAATTATCTCTAAAAACAGCTTTAATATATAGTCATGCAAGGACGGGGATGTAGCCCAGTGGTGGAACTCTTGCTTAGCATGGGCAGGCCTGATGCACAGAACCACACACATGTGCACCTACATGTATAGTCACACAATGCTGGAGAGTGCAGATACATTCCGAAAAAGTGTTAGGCCATCTCACGTGCAAATATCACAGTGTATTTACACAAACCTAGAGGTTGGGCCCTGTGACATATTTGTCCTATATGGCGTAACCTATTTTTAAGGTTTTATTTTTGCATTTTAAACTAAAAAAAAAAAAAAAAAAAACCTAAGACACAAACATGTCTTCATCTACACTGAGTCAGACTGATCAATGTCATTTCTACTTTCACTTCAGGAGTCCCCTGAAAGGTCTCCAGGAACAGTAACATGCACGGAAATGATACCTCCTATAATAACTGTGCCTTCTTCTAGAGTTCCTCCTTAGGTACTCGCCCTGGGTTTTGCAGTTTTGCAGATAACTGTTTTTAAAGTTTGTCTTCTTATTAGTATGTGTTTGCAGTACATAATACTTTCATTGGGAGGAGTTGGTACATATGTTTGTCATTTCTTAATCTTTTTCACTTCCTTCCCCTTCCTCTCCCTCCATTTCTAGATCTTCTTCCCATCTGCAAAAGGTCTACCTTCCTTTTCCTAGCATTTATATTTTATTTTCTTCTTTATTTACACTTTTGAGTTTCTCGTACAATAGAAACAATGTGATATTTAATCTTTTGTTTCTGCTTTATTCACTTAGCATTATGGTTTCAGGGTGCATTCATTGTCCAATAAATGACTCAAATTGAAGCTTCTTTATGACTGAATAATGCACCACTGTGTCTATATAACACATTTTCCTCATCTATTAATCTGTTCCTGGACATGTGGACCATTTCCAAGATTTAGTTATTGTGAGTTGTGCTGCTATAAACATGGATATTTGTGTATCCCTGTGATATGATGTCTTTAACTCTTTTGCAAAATATCTAGAAGAGATACAAGTGTATTTTTTGTTTGTTTGTTTGTTTGTATCAGAAACTGGGCTCAGGACCTCACACTTGCCAAGTAGGCACTGTGCTGCTGAGCTATATCCCCACTCTCAGAAGAGATATAGTTAGGTCAAATAAAATTTTGATTTTTAGTTTTTAAGGAATCTTCATCCTGATTTTCATAGTGATTGTACTAGTTTACATTCTCACCAACAATATAGAAGTATTCCTTTTCCCCCACAACCCTTACAGCTTTTGTTGTTTTGAGTTCCTTTCTGGAGTAAGCTGGAATCTGAATGTTTTGACTGCATTTATCTAGTGGCTGAATATGCTGAACATTTTTTCATTTTTTTTGAACATTTTTTTTCATATACTTATTGGCCTTTGTACTTCATGGGAGAAATCTCTGCTCTTTAAATTGCACATTATTAATTGGGTCTTTTATTTTATTAAGTGTAATATTTTTTAGTATTTTTTATATTCTAGATGAGTCCTCTGTCGGAGACAAAATTTTTTTCCATTCTGTAGGTTGTCTCTTCACTTTATTGGCTATTTCCTTTGCAAAAGTTTTTAAATTTAATGTAGTCCCTTTTGCACACTCATGGTATTATTTCTTGTGCAATTGGGATTTTGCTGAGAAAGTTATTGCCTATGTCTATGTCATTAAAAGTTGTACCTATTTTATTGCCTAGAAGATTGTTCTATTTTAACATTTAGATCATTGATTCATTTTTATTTCATTTTGGCAGAGGGCATGAAATACAGATCCAGATTTACTTTTCTGCATATGGACAACCAGTTTTCCCAGCACCACTTGTTAAAGAGAGTGTTTTCTCCAGCATATGTTTTTGGCCATTTTATCAAAGATCAGATGAATGAACGTGCCTGGGCCTGGCAATGCAGCCTCTATTCTGTTGCACTAATCTGTGTGTCTGTGCCTTTTACATGCTGTTTCTATCAGTGTATCTTTGCAATGTAATTGAAATTCAGGATTGTCATTGCTTTGTTCTTGTTGCCTGGGATTGCATTAGCTATTCTGGGTCTCTTCTGGTCCCATAAAAATTTTAGGCTTATTTTTTCTAGTTCATTGAAGAATGCTGCTGGTATTTTGATTGGTTGACAGCATTGTTTCTACCCATCCAGAAACAGGAGATATCTTTCCATTTTCTAGTGTCCTCTTCAATCTCTTTTTTCAGAGTATCATAATTTCTTTTCAAAAGTTTTCTTACTTCCTTGGCTAGATTAATTCCTAAGTATTTTGGAAGCTATTGTGAATGGCATTCTTTTTCTAATTTCTTTATTGGTAAGTTCATTGTTGGTGTACACGAACACTATTTTTTTGGCATATTTATTTGTATCCTACTTTTTGTAATAAGTAGAAGGTTCACCATCTAAAATAATGATTTAAAATTATAGTATAGGGCTGGGGATTTAGCTCAGTGGCATAAGTGCCTGCTTGGCAAGCATGAGGTCATGAGTTCGATCCCCAGTACTGCAAAATAAATAAAAATAAATAAATAAAATTATAGTATAGAAAATATATAGACCAGTAGCTTGGTGGTTAATTACCAAGTATTATGTATCACTCACAAGTATATGTGCTATACCCTAATATTGCCCACAACACTGTAGATTTGTTTATATGACCACAAACATATGAATAACTCACTGAGCTATGATTATCATTTTGTGGGAGTAATTTCTGGTTCTGTTATAATCTTATGGGATGACCATTGTATATGCAGTCTATTTTTTGAGATAAATGTTATTATATGAGGCATGACTATGCATTACACCTTTGCTAAGTGTAGGATAGCCACGCTCACTTCACAGCAGATTATTAATACCACTGACTTTGCATAAAAATTGTGAAATGTGTTATGACAATATGTTAAAAAGACAATATTCCACAAAGTGTTTCAAATTTCTTTTTAGTTTATTCCCTAACATTCATGATTATCAAAGTTCCATGTCATAGGCATATAAAAGTTACTATCACATTACTAATAATATCATGTTCTCAATATTTACTGATTGCTCTGAAAATACTGATAGGTCTTTAACAAAGTTACTGAAGGAAAATATGTTCATTCATGCAAGAAAGGGGGTACAAGTTTGTGATTAGTAAGTACCTGAAGTAGAAAAGTGCACACTGGCAAAGGAAAACGCTTTTAAAATAGAGGACCCGGAAAAGAGCTAGGAGGCTCTAGAATGAAAAGTCTACCATCTCTGGCCAGATCAGCCATACAACACTAGAATATGCTCTGTCAACTAATATCTCCTAAATCTCAGAAATGAATCTTTTGTTTTTCATAGCAAGCCCCCAATGAGTGTGTGTTAAGGGAGTGGTTTTTAGCAGGCTTCTTAATAACTCCAGATGGCAGCTGGAAGAACCAACCATGTGAATAGGGAGTTAGAATTTCCAGCCCTACCCTTGGAACTCGATACAGGGAAGAAGGGTTGAAGGTGGAGTTTGGTCACCAGTGGTCAGCGATTTTAATCAGTTATGCCTATGTAATGAAACCTCCATTCATAAAACTCTACGTGTTAAGGGCTGGGGATGTAGCTCAGTGTGCAGTGCTTGTTTTTCTACCAGGCAAGGGATCCTGGGTTGTATCTCAGCACTACAAGAAAAAAAAAAAGCTAAAGAAAACCACCTAAAAGAGTTCAGAGATCTTCTAAATTGGCAAATATTTTGTGTTGAGATGTTAGTGCACCCCAATTCCATAAGGACAGAGGCTCCTGCACTCAGAATACTTTCAAATCCTGGCAATGTAGGCATCTCGTGTATCCATTCATTGTATCCTTTGTAATAAATATAATGGCCAGCATATTGTTGACCTGTGTTCTGAGTCATTAGAGCAAATTACTGACACTTGTGTAGAACAGCCCCATCTTTGAAAGAAAAGGAAGGAGAGAGGAAAGCTGAGGTTCTCACAGCCTAAGGATTTCCATGATCATCAAATCTGGGGGGTTGCTGAAGACATTCAGTCACCCAGCAGACCTCAGGCATCAGACTCCCCAAATTCACAGACCACTGAGTCTGCTGAATCACTGGGGACCCATGGGGAGCCAATGTGCACCAACAAAATAGCACTGCCTACTTGCTTCTAGTTCTGATTACTACTGTGTAGTTAACCATCCTGAAACTTAATGGCTTAACACAGCAACAAGCGTTTTATTTGCTCATAAGCCTGCATTTGTAGTAGGAGCTGTTCTTGTTCCAACAGTGGGTTTTGAATGGAAATGAAAGATCCAGTTAGCTCCAAAATGCTGTCAGCAAACGCTGTGGAGCGAAACCCTCACTCTGTTCCACTCCTGTCTCTTTGGAGCTACTTAGGTTTCCTCACAGTAGGGAAGTTGTGTGCCAAGAATCCATGCTCCCAGAGCAGGAAGTAGAAACAGCTAGTCCCGTAGAGACTGAGACCAGAAAACTGGGAAGCAAGAGTGCAGCTAGGAATTTCTCAGTCAAAGAAATTTGAGAATGATTAGAGCACAGAGACAGGGATCGAGCTGGGCCAGTACACAAATCATTTTGAAAATCAAGTGCAATAGGTGGCCATTCCTAAGTAAATACATCTTACTATATGTATTTGAGAAAGATCAGTGTTGCTTTTCCATAGAAGGAAGATTAGAGGTAGAGAGAGAAAGACAGACAGAGACAGAGTCCGAGAAAGAGAGAGATAAAGTACATAGTGCTTGGGATGAACTAGCGATACAGAGAAATTTATAGAAGGTCAGATAAACAGGTCTTGATAATTTGATATCAGAGCAGATAAAAAAGAATGAGAGAAATCAAGGGTGGCTCTGAGGCTTTTTGTTTAATGGTGAAGATATTTACAAGGATAGGAAATAAAAACAAGACTGAGGTCAGAAGCCAGCACGGTGTCACTGAGTCTAGGAAAGCACTTACAGAACCTGTCTTCAAGCAGAGCAGGGGGGACAGAGCTCCCACCTCTCCAGAGCAGACCAATTAAAGAACTGTAGCCATCCTTAATCTGCCATATCCCTCCTCTGCCCACTAGGCCTCTGTGAAATCAAAGAGTGAAATTGGATTATCTCTGAGGTTGCTGCTAATCCTGAAAGGCTAACAACCACTGGTTCTGATGAATAATTTGCTCAGGGACCTCAGTCTGTAAGGCCTGTCCTTCACAGGCCGTGTGTGGTGACAGCTGAACTCAGCAAGCCAGACAAACAGCTCACGGGGCAGCACCGGCTCTGAGAACTCAAGTTTCTCCACACTTACTGCTGGTTTTCTCTGTAAAGCCAAAGCATTCCTAGAATCTGACAGCAGCTGCCCTGGGGGTTTCCTAACCATCTACATCATTCTTGCCCTGTCTCTGGGCAATAACTCATACACTAAGCACACAACAAGAAACTTCAATGAGAGATGAGCAAACCTCACAAGTACAATGAAGGGTTCAAGAGTGGGCTCTCTCTAGATGCAGCCAGCCTGATTCCAAACTCTCCTGGCACCGCGTTCTAACTATGAGGGCTTGGGCAGAGTGACTTCACCTTTTTAAATTTTATTTTTCTGCTTTCAAAGTGCTAAAATAAACAGTACCTCCTTCACAGAATTGTTGCAAGCTTTACCTGAGATAAGGCAAATAAAGCACTGAGCACGGAGTCCACTCCATAACAGGCACTCGATAAATCTTAGGCACAGTGTTTATTAGGTCATAACGCAGCAGTCAGTCTGGCCATTGTTTTTCCAGGGTTTTCCAGAGGCTCTGAGGATGGATCTTGCCACAGCAAGAAAAGGCTCAGGATTGCCATTTACTGTAAGTCTAGTCACAGACCACAGGCTCCTTCACAGGGAAAGGGAGGCCCCGTTCTCTCAGCATCACGATGCCTTTCCATTGTTTGATGGTTCCAGCTCGGATAAATATCTCCTATGCTATGCCACATACACCTTGGGGAGATTTGTCTTGTGTCTACTATGATCCTACTGGATGCAGGGGCTACATGTGTGGACAAGGTGGCTAAGCATTCACTCTCACGGACACTATTCCACTATTCTACCCTACTTAAAAAGGCACACCTTTCAGGGACACAGGGGCCCCTGGGAGACCTACACCAGGCTGCCTGCACCTTTAGCCCCACATTCTAGCATCAGCAGCTTTCTCTGACACCTGCGAGCAAGCTGAGTAGCATTTTTTGGGGTGCAATTTAGGAGAGACTGTGTCCACTGTGGAACGCTGGAGTGGCCATACAGGATATGGCACTGAAGTGCTGTTTCTCAGTGTTATTGCAAAACTGCCAGCTTGCATCTGGAGAAACTCAAAACACAAACAAGCTGGCCTTGTTTGCTTCTCAATGCAGTACTGTAGCTCTGAGTTCAGGCAAGTGGCTGCTCAATGATGACTCTGGTAAAAACCCTGCTGACTCCTTCAGGAGACGCCCATAGGGCTCCTCTGCTTCCTGCATAAGAAAGAAAAGCAGTGTGGAACAGAAGGGGAGGAATTCAGATGTGAAAGAATCAGGTAACCCACTACCAAGGCCTGGGCACTTTGGGTGGAGGTGAGCTCTCAGGAAAGGAAGGGTGCAGGCAGCTTGGCTGTGACTGTGTGTGCAGGTCCCACACAGACACACGTGCGCTGCCCCTTCCTTCACAGTAACCTCTTTGACTGTGACCTTCCGCAAGGCAAGGCTTCTCCTCTTGAACTACTCACCTACTTGCTGTGTCTCTGTTTGCAGGTCCTAATAAGGGGAAGCAGCCCAGGTCTCTGCCCTGAGGCCTTAGCCCACCTGTTTAGAGCCTCCTGATAATCTCTACGTGAGGCCCAGGGCCTTTTAGATGAAAACTTCAGTTATGAGTTATGTCCGCCTTTTAAAAGAGGTAGTTAAGAACCCTTAGGGTGGGCCATGATCCACTATGACTGTCCTATAAGAAGTGGAAAACCAGTGCCACATGAAGATAGGCATCGAGGGGAATCCCATGTGATAGTGGGGACAGAGGCTGGCGAGACACAGCTGCAAGCAGAGGAATCCCACGAATATTTTACCCACCACCAACAACTAGGAAGAGGCAAACAGGAAAGGGAGGATTCTCCCTTCTAGGGTACAGAGCAAGTATGGCTCTGGTAACACCTTGATTTCTGGACACGAAAACCATGGGAAAATAAATTTTTCTTGTTTTAAAGCACTCAGTTTGTGTAACTTTGTTCTGGTAACCCTAGGAAGTGAATACATTCAGCAGAGTCCAAACCAAATTCACTGTTTTCACTTTTCTCATACTAACTTCCCTTTAAGTATATTTGTTGTTGTTGTAATAATGAAACAAGTCAGCAAATTGGAAATTCTAGGGCCATTCTGACCACCTCTCTCCTCCTCCCTCAGTACATGCAGCACCCATCACATCAAGCTGACCTCCCTTGTGCTTCACCCATCTCTCCTCCACTGGCCACACTGCCTCTGGCCTGGCTCTTCACCAGCACATGGTATTAACCCTCTTCTGGAATGCTCCTGCCCACTCCCCTCTATCTGATGTCATCTCCTGTTCCCATCCTAACCTGTCCCATTCTGCCAGTGCATAAATCCCTCATGGCACAACCCTGCTCAAAACTTTCCTCAGCGTCCCTCTGTCTGCCTTCCATACAGCCCCCCACCCCGCCCCCAGGTAACTCCTGAAGAACTTTCATTAATGATTTGGTTTCAGGGTAACCGCCTCCCCCCGATTATCTTTTGTATACTCTTTTCCCTGACCTTGAACTTCATGCTCAAGAAATGCTAAATCTCTTGAGGTTTGCAGGATGTGTCACACTCTTTCCTGCTACTGTGCCCTTGCAGAGCCAGCCTGTGTTTTGGAAACATCACTCCATGCCCTTCTTTTGCTGGTGAATGTCTATTCATTCTTCATGACTTTGATTAAAAGCTTCCTCTCTTGTGAAACCTTCCAGACTTTCCCCAGGCAGTTTTGAGCAGCTTAAGTTCCTACTGTCTCACAACATTAATTATGTGCTTGTGTTATAACTGGGCTGTTTACGTGCCTGCCTCTCCACCGCACCACTTCGAGGGCACAGATGATGTTTTCTTTGTGTGGCTAATGTTTGGTACTCATTCCTTCATTTCTTGTTTATTCATGTAACAAACGTTTATTGTATTTAGCACCTACAATGAGCCAGACAAGGCACTGGAGACGTAGTAAGAACCACTATGCCTGCCTCTTGGGATTTAGGGTTCCTTGGAGGATATAACAAGCGCAAACTCGGTTATAGAGGAGGCTAATGGTGCCCCCCAGGGAGACAGGGACAAGATGCTGTGGGAATAGCTGGGGGGCCAGGCTGCTCAGCCCAGGAGATGCCCATGGGAACTGAGGTCAAGGTGACTGGGGAAGGCAGCCTGGTGTCAAGAACCTCCTGGTCTTGCAAGTTGGAGAACAGAGCAGCTAGTGATCCTCACATACACGCCCTGGAAAGTCAGCTAGAGAGAGTGGAGTTTATTTGGAGGGTTCAATGAGTCTCCCAGGCATGTTGTCGATACTTTGTCATTTTTTTCCTTTTACTGTTGCCTTTATCCAATTGCCTTCTGTTTTAAAAATTCTTATGATAAGCAAAACAACAAGACAAAGATACACATGGAAGAAGTTAAAAATCACTCTCTCACACTTGTGTATCTTGAAGCAATTCAGGCTGTTGAACTACACTTCTTTGGTTGTTCTACTTATTTACAAAAATCAATAGTGTACATATTTTTCCATAACTTGGTTTTTGTACTTAATATTTGTACTTAATGCCCGGCATGGTGGCACATGCCTGTAATCCCAACAGTTGCGAGACTGAGGCAGGAGCATCACTGCAAGTTCGAGACCAGCCTGAGCTACAAAGTGAATTCTAATCCAGCCTGAACTGTATAATGAGACCCTGTCTCAAAAAGACAAAAACAAAAAATTTTTTTTGCTTAATATTAACATCTCCATGTGAATATCTTGATAGCTAACTTGTTTGTTTTTCTAGTGCTAGTGACATCATATCCCACAGTGTGGAGACCCTGTGTTTCTTGAACCTTTTTATGGTTAGTAGATAAGCCTGTGTTGCCTAACATTTTGTCGCAACAAGCAACGCATCTCTAAACACACTCACGAATATGCTGCTAAGCATGAGGCGGAAGAATGAGTACTGTACCTTGCTGGTGCTATATCCTCCTAGGAGGAATAATCTAGCAATGTCTATTACAATTCAAAATCCATGCTCTTAGCTCAGCAACTCCATTTTGGGCAATCATTTGAGAGAGTACAAAAGCCTCATGCCTAGCAGTATATTCGTGAGAGTGTTTAGAGAAGCTTTGTTTGTTGTGACAAAATATTAGGCAATATAGGCTTATCTATCAACAATAAAAAGGTTCAAGAAACACAGGGTCTCCACACTGTGGGATAGGTTCCATCTTCTGTGTGTGGATAGCCTGTTTTTCCAGCACCATTTATTAAATAGGCTATGTTTTCTCCAGTGTATATATCTAGCTCCTTTGTCAAAGATCAAATAGCTTATTAGGTCTGCAATTGTTTCTGCATCCTCTATTTTGTCCCATTGATCCACATGTTTATTTTTGTGCTAGTACCATGTTGTTTTTATCATTATGGCTCTGTAATATTACTTGTAGTCTGAGATTATGAAGACTTTTGCTTTGTTCTTGTTGACCAGGATTTTGCTATGATGGGGCTCTCCTTGTTCCATATGAATTTTAGGGTTGTTTTCTCCAGTTCTGTTAGAAATGCTGCTGGTATTTGATTGAGGTTCCATTGAACCTGGGTGTTGGTTTGGGAAGTATGGCCGTTTTGACTATACTCATTTTGCCTATCTAGGAATGGGATAACTTTCTGTTTTCCAATGTCTTCTTTAATCTTTTTCAAAGAATTGTAGTTTTCATTGTAAAGGTCTTTCAATTCCTTGGTTAGGTTAGTTCATAAGCATTTAATTTACTCAGTACTGTTGGGAATGGTATTGTCTTGTTCCTTTTCTCAGTAAGTTCATTACTGGTGTACAGAAAGCTACTGATTTTTTGTGTGTTGATTTTGCATTCTGCTGTACTACTAAATTGGGTTATTAATTTCAGGAATATTTTGGTGGAATTTTTGTGTTTTCTATGTTGAGGACTGTCTTCTGCAAATCCAACATTTATTCATTATTTTTAAAAAAACCTAAAAAATAATTATAGATGCACTTTATCTCAATCGGATAAACCTATTTATGTCAGTCCTTCTGCTAACATTGCACTAAATGAGAAAAAGCTGAAAACTTTCTCTCTAAAATCAGGAATAAGACAACGATGTCCATTATCACTGTTTCTGTCCAACATAGTACTCAAAACATTAGCCAGAACAATCAGGCAAGAGAAAGAAATAAAAGGAATACACATAGGAAGGGTCAAATTCAAATTATCATTGTTTGCAAATATTTGAGTTTATACTTTGTCTTTTGACTTTGCTCATGGTGTTTCCCTAATAACTTCAAAAAATACATGGCAACATATTTCCTGTTTTTTCCCCTCTTCATGCTTTTTGAGATTTCCTCCATTATTAAAAATATCCCCTGCATGACAAAATTACACATACTTCCCACTAGATCTCCCTCAGATACTTTATGTATGTATTAAGTAGTTACAGTTAGACCTTTAACCGAAACCCATTTGGGATTTATTTTTGTTTATGGAAAGAGGTGATTTACCTCCTGTTTTTCCCAAATGGAGAGCAAATTATGTCAATACCACTTTTTTAAATTAACCATAACTTTCCCACTGAGTTGAAATGTCACCTTTTTTTCAGATTTTATGTATGTAAACATACTATGTCCATTCCTGAATTGTAGCATGCTTCAGTGGACCCTTCATTCCTGGGCTAAAACATATTCTTTTCATGACAATCATTTCATCTGAAATTTCAATATTTGGTAAGGCCAATCTCCCCTACCTGCCTACCTTTTCATACAAAGGTACCCAACTCTAATGATGCTTTTTAATTAAATTAATCTTGCGTTTCAGAGAGGAAGTGATGAGCAGCCTTAGCTAATCCTGGCTGTCTGCCTGAATGATTGCCCAGTCATGCCAGGAACCCCATTTGCACAGGATCCCACTTCTCTTCCTATCTCATGACCCGAAGCCCCCCAGAACTTGGGTTCCTGATTGCAGTCCCCCTTCCTTTTCTGTCTGAAATCCAAGGATTGCTTCTCCACAGATCCTCAGTGGCCATATGCCTCCTGCCTTCCCCTGACAGCCTGTAGCAACCCTGTTAGGTACAGCTGCCCTCCCAGAGCTTCCTCCTCTTCATGTCCCTACCAGTCCTGAGCACAGACAGGCGGGCAGCCATGACTGTACTGCTCACTGCTCCCTCTACATGTCTGCGGCTTCTCTATGAGACATCCACATGCTGGGTTGCTGTCTAGTACAAGCCCTCCCACTAGTCTCCCTGCTTTCTGACCACCCTTTAGTTCTCCCCAGGACTACGCCTGGCCCTCCTTGAGTTGCCCTGGCTTCTTCCCCACAGTTACTGCTGATGGTCACCAGGAGGAAAATAAAATCAGAATTATGGTGCTGTGGGTTGCACTGTGACCTCTTAAAATACATATAATGAAGTCTAACGGCCAGTATCTTAGAATGCATTTGAGATGCAATCAGTTCCAGTGGGCCGTCATCCAATGTGAAAAGCATTCTTATAAACAGGGTAGATTTGGACACAGAGACAGGCACATGAGGAGGACACAAAGTGAGAATGAAGGCAGGCATGGAGGTGCGGTTTCTAAAAGCCAGGGGATACCACAGGTTACCAGCAAACCAACAGGTTACCAGCAAACCAGCAGGAGCCAGGGCATGGAGGAATCTCTCTCATAGGCCTCATAAAAAAAGTAGGGATACTCTAATCTTGAACTTTCTATCTTAGGCCAGCTAATGAGTGGCACTTTGTACAGCAGCCCTGGGAAATAAATAAGAATCCAAACACAGATGAAGGTGGGCTGCCTCCCTGACCTGAGCCCTTCTGTCTGGTCTTTGCTGAGGTTCAGTAGGAAGACACAGATCACCGTGCTCTGAACTGTGTTTCAGCTACAAAGACCTTGGACTCAGAAGAGCCTTGGTCTTAGCCGGTATGGAGATGTAACAGAGCAACTCAGGCTCTCCACTGTCACCCCTGGCTGGTCCCAGCCCAGAAGCAGGCTCAGAACTTTGCCTTCCTGATGGACAGCTCAGTGCTCAAGCTTCAGCGGTTCAGCAGGAAACAAGTGGTTTACCAAAGAAGCACGACACACAGAGGTTTCTACGACTTGTCCTCCTGCCCCTCCCTCACTGTCTGTCTTCCTCCACTGCACAGGAATCCTTGAAATGTGTGGAGATGAGCTGTGGACACTCATTAGGACTATGTCAGACCTTTCCTCTGGATGTCCCAGTGCCCACGTAGCTCAGTGCCTGCCTGCCTCAAAGCAACACGGGGTGCATGAGGGCCAGGTTTGCAGGAGACTCCTGGTGCTGGGCTGCTCCTTGGATTCAGCAAGGCAGCCGTGGAGTCAGACCGAGTCAGCCCGACTTGCTGACATTCCTGTCCTTGTCATACGGACGCTGCATTCTTTCTCATTGTCTTTAAGCTCAAGGTTCCTAAGCATCAACCACCAGAGCAAAGCTTCCAAGTCTCCTTGCATTGCTCCTCAGACCTGGCAGCTCCTTACATTCAGAGACACAAAGGAGGTTTAAACCGCCCCTGGCAAGTCTGCCTGCAATTCCTCACCAACCTCCCCCACCTCAAACCCCAACAAAGCCTCAGACTAAACTCTGGGAAACCCTGCATTTAAAATGGATCCCCCCTCCCCACCCCGTGCTGCCACAGCTCCTTCTGTGACTTGTGAAGGGAGGGGGAAATGAAAACTTAAAGCTTCAGTCCATTATGTTCCAGAAACTTCCACATATGGGAACAGCACCAGGGAGGGTAGTTGCCAGAGTTGGGGAGGAACTTGGAGAGACACTGGGGACTTCAGAGCAGGAAATGGCAAGAGAATTTTCTGCACTCGGGCCCAACTTGGCTCTTGTAAAGAACCCCACTACTCATTAACTGGCCCTAAAACCTGCTAAGTGAAAAAGAAAAATAAAATAAATGAGCTCATTAAATCTGGAAGAAGGGAAGACCTGGAGGCTTAACCAAGGAAACTCCCAACACCCACTTAGATAAACAAGGGGGTACTGGGCACAATTAGGCTCATGGCCAAGGGTAGGGGCTGGCCCTTCCAATAAGGGACTGAGTCATGCTGTAGCCCTAGGCAGGGCGCAGTTGTTTCCAGCTCTGCAGAGCACCTCCACTGCTGCTACTAATGCAGGCTAATCGGTGCGGTTTCCCAACCCAACTGGTCCACATCTCTGGTCAAACCAATGGGCAAGTCAGGTGGGAAACGGAGCTGGAAGTTCCAAGAGCATGGTGAGTTCTTAAGAGGATTATGGCTTCAATTGGATAGTGGTAACTAACTTCCTGTCACCAATATAGCCTCTGGTTTGGTTTAATAAAGGCTGTTTAGCATCCTCCATCCGTTCCTTCACCAGGCTTATCATCCAGGAGCTGCCTGTGCTGCCTGCCACCTCTCCAGGCTGGACTCAGTAGTGTTGCCCCCATCACTTGTCCAGGGTCCTGCCCCATGGGCACCATCCAACTTCACCCCCTGACTGTGGCTCCCGTTGGTGGGGAGGCTCTGCAGATCCCTTTTTTTCTCCTTGTTGTTGAGTGACTGGGATTCTAATCATCCCTGGTGTCAGCCTTTGTCCTGAATGAAGGAGAATTTCCCACCCAGCACTGTGGTAGAACAGCCCTCTGCAGACAATTCCTGCTGCACTGATGCCTGGGTAAGAACAAAGGAAAAACAAAAGAGAGGGTGCCAACCCTTCGGGGCGCTTGCACACCAGGAAGGAAACCTTTTTTTAGAGGAGGCAGCTCCACTCTGTGGACTTCCCCCAGATACAGAGAGGTTGTGGGTGCAGGCAACTCCAAGCATGGGAGCTGTGGAGGAGGCCTAGAGATGGGGGAGAGCGCCACAGA
Source organism: Dolichotis patagonum (assembly GCA_004027295.1). NCBI lineage: Eukaryota > Metazoa > Chordata > Mammalia > Rodentia > Caviidae > Dolichotis > Dolichotis patagonum. The sequence goes on from PVJX010000106.1 coordinate 190,557, forward strand.
AAACCTCACCACTGCCGAGTAGAAATGCTGAAGTTCACTCTGTGTTTCTTGCTCCTACCCATTGACTCTCTTTTCCCTAGGAGCTTTATTTCAGAATGGTTTTCATGGCAAACACAGAAAAAGCTATCATTTGCCTAAACTTGATTCCCAAGGAGCCACGCAATATGGCAAGATCGACTTTCAACTACCTTCTCTTCACCATCTTCTAATGCCAGCACCGTTTTCAAAAGGCAACATATAATCATGGGAAAAGGGTGAGTTAGAATCTAAAGATCTTAAATTCCCAACTCCACTAACAACTCTCTGTGTGATACTGGGCTGGTTACTTAACCTCTCAGAGCCACATTTGTCTCATCTGTTAAATGGGTGTGATACTATTTACTAAATAAAATGGTCGTGAAGATTGGCAATTAACACGCAAACTGTCTCCCCAAATGTGCTGCACGAGCCCGTGATCGGAGGCAGTTAATCCTACCCAGATGGCCAGTTTATTATCTCATCCTGGAAGCCTGGACTCCCTTCACTGCCTGGCTGCTCCTCAATGTGGGCGGGTTGTGGCTTCATCCCTGGCATGACAGCCAGGACTCTCTGTGACTTCCATCACTGCAACAAAAACACTGGGTTCCCCACTCGGGCACCCTGGCTAAGTCCACCCTGTGCGCTTGCAGCTTTGCCAACTAATTGTCATGCATGAACAGGCCCTTGGAATCCAAAGTCACTTCCTTAAACAGCCAGGAAGGTCAAGCAGCTACTGGACTTCAAATGTGCTCCCACAGGTCTGCTCCCAAGGTCAGTGCTACCGACTGTTCTGGATCTGAAAGCACGCTAGACACATTCCTTACTCTGTGAGGCAAGATGACACAGAAGACTGAAACTGAAATTTGCAATCCTCTTCTCTGGTGAGAAACATGTGAAAGATGCGTAGAGCAGGACAGAAAAGTAACTTGTCAGCAAGGATGGGGGACGGGATGGCCCTCGAGTCTCCCAAGGAGTCCCCAGAGCCTTGTTCTCAGAAGCCTACATGGAAGGTAAGCAGCTAGCCCCGTGGTCCAGGAAGGGGAGGTGATAACAGGACTCTTTGTGCCTGGAGTTGAAACAAAGAATCCCAGCAGCCCGCGCTGCCCTGGGGCTCCAGGGACCAGCTGGCACCTGGACAGCAGCTGTGAAAGGAAACCGGGTGCAGAATCAGCTGAGTGCAGCCTCGTGAGCTCCAGTGGGAGTCACTCCTGGCTGAGGTTACCGCTGAGGGAATGGGGTCATCTTCCCTCCCAGAGCTTCAGCGACTGTGCCTGAGGCATACAAAAGCTGCTTTGTGGGGGCCGAGGGGCGTCCGACGGCGCCACCGTGCGGCAGTTCTGAGCAGCTCGCTTCGCGCTTCAGGGGGCCCCTGGCTGAAACCTTGACACTTCCCGGCAGGTGAGAAGGACAGAAAGAGAAGCAGTTTGGGCTAGAACAGGGTAGATGGAGGTTGCTTGCCATGCAGTTGGAAAAACGAGACAGACACGCCCACGTTTGTACCCCAAGTGTATGAAACCACCTTCACTTAGCACTTCCATACTCTGCTGAATGGAGTCCCAGTCAGTATCTTCACTGTCAGGCTGATTGCTGACTGAAATGGGATGGAGGAAGGACTGCTTGAGGACTTGGGGTCTTCAGCCCCTGGTGTTTCCAGGTTCCCGACCCAAAGAGCAGGTACGGTGGGAGTGCACCAGTGAGCCACGGTGAGTTAAAAATCTCTAACCTGATCGCTCTGTCAGTTTCACTCCAGCCCCATGACGGGCTTGTTGGGCACTTGCCCTGTCTCCACTTCTGCTGAAGCGCAGGAATGGAAACCGTGAGAGCCCACAGTCTGCAGAACTGGCACAGGAAACTCTTGAGGGAGGGTTCTGTGACCCTGAGTACTGTCCCTTCCTGAGACCATGGAAAGGTCTTTCTGAGGGAAAGACCATTTGAAGTGATATCTTGAGGAAGGACATTACTGAGGTCCCCACTCTCCCAGGGGCTGCCTCCTTCCCTCACCTTGCCCTGTGGTCCTCAGGCGGGGTGTACAGGAAACGATGCTGACTCATGTAAAGACACAAAGGCCAGGGAACAGGCTGCCCTGGAATTGGGCTGCACTCCCACAGTTCCTCAGAGCAAGCATTCCAGGACCACAAAGAGGTGGAAAAACCAGGTGAGAGCAGTGTCCAGTCCTGCTTGAGAGTGGTGTGTGTGTGTGTGGGTGGGTGTGTGTGTGTGAAGGATGAGATTTGGTGCAGCCTGGGCCGTCATCAAACCAAGGGCTTGAGGTGGGGAAATCCAAAGGGACAGAAGGCCCTGCCCACATCTCAGAGACCATGGGCAGAGGGCTACGGAGGGGGCCTCAGAAGAACCTACCAGTGTGAGAGTCAACTTCAGTCACCTGCCCACAGAAGGAAGTGCTGCCTTTGCTCCCTAATAAGCTTGCCAACCTTCTGAGCAAGCTGGGAAATTATTAGCTGAGCAGAGGAGAAAGTGACTTGTGGCCCCTCCTGGAAAGCAGTCTTCTTTATGCCACCTGCTCTAGGTAGGAGGAAAGGCTAAGACTGAAAAATTTTCCCCCCCAGTACTGGAGATAGCACCTAGGAGTACTCTACCTCTGGGGCATATCCACACTGTTGTAGTGTTGTAGTGAAGGTCTGCAAGGAAAACGTTTTAATACTGGACACATAATTCATGGAGTTTAAAAAAAATAATGTTAAAGGGAATAAAGCATCAATAAAGCGAATGAAAACAGTGTTAGGACAGTAGGGAATCTACAATACTTACTACATTGCATATTGTTGTCCTCTAGATAGTTGCTTGGCTTTAGGCTTGCAAAGTCTGTCAAACAATACAGTTCCCCCAAATCAGCTGGTTGCTCACAGGGTGGAGGTAGGAGGCTGTTCTCTCCCCAGCCTGTGCTCTGGCCAGCTCACAGGCATGGCCTTAGCTTCCACCCAGAATTATTTTTGTAACAGTCACACAAAGAGTCAAATACAAAAATGTCAATTTCAGGAAATCTGTCCACACACTAAAGACACAGAGAACCCAACTGAGCTGATCCTATGGCAATGTCCTGCCTGAGTCCAGCTGAAGACCTAGAGCTCATGAGAAAGTCCCCCAAGAGTCCAACTGGAGACCTAGAGCCCACAACCATGTTTCATGTGTGCAGATCTATGCTGGGAAGGTACAACAAACACTCAGCAGTAGAAGCTAGAAAGCCTGTGCCAGTGGGATGAAGCATCTGTGCCAGCAGGCTAAAGGGTCTGCACTGGAGCCAGGAAGTGACACTCAAAGTTAGGACCAGAGCTCCCCAGGAAAGTACCACAGCCATCCTCAGTGACAGTGAGGTCTCAAGCTCCTCCGAAGATAAGAACAACCAAGTGCATATCAGGAATCCAACAGGATAAGCTTCTCCTGGAGACTGAACAGCATACCATCCTCCCTTTGGGAACCTGGAAGCAATGCTCTAATAAGGACTAGTGCTCCGCTGAAAAGTCCTACACTCATCCTCTGCAGCAGCGAGGTCCTGAGCTCCACCAATGATGAGAACATTCGAGTTCAGGAAAGCCAGCATGACAAGCTCCTCCATAACTAATAGCACCAACTTCTTCCTCTCCAATTCTCCTTTTTACGCTGTTGGCAACAGTCTTCAGGAGGGCCTTCCACACCCAGTACCATGCTGATTCAGTTCATCTAGGGGTTACAAGTTGACCAATAGTTATCAATATACCACATTCACTCTATCTATCTATCTATCTATCTATCTATCTATCTATCATCTATCTATCTATCTTAGATCCTCCTGCCAACTTGTGATCCTCCTGCCTCAGTCTTCTGAGTAGCTGGAATTACAGGTATGCACTGCTATACATTTTTCTCAGCTTTTTCCTCATGCATTCACCTATACAGATGTATTGAGCATCTTGTTCTACTGAGAACTATGTACATGAGTTAAGTCAAAAGGGGGTTTGCACCAGGGAAATGAATGCAGAGAACTAGCTCTAATGGCATAGGAAAAGCTGACAAACCAAGCACAGGAAAAGAAAACAACCAAGAAATAAGAGCAGGAGGTGATTATCCCAAAGGTTAAAGGGACACAAGAAGGATGTGTTGTCAGAGCCAGAAGCAGTGGCCATTGAGCAGGAACTGGAACCATGGAGACAGGGATTGTACAGGAGAAGATAGAACCTTGGAGAGGACATGGTCACCATCAGGGATGCTGCTCAGAACAGAGAGGGAGAAAAAAATACCCTGGTTTGTTTGTTCTTCCTCCAGTGTTTCCCATTGGCCAAAACTTTCAGGAAGCCAGTTGGCAAGAGATTCTAAGAAAAGCAATCAGCAAGGGTGGGGCTCTGGGGTGCAGAGCAGAGAAGCCGCAGGGACTTGAAAGCAAACCAGAATCTTCCCAGCACAGGCTCTGTGCTAGTAACTGGGGTGGAAAAATCAAACCAGACAATCACATCCCACAAAGCACGTGAGTTATACAAATCGTCACAGTGCCACATGGTGAAGGATTAAGGGTTCTGCACAGTCTGGGAGAGTGTAGGAAGTGTATCCAAGTTTGCCTGCCTGGTGATACTCAGCTGAAACTTGAAGGATAAATGAGAGCTAAACTACATGGAAAGCAAAGTGGATTTGGAAAGCCTGTTCCAGGGCAATGTAACCTTTACTGCAAGGAACAGGAAACACTACAACCAATCATTGTTTCCTCTATAAATAATGTTTTGGCAGCTCCTCATTGTATATGGGAGAAAGTCTAAGTCCTCTACCAGACAGTTTGAGGCCCTGTTCTCTCCACCCTCAGCCCTACCTTAGTATCTCCGAGTCTCCAGGTACACAGTGTGTCTCCCTATGCATAAAGCACTTGTGAAGTCCCCTCCATGCATTTGTACAAGCCTCCCTCCCTCATTTTCCCAGCAAAGTTCAGTGCAACTCTCAGCTGCTCTGTGAGTTTCTTTGACCTCTCTAGACACAGGTAAGCTCCTCTAAGACCTATGTGCATTGCATTTGCACTTGCACCAGTGAACATACTTCTACAGCTTCCAACGCCACAGGACTGTGAATAGGTTCCTCACAGGTGACGCTGACATATGTCCATTACATCCCCTGAGTGCCTGCAAAGCACCTAGCACAAAGCTGGCTGTCAAAACCTGGGAAAGGATGGAGAAAAGAGGACAAGAGAAAAGACGCAACCGCTATATGTTGCATTTCAAGATCACACTGCCAAGACTTTGCTGTATTTACATGTCTGTTAGCACTCAGAGAGCTTTGTAAGGTATACTGTAGAAGCAAACGGAACCTTTGTAATTTAATTCAGAGAAAATGGTTTTTTTTTCAAGGTTGTATCGCATTTCAGAGTTTTCTCCCACGCTGGGCTCACGCTCAGGAGGATAACGTATCATGTTCCCCATCTCCCCCAGCTCCTAGAAGCCACTGGCGGCTCACTCATTTCTACCCTGCAAAGCTCTAGAAGATACTTCTGCTTATTTGTTTTATCTTGCAAAATACCCAGATTAGCTTTCAAAATTGCAGCTAAATCTAAGGCAAATAACAGACAGGAAAGAAAGGGATGCATCACTGAATATTTATTACTTGATTTGTCCCCAGTCGCCTCTACCTCAGTCACATTCTTCAGCTTAGCTTGGCGTAGCCTCAGAGCTGTTCAGTCAGTGGCTTAAACGTCCACCTACGGAGCCCCAGCCAAATGAAGTGTGGGGCAACCGCGTGATTTAACACTTGGCTAACCTCACAGCTGACGGGGAAGGTGTGCGTGCAGTGGTGCAAGAGAATGTCCGCAACCTCTTGCCTTAGGTTCATATGTACTTGTTAGTTTAATGCAGAGAAAAAGGGCCTGGAAATATGTAGGTGAATGTGTTGGTTATTTTTCTTCATCCTGAAATTTTCAAGTTTTTAGTAATAAACTTAAGTTGTAGGTGAAAAGGGAGTAAATTTTTAAATTCAAGCTTATTCAAACTACATGAGATTAAGGTATATCTTTTCGTTAATTGTGGGTCACCCTTCCTTGTATTACAATTTTGATCAAGAGGACTAGACTCCCCATTTTTTGTCTTCTGGAAAAATACCACTCCTGTTTCGAGACTTAATTCAATTTGTTCCACTTTTGGGGTCTGTAAAATACCAATCCCAGCGTCCCAGCCCACTGTGACCCCTGCACATCAGCAATCACTGTGCAGTATTGTAATGGTTTGCTCCTGCCATCCAAAGGCTCCGGTTTTGCTTTGGTGCTGGACTGGTCCCAGGGTCTTGTGGTAGCCAGAATACACAGTACTATTGCGGGGAACTCCCAGTCCACACTGGTCCTGAGCTCCTTGTCCTCAGGTATATTTAATGAATAAATTAATGACCCAACATGTGCATGCATGATCTGGGACACATCATTGTCCCTCAGTGTCCTCATCATGAAAATGAAGATAAGTGTGCTCATCCCTGGAAAAGCTATAAGGAATCCACACCACAGCTTTCCTCCTCCTGTCCATGTTACAGGCTATTCACTAGTGAGACAGGATGTCCATTTAAAAATTACTTTGCACAAGCAGTCAAGAGGATTTGTGTGTATGTGTTTTTGTTTTCTTGCACCGAGAAAGAATATGATGGCCTTTGAACCACCAGTCCTTCCCAGAGGCCCCCTTTTGTAGGCAGCTAGTCAACCAAGCTCCTGTCTGCTGCACCTTATGATTTGGAGGACTGGGCTCTCTTCATCCTCCTGTGGAGAGCTGTGGAGTTCTCCTGTGGAGAACTGTGACAAAATTGTTTTATTTTCAATGGAAAGCTTTCTAAACTTTATTGTAAACAAACACAACACTGTAAAGTTTTTCCTTATTTTATACCAGTAAACTCATCATGTTTTGCCATTTTTTAGATATTAATTACACATATAAATGGGAGTGATAGATAGCATTCACTTTTAATGCTCTGTGATGCACATACCATCCTGAATATCTGGCACATATATGCTCATTAAAGCTTCATAACATTTAGGGGAGATGCTATTGTTGCCACATTTTCCAAGTGGATAAACTGAGGCCAACTGAGGTTAAATGGGGGGCCTGTGTCACAAAGCACAATATATAAGCCCCAGTGCCATGGCTTGCGAGCCCACGTGTCCAGTACAACACGACAGCTATGCACAGAAAAGAGCGTGACCGAGAGCACCGGGTACTGACCGTGGATCCATGTCCTGCATGTGAGGTTTCCATCATGAGATGACCATAGATAAAAATTAAAATAGAAAAAGGGGAAGCCCTAGACCCACCAAGCAGTATAAGTGCTCTTCATTCGCTTATAACATCCAGTGAAAGTGATGGACAGACAAGCCTATCTATAAAGCCACCAGTGAGGTTTCAGTGGTCATGAAGTAGATGTGGCAAGAAGGATGAAGTTGAAAAAACATCTGAATTGTCCATTAAGATTTTAGCCAAACTACACTAAACAGGGGCTGTGCACCCCACCTTTCCTCCCACTGTCCCCGAGACACATCCCTGAAGGGTCCCGCCCCACCTTACATGCACAGCTACCATCATCCTTACAATACTTTAAATCTCTCTGACTCCCTCCCACTCTGAACGTGGTGAGAATTCTCTCAACAGAATCTACATGAAGCATTTTCCTCTGGTGAATCATCCTTCAAAACGCACTCACATATGACTATGAAGTTAAAATCAGTGGAAATATTGGGGGGCCAGTATTCCCAGTGCAATGATCAGCTGTCACCTTCTCTCCAGACTCTTCTTTGTGCCGCGAGGTGGGGTTCATTTGATTGTCCCCATCCGTTCAATCACCCATTCAATGAATATTTGTTGAGTGGCTGCTTTGTTCAGGGCCTCAGCTCTCAAGGGCTCAGCATCTAATAGAAGAGAGCAGCATGAAAAGGTGGTGACAACTGGGTGTGGTGGTGCATGTCTGTAATCGTCACACTGTGGGAGTGTGAGGCAGGGGGACTGAGAGTTTGCACCCAGCCTAGGCAATAACCCTGTCTCAAAATTTAAAAAATAAATTTTTAAAGGGCTGGTGATGTAGCTCACTGTGTAAGTCTAGGTCCAATCCTCAGTACTGTCTGGGGAAAAAAAGGTGAAGACTCTGTGTAGACACAAACTGTGCAAAGCATTACGAAGGAAGCGCTCACGCAGCTGTGAAAAAGGCAGGAAACAAGCAGGAAGCCAGCTTAGAAGAAAAGGTAAGAGCTCAAGGCTGAGGAGTAAATTGGGAAGCAGTGGATGTTCTTGACCACAAAAGGAGCAGCCAGTAAAAAGCCTGACACATCTGTCCACAAAAAGACCAAAGATAAAACTGGAATAACAGGCACCAGGCACCAGGAGGGGAAAGGAAGAGGGCCCTGAACAGAGCTCGGGGTCTCCTTCTAATTGCCATGATCAGCAGGGAAAGGGTTTGAGCCAAAGCAGTAACTTGAGAAAGAAAAACACCAGCCTTGCCCTCTGGGAATTCACCACGGTATAATTAGATTACGGGCTCCAAAAACTTTAATTAGGCTTTGGTAAAATGATGAGAACACAGAAATCACACTAATGCTTTACTAGAGGGCTTGGGGAGATATAATCAGGTTGACACTAACTACTTTGAGAATTCCATGTTCTGTTCTGGCTATTACCCTTCTCAGTAAAGATATGGAAAGAGCAAGTTAGGAGATATTTATGTTCCAAGAACTATTGGAGCAGAAGGAATACAATGCCCATGCCAAGTGGGGGGAATGGTTTCTTTAAGTTTAAGTGGATTCAATTCTTTATTATTATTATTAATATAAATTAGCTCCGCTGCCCAGTTTTTATTGACAAGGATCAAGATGCTTAGTGAAGGCGGAGGAGTGTTTGCTCAGCTAATACATTCATGAGGTGCCCCTGGGTTTGATCCCCAGCACTGCAAAAAAGAAAAAAATGCAAAAAAGTTTATGAGATACTCTTATTTCCCACCACAATAATGATTGAATATCTGTCATTATCTTCATTCTTTTAACCCATAAATTGACAAATGTGCAAATCTTGCCCACAGCCTGTTTCATGCAGTGTGAATGCTTCAGCCACGTCTTTCTGTTCTGTATTCTGATGCTTTGGTATCTGGGGCCTCGCTGACCCTTGAGGATTGGCCTTTCCCATGATAGCCAGTTCCTAAGGGCAATAAACATCCATGAGCATATGTTTGCATTTTTGAAATGCAAACCAACCACCAGAGTCCACAATCCCAACTACTTCCTTTGTTAGACTCTCACACTTCAGGATTCTATCTACCTGCCCCAATTACTCCAGGGTTACCTGTCAAAGAACCAGGGACAACTCCTATAACCTAGAGCCCAGGGATTTTGTTGAGCTTTATGGTGCAAGTCCTGCTTAGCCCAAATTGCCTATTCTGTCCCACAGAGACCACAATAAAGACTCTAATCCTTGGTTTCTCCCTCTACCCTGGATCAATATCAAAGTTGTCTTGCACAACCCCCTTTTAGGAACTCTAATAAACTGACTTTGTGATGACAATTGTTGATTGATCTCTTGGCCTTACTAGACTCTAAGTATTAATAGACTCTATCTATTAATACATGACAGGTCTGGTGGCACATGGGCACATGCTTGTAGACCTAACTACTCCCAAGGCTGTCACAGGGGGGTCGTTTAACCCAGGAATTCAAGATCAGCCTGAAAAACATAGAGAAATCTTATCTAAGTAAAACACCATAAGCTAAGAACAGCTTTTGTATTCTCAAATTGTTGAAAAAGTTGGAAGATTATATTTCATGACATATGAAAATTACATGAAATTCAAATTTTATTGAATGTCAGTCATAGTCATTCTTTCACATATGGTCTGTGCCTGCTTTGGGGCTTCCAGTTGGATTGCTATAACTGAGAGTCCACAAGACATAAAAATACTTGCTATCTTTGCAGAAGTATTGTGCTAACCCCTGCCTCACACTACAGAACATGCTTCTTACTATATCTTCTCATTTAATTATCAAGGTGTAAAACCCACTGCTTTCTCTGCATGGATTAAACCCACTTACAGTCTGAAAGCTTCAGAATCTCTAGGTATGGCTTTCTTCTTTGAGCCTACCCCAAATAATGGAGCTCCCAGTGCTCAATCACCTTTTTAGAAATGATCCTCAGTAAGAAGAGGATCCTTGTGACTCAAGTATATAACAGAAACAAGTTTCATGCAACATTATTTATCCTTGAAATATGTGGCTCATTTTGATGAATTTTGTTCTTTTCTGCTTTGCTTTTAAAATATACTGGCCAAAACCTACTTCACCACTCAGTCATGAGGTAATGTACACACAATAATAAATTGAATGACATGAAATGTTTCTTTTCTGCTCAGTCTGCAGAGGAAGACAAAGATAGAAATGCATAAGAGCAAGAAAACACAAACCGTATGAGTTTTTTTAAAGCTCTAGATACAAAAAGAAAAGAAAAAATTGTTTTGGTTGTTGGGTAATTTAATCAAGAAAATAAGATCTGGGTAAGGGAATTAAAAAGAATCAAAACATGATATGTACATGTGTGAACTCACCATGATAAATGTAATCATGTACTTCAAAAACATACTAATAAATTTTTTATTTAAAAATGAAAGTCATTTGTACTAAGTCTTGAAAGATGATCAGAAAATATTTGAGAGAATTATGTTGATCTCCTGTTGTCTTGCTTTGAAATCTGTGTCATTTAACATTGTTTTCTTAATCGCTTCTCGGCCTTTTGGCTAAGATCAAGTGTAACATTGTTTTCTTCAGATCTACTTTGTTCTGTTTTGTTTTACCTTCTTTAAAATAAATGAAAAAAATATTTGAGAGAAAAGCAAGAAGAAGACACAATTCACTCCATATCAGGATCAGGTACAAGGCTAAAAGTTAGATCTCATGCAATGGTTTTTTAAGTTTCTAGTTCCTATCACAGGGTTCAGCACCCAGAAGGTGTTCAGGGAATTGTTTGATATAAGTCCATAGAGTTTATATAGTCACCTCAGAGTTTCCTTGGTGCCAACTCTGCCTATATCTCTATACATTTGAGTTCTTATGTCTTATTTGGTTTTTACCAATTTTCACTTCTATTGGGGTCTTCAAAAAAATTCCATACAACTACTTTTGTTAGAGGTATACTATAAGTAATACTTGAAATCAAGTCCCCACATTGCAATCTACTATTAACACTATGTAAAAAAAGCTGGATTGCAGAGCCCTGAATTCCAGTTGGTCATTTTTTTAACTGCACAGAGCCACCCATTATAGGTGACCACTAAGTGACTGAACAGTTCCTGAGCCCTCCTTCCCTATAAGTGATGCTAGACTGAGGGAACACAAAGCAACCTCCCGAGAACCCTCCTAAAATTCCAAAAGCTGTTCTTCTTATTTTTAAAACAAAATCCCTCCTAACTCCCTCCTTTATGACTCCATTCTTCAATGTTTGTGGAAACATGAGCCCAGTACACACAATAACACTATCTGCCATTCTTAGGTCTGAAAAAAATTTATCAGAAGAGACTCTCAGTTACACTGCTACTCCTTCATTTTGCTTCTTTTGCCTGGTCTGCCATTTTCAGCCTTGAAGCCTCTATTTGTGAGTCACAACCTAGAGGTGTCAGACCAAGGCTGCCCATTCTACATTTCCTTTCCCTGAGCTCACCCTGGGCCCCACCTCTTTGCTATCTCTGACTAAACTTACCTGTCTCTCTTACTAGACTGAGGGAAGAACAAACAAATATCATGATACTCATATCTAGGAGACCTGCTCCTACACACTGACACTGATGTTTAATCTGCCCGCGCAGAAGTTTCTTGAAGATTCTTCATGGTCTCTTTAGCTCTGAGTCCTGGCTCTCTATAAAGTTGTGATGTTCACTCAGAATAAACTGTTTTTCACAGCCTGCCTTATTGTCATGCTGTGAAATCTAGTAATTCTTCTATTCTTTGTTCAGAGTGGTTTTAGTCTGTTTTGTATTGTTTAACTTCAACACACTTGAAGGTATGGACAGCTATTTTGAAGAGAACAAGAGACATTATGGCAGCCATTGTTGATTTCCTATTGTCTGGTTTTGAAGGCCTCTAAAGCCTTCATTACTCTGTTCTGATTCGTTTAATACTATTATGTTTTGTATGAATTCATATAGATAACTATTTAGAAGCCACTGTAGATCTCCTGTTGTCTTGCTTTGAAATCTGTGTCATTTACACTGTTTTGCTTCTGATCTGCTTTGTTCTGTTTTGTTTAGTTTTACCTTTTTTAAAATTAAAAAAATCAACAACACAAAAATACTGTTTTATTATGCAAAAAAGTTTAGAATTTTCCTCCCTTTTATTTCTAGGTGTCTCTCTGCATATTCTAAAGTTATCTATAGGTCAAAAGAAATGACACAGTAAGACACAGTCAAACATTCCAAGAAGAATTACTACTTCATAGCACAGAAGAAACCTGAGTCTTTCAGAAAATAGAAGTGGGAGTTAGTGTTCATATTGGAGAGGCAAAGAACCAAGGGCAAACACCTGGAATAAGTGACCAGTGACAGCAGCTTATGGACTCTTCTACCAGTGCTTTGCTTATACATCCCCCAGACAATATCTGCTTATCAGTGTGACCAGTGTCACACGTGACCAGCCAGGAAGAAATGAAAAGTTTGGCCTGCTTATCCACAGCTTGGTCTCAAACTATGTAATGGCCAGTCAGTGTCCATCAAGGTCTTTCCAGAAGTGACTACCTACAGGGCATCTCCTCTTGAGAGTCCATTGCCTTTTGGCAGAGTGTTGAGCCCAACATTAATACCTGGGAAAGAAGCTCAGAGTGTGGTGGGACTGGGGGTGGAAATAGGGAAATGCATTCCCTTCTATTGAATGCACTCAGAAGTATAGGAAAAGTCTGAGTATTCACATGTAGTATTAGCAAGGAAAGGGTCTATTAACTTCCATATCTGGGAATGGAGCTCTTCAATCTTTCCTTCCTTTCCCCAAGGTTTATAATTCAGAGTCAAGTGCATTGGATGCAATCTGATACACTATGCACTGAAACCTCAGGGCCTTCCAGAAGTGGGCTCTTAGTACTCACTTCATTCCATTCCAGTTCCACTGTAGAGTGCTGATCCCATGCAGCATCTGGCCACTTCCACAGCTCCATGCCTGTCTCCCCATGGCTTCTCTCTAATACCTCCCTTCACCACAGTCTGGGCAGAGTTGCATGGCTTCTGTTTGGCATGATGTTACCAATATGCTGCTCCAAGGTTCCAGTCAACTGCAGAGTCTCCAAGAATCAAAAAGATTGTTGGGCTACAAGAAGGAAATCAACATCTTCCAAGTCCCAACAAGATAGAAAATATCCCCCAAAAGTGATGACAATCGCATATGATGAGGATGTTTTACTTAGATACTAGAATAGGGATGAATAGTTCTGAAGAAGACAAGAACCAGAGACCTGTGAGTATCACTCAGCTGTTGAGCACTTGTCTAGCATGGGGACAGCCCTGGGTTTGATTTCCACATTAAACACACACACACACACAAATATAGATCCCCTAAAGTAAAATATTAATATGTTACACTATTTTAAAATTTTTGTACTATTATTTTTTTATTTTGAAGGTAGTAGAAATACAACAGAACAAGACAGAACAAAGCCAATTGAGACAGTGCAGTGACATTGGAACGGAACTTCACAGCAGGTTACCGGTATAACAGTAATAGGTACCATAGTATATCTCATTATCTTCACAATAGTTGTCTGTCAATTAAGTATGGCAAAATCAAACCAAAGACAGAACATTATTAAATCAATTGAAAGAGAAATTGAGTAGAGTAAAGCAATTAATCATAATGAAAACAAAACTGAAAACAACACTTGCTTTCAAAGAGAAGATAGAGGACACCCCCCCCCCATATTTGCTATGTTGCATACAGTCATCCTGCCAAGAGATGCTCAGACCTCTGTCCCCAGTTGCTAATCGGGGGGGGGGTGTGGGGGTGGGTTTGAGATGTTTGATTCCAAACCTGAGCACCGGTAGGCTCAACAGACACTATTGGATCTCCTCCTGGCTGACGCCAGAGGAAAGCGCTTACCAAGAGGGTGGGCGAAGTGCTTCTTTGTGCAGGCTCCTGGTGTACCATTATTTTAATGCATTGATAAAAGTTACTGCAAGCTGGGTGTAATGGCACATCTGTAGTCCCAGATACTTAGGAGGCTTAAAAAGCTTCCATAAAATAAAAACACAGCAAAAGACAGAGGACACGAAATGCTTCAAATACTATAACATATAGGTTAAAGTAGCTAATTCACAAAGAATACCTACAAATTGACTTAAAAATTGACTAGTGGAAAAATGAGCAAGGGCATGAGTAAGCAATTGATACAAGAAGAAACATACATGACTAATAAATCTATGAAAGGAAATATAACCTCACTAATCAATGTATATTAGCACAAAAATAAAACCATTTTCACATAGACGATTAAAGTTTTTATAACTTTAAGAAGAAAACATTAACATGCTTACAGAACTGGCAAGGGAAGAAAATGAACGCTTACAGATTTCTGACAGTGAGTGAATCACTATAATTTGAAAGACATTCTGACAATTTCTTTTTTTTTTTTTTTTTGTGGATTTGGTTTTATTGACTGGGACTTAGGGGATGGGAAGTGTCACTGTGGGGTATACCCCACTCCTGCTTCCCAGGGAACGTACATTCTAATCCTCCTGGGATGTTCTCTGAAGCTTTTTCTTCTTTTTCTTGGCACTGCCCTTACTGGCAACAGCCTCCTCAGGCCCACTGCTGACTGGCTCTTCCTTTGAAGAAAATTTTCTCTTTTTCTTGGGGACACTCCTGGCTGCCTCTTCTGGTTCACTAGCAGTTTCCTCCTTGGGTAAAGACTTCTTCTTCTTCTTGGGTGGACTTGTGCTCCCATCAGCTGTCTGTTCCATATCACTATTAATCAACTCTTCCTTGGAAAAAGATTTCTTTTTCTTGGGTTTGGAGACAGAGACAGATGGATCATCCATTCCGTTCTCCTGAGGCACCTCTTGGAGTTTTTGCTTTTTTTTCTTTTTGGGTTTTTCCTGTGTCTCCTCATGCTCCTCTGGGGTGCTAGACAATTTCTAATAAAATCACAAACACACATACCTCTTGGCCTAGAAACCTTACTTTGGGAATCTATTCCACAGATACGCAATATCTGAAAACCATCATTGCACTTGATCTTAGCCAGGAGGCTGAGAAGTGATGAAAACCGTCATTGATTTTAATGACCAAAAAAAATTGTCAAAGGAAAATTATCCCCTTATGCTTGCCCAGGAGATAATAACACTATAGTATTTTGCCCTGGGCAGATCTTTGCAGACTGTTGAACTATAGAAGAGACAGATGCTTGTATTGGATCTTTAGTTGTATATCAGGGTGACTCTCCCTTTGCTAGCACTTTTTCTTCCTTTGCAAACTTCCTTGGTGTGAAATTCTTGTTTGGAAATATAATAAACTTGGTACTTTTTCAGTGCACCATTTTAAAAAATTTTTATTTTTCCACAAAAGCATTACATGAATTATTGTTTGGAAATACTGAATTCTAGTGCCCATAGGATGTGTCTTGAGTGAGACCGACAGGCAGGTCTAGGTTTGTATCCAGAGTTAAGAGAGTTTTGAGAAGAAGTAGATAATAGGATGACCTCAGTAAAGGGATTAGATGAAACCAGAGATTTTTAAAAATTGGAACATTTTATCTAAAAAGGTAAGTAGGGAGACACTCTAAAAGACACAGATGCAGAAATTTAAGTGGATGCACACTCATTTAATTGTAGTGTTCATTCCTTATTCACATTCTTTATTCCAATGGCCAGTGTCTTTTGTTGCTTATATAGTAGTTTTAAACCAAGTGTTTTGTGTACTTTTATAACTTTTTTTTCCAGGATCTCATTCAGACAACAATGTGTGTACTCAAAATTTGTGTCCATTTCATGACAGGATAAGCATGCATGTTCCAGGAGGGTCCCCATAATTTATTAGTCCTATGCAGCACTAAGAAAATGAGGTATATCTTTGTTTCAGGAGGAATCCCAGTCCTCAGATTTATATAAAAGAGAAATAGCTTCATTTAAATTTAACTGAATTTCTGCTTGGAGCCTTACAACCACCACCATTGCTGCCTTTCCACGGGAACTGTAGAAACCTAACCCCAGTGTATTTTAGGTTCATTGCCACCCTATACACAATGGTCACATTAGCCCTTTGGATGACTCTCTGCCTCCTTTGTGCCATTGTTGAGAATTAACTGATGCTCCTGCAGAGACACTGCTGCCAGCTGCCTTCTCCCTGGTCTCAGGTCCCCTGACATCTCTCTGGAGTCCTATCATCTTGTCCTCTCACCCAGATCTTCAAAGAACTCTGCCCAGAGAGCATAGTTCATGAACCTTCTTTTGAGGACCCACCCAATGTTCTAGGGCTGTGTGGCCTCTGGGAGGCTGTGGCTATCTATGTCTATGATCATTCTAACCCTTTGGACTCCAATACCCAATTGTTTCCTAACCCTCCTCATTCAAAAGGCCTTTTAATCATGATTTTAGACACAAAGACACTCCCTCTATTGCAAGCTTTGCTCTCAGAGGCATCTAACATAATCTCCTTGGTAAGTATGGGCTTTAATCAGAAACCAGAAGATAATTTTCTTCTGTTGTTCTCCTGGGAAAACTGACTTAAATTGGCCTATCTTTTTGAATGAAGGATGTGTGTGTGTGTGTGTGTGTGTGTGTGTGTGTGTGTGTTGGGGGGAGTTAGGGAAGAAAAAGGAAATACAAAGAGAAGAAGAACATCAATTAGTATCTTGATAATGTATTTTAATAGTTGTGATCATTTGTGCTTCTTCAGGAAGGGGCCCTGTATTTCCAGGTCACTCCATCGTACCCAGAGCTCATACCAATTCACATCTCTTGGATGTCTGAAAAAGAAACACAATTATGTAATGTTTGCAACTTGGGGCGGTAGCATCTCCACTGAAACTGCGTCTCTGTCACAAGAGGATTCAAAATAACCTCAAAGCAGCATTTGAAGAAGCCATACATGGCTTACTCCAGTAGAAGTAATACCAGTCTTTATCTCCTTATATCCACCAACTGGAACTCTGGGTGGTATGAGCAGAGAGTTGCAGAGGAAGCTCCCAGACAGGGCTGGGGATTTATCAATTGGGGAATAATGGCTTCTCATGGTATTTGTCAGGTACTGTGCTATATGACACTTGTGACTTAAACTTTGAACAAATAATACCTAATAGAGTTCTTAGTGCTTTGTTAAATTTATGGAATACAATTATGATAAATATGTATTTTAATGTCAGTGGACATGGAAAAAGAGAAAAAGGCTTCTTAATGCCAACAGGGATAAATAACAAATACTTAAAACTGTACTTTGCAAGAACTTTTATACCAGTGGTGGCAAATGTACTGCTCACATGTTATTGCACTTTTTCTTTTAAGACAAAAGCTGTTAATATAGAGTTGTTTAATAAATGAGTTTTGGGCTGCTGTTTGGCTCTCTGTCTCTAAAAGATTCTCCACCAATGCTCTCTATTATGCTCCCAGACAAGTGTTTCTGAATACAGAAATTCCTGGGAACCACAATGATCCTGCCCCAGTGTGAAGCTGGCAGGTGCCACCTGGTGGAAGTTATTGCTCACTGTTGTTGATTGTTTACTTCCTTCAGGAAGAAGAAAGCCAGAAAGTGAAAACTGAGAGACACTCTTTTCTAAACTGATTGCTTGCATTTTTTCTTCATTCTTGTGGTTTGTTCTCTTCATTTCTCTTTATTTCAATTTTCTTGTGCCAATATTAAGGATGTATTTTATTAAAAAAATTCTTAGAGAAGATAAAGTAAGTTTAAATTCTTTGCAGCTATCTACACTTTATCGAACACTTTCTTTCATAGATAAAGGAATTCCTTTCCCTGCTTATTTTTATATATGATAGTTACTTTTGAAACTACATCATCGCTCCATATGTCTACATTTGACCACATACATATGGTATCTAATTAAATTTTAACCATTTGTTTGCTTTGTTTCTAGTTTTCTTTCCCCCATTCTTTTTGTTGTCTAGGATTTTTTAAAACACTTTAATCCTCTTTTTAAAGGTTATCTAGATCACTTTTGATTACAAAAAACTAGAAAGTAACTGCCACAAGCAAATGCCTTGAAGTGGCACGTGTCATTCTTCCAGAGTCCTGTTCTGTGGAGTGCTTGGAAGCATTGTTGGGCTCATATTTGCTACGTGTATTTGTAAATTTTGGTCTATATGTCACCTTTCCACATATTTCTTTATAAACTCTTCAGCATTTTCACAGAATGCTTTAAAGTCCTTGGAGTGGTCAGCTTGGAGACAATGCTTAGACTGGAAGTCATTTACCAATGCTGTGAGGGACTGGATTTCTTGATTGGCCTTCCTTAGTCACTGGTTTCCAGTTCTCAGCTTTTTATTTTTTTAAGAGAATAAAACCAAACCAAACCAAACAGAATAAAGTTAATCAGAACAATGAAAGTGATATAGACTTCAAAACAAGATAATAAGAAATCAACAATGGGTACCATAATGTCTCTTGGTTTCTTCAACATAGTGGTCCACACTGTCAGACAAAAATCAAACATAATAAAACCAATCAAAACTAAAGAATGAAAGTGTTACAGAACTTCAAAACAAGATAATAGGAAATCAACAATGGCTACCATAACACATTTTGTTATCTTCAAAATAGCTGCCCATACAATCAGACAGAGTAAAATGAAACAGAACAAGACAGAATAAAACCAAACCTAACAAAACTATGAAAACAATACAGGAATTCAAAACAAGATAATAGGAAATTGACCGTGGTTACCACTTTCCCTTTTTAGATGTTTCCTCCTCTACCATTTTCATAATATCTGTTATACATTTTGGATCCCACTAACTCCTTCAGGTTTTTATGCTAGGAAATGACACAATGTTCACTCATATGAGTCCAAACCATTTCATCCAGGAACATGATTTCAAGTTGCATCTATTTACCATTAATCCTTTTTTTTTTTAATAACTGACTAGCTTTCCATTGTACGAAAATACCATATTTTGCTTATCCATTCAGCAGCTGATGAGTAAGCTAGCCACGCTTATTTCTGGTTTCCTGTTGCATGGAACACTGCTTTCTCTCCTTTGACTTTTAGTCTATAAATTTCCTTGTGAGTTACTGTTATGGATTAAAAACTGGTGGTCAACTTAACGCCAGTGGAATTAAATCACCATGGTGCTGAGCGTAAATGTTCCACCTGAGGAAAGTTGCCAGCATAGAGACGTGGACAAGGCATTGAGGTATTGACACATTGTAGCTTTTCCTACGTGTTGCTGTTTGAGCTATTGGTTCTCCCAGAGAAGCTCTGGTCATTACGTTGACGTTGCTTCCTGGCTCCGCAGGGGAAGACCTGTGCTGCTTAATCTCAAAGATGGACTCCTCACGCTGGCTTCCTGTCATGTACTTGAATATGCTAATCATCAGAGGAGCTTGGGTCCTCCATGTCCCTGAGGATGGCTGTGGTACTTTTCAGGGCAGCCCTGGTATTTGCTTTGAGCGTGACTTCTCAGCTCCAGCATAGAACCCTAACCTACCAGCACGGCTCCTTCACCCAGCTGGCACAGACTTTCTAGCTTCCACCACTGACCTTTGGGCCTTCCCAGCATGGATCTGTAAAAGAGACTGGCGTGAGTCCTTCTTGTGGGCTCTAGACCTCCAGCTGGACTTGTGGAAGGCATTGTCATGAGCTTTGGGGCTTTATCTGGACTCATACAGGACATTGCTGTGGGATTCAGGCCCTTGGTTGAATATTCTATGTCTCTGGTGTTTGGATAGGTTTCTTGCACTTTGTGTTAACTCTGGGTGACCATCATAAAATAATATAATTCCATGTCCTGATTCTAATTGTTCTCTGCACAACCTCTGACTACAACAGTTAGTATATTTCTTGTATACTGTGTATTGACAGATTTTTTTTATTGATCCACTCTCCCTGTGTTTCTTTTTATTGGTGAATTGAGGCCATCTATATTAATGGTTACAAATGGCATGCATTGGCTCATCTTTACCATGCAGTTCTCAGCTTTAATCACTAACAGGAAGACATTCTCTTTTCACCTGTGTTTGGGTGACAGATCTTATTATTAACTGTGATATTCTTTGGGTTGATTTCAATTCTGAAGCTCCCTTATCCTATGGAGAATGAGCCCTTCCTATATCAATGAATTGGCTTCATCAGCTTGGATGTTAAACTCTTTTTTGATTCACATCTGCAGATCTCTTCCAGGTAGCCACTTCATCAGTCTCTTGCTGGCCGCTGTCTTGGATTTCTGTTGTCTAACATCTTATAATATGTAAAAACTACAATATATTCAGCTAATGCTCTGCCATAATATGTTTAACCAGATTCCCCCCCCTTACCAGATTCCTTTCATTTCTTTGCTATAACAAGCAATGTTCACAAGGAATATTCTCATATGCCTTGTGCACATATTTGTGAGTTTTCTTTGCAGATAGATAAGATAGGAGTTATGAAGTCAAAGAGTATTTATATTTTAAATTCTAAACAACTTTCAAAATTTTTTTCAGCTCAGGACTGGAATTTTATACACTGTCAGTAGCATGTGAGTAAATATCTTGTCTCTACTCCTATTCTCTCTCCCTCTGTCTTTCAATCAGGAGAGGAGATATAATATGTTACTACTACTCCAATTTTAATTTTCTTGATTTGCTACATTGAATTTATTTTTTTCTTTCTTTTTCTCTTTTCTTCCTTCCTTTCCATGATTTCATATTTGATTACTTTTTCATATTTTATAGTCATATTATTTCCTTGTATTAATTTTTATTGAATTTCCCATGTTCTTTTCATGAAGGGGAGTTATTTCCATAATCTGGACACTGATCCTTGATTGGACAACTCCAGTCTTTAATTTTCTTTGTGGTATTTTATGTCATTCAGAAGTTATAAAAATTGATGTAATCTGATTTGTTAACCTTTTTTCTCCATCTTTTCATTTCCATTTTAAGAGTACTTTGCATACTGTATTAATTAGATTGCTGTCACTGAAATGAAATACCTGCTACCCACAATTGAATGGATTTATTTGATTTATTTTGACTCGCAGTTTCAGCAGTTTAAGTCCATGGTCAGCGAGCTCCATGTCAGAACCACCATGACAGAAGAACATAGCAGAGGAAAGCTCCTCAACTCATGGCAGCCAGGAAGCAGAGAGCAGGGGGAAAGCCTAAGAAAAGCAGTCCAGCAACTAGATAGAATGTCCAAGGTCCTGCCCTCGTGACCCACTAAGACACACCCAGAAGCGTGCTTTAGTAATCTCAGACCAACTGACTTGACAATCAAGATTAACTATCATAAGCCCATCCCTTGGCAACTTGACACCCAAATATATTTGCTTAAACCATACTGAATCTCCAAAGATACAATAAAAGGTTATAATTTCACCTAAAATCATGTAATTATACCATCTCAACCAAAATATACTAATTCCTCCCCCAAAGGCTCAAGAGTTCTAGTATTGCCTTAAAGTCTAAGTCTTAAGACTCAAGGCAACTCTTGGTTCTAAATCTCTGCAATTTTTTTAAAGTTACATAATTTCCAAATACAGTTGCATAGGCTAATCATTTCCATTCTTAAAGTGAGGAAAATGGAGATAAAAAGGAACTGGACTAAAGCAAAACTGAAACTCAGCGTAACATCAAGTCCTATAGCTCTCTCTCCAGCATCTGGGGCATGCAGTAGCATCATGTGAGTTTTACAGTACTTGGGCAGCCCCACTAGTATGAAATCTAAATGACCTTTCTCTTGGGCTATCTGTCCTCATTGCCTGAAGCATTCCTCAGCAGACATTCCAAATTCTGGGAATTCCAACTTCTGAGGGTCTCCAATACAACAGCTTCCGGCTGCACTCTGACAGCTTCACACATCTCTCTCTCAGAGTAAGAGCTCTGATGCTATTGCACTTCACATGGACTACAGTTGCAGTAGTTTCTGAGTTTGTAGGTGGATGAAGAGGGTAGGGGGTGATGTACTTCCCTAGCAAGCCCTGAGTGAGCAAAGTGCTTTGGGATTCTTTACTCAAAGCAAAATCTTTCAAAAGAGCTTACATTTGTAGACCCTTGAACCTGCAATGTCTCTCTCTGTCTCTCTCTCTGTCTCTCTCTCTCTCTCTCTCTCTCTCTCTCTGTGTGTGTGTGTGTGTGTGTGTGTGTATGCATGTGTTTGTGGTAGGGTGTCTCCTGAGATGGCATCTTGTGTCTTTAGCAACCACATTTTCCTTGGCCTTCATAAATGATTTTTTTTGCCAGCCATGCTTTTTCTAGCTAGGCTTTTTGTTGTGATTCTCATGTAAATCTGCCTAAAAGAAACCATCAACAGCCTAAATACTGGACTACCCTGAAATTTCTTCTGCCTGGTCCATCATTCTGTTGTCTTGAATCTCAGCCTCACACAAAGTTTCAAGGTATAGACAAAGAAAAGGAAAAAGAAAGATAATTGTTTTGGTACAAATGCACAATCGTTCTTCCCAAAATGGCAATAGCAATTCTTTTCTTTAGATGAGAGGTAAGTGTGGAAGGTATTGCAACTGTTGTATAAAAATGAAGAATGAGAGCAGTGATGAAGCCGCTAGAGAAGGGCTTTGGTGTAGGACCACTTACAAGTGGAATCAACAGTGCTTATCTTGGTTGAATGACCCATGGAAAGCAAGAGAGAGCATTCAGCAAAGATTTCCAATGTGGCTTAGGCAGCTGGGTCATTATCTCACCTATCAAGATCAAAAAAGAAAAGTACTCTGTGTGGGTGCTTAGGCAGCTGGGTCATTATCTCACCTATCAAGATCAAAAAAGAAAAGTACTCTGTGTGGGTGAGATGATTAAAATCATTCCCTCTAGAATATGGTGAATCTGAAGTCCCTGTGGGGAGACAGTTTTGGGATGCCCAGAAAGTTAAGAATCTTTGGGCATATAAGACACAAGTATGGGAAGGCTCCTGCACAAAACACTGAATGGAATTAGCCACATTTAGAAAACACCCGTGGCCTACACATGGGTTAGTAGAATCTAAGGGAAATGTCCTGGCAGCCCACATAGATCACTGGTCATCTAAACCAAGCATGGCTTCTTAGTGAAGCCTGCCTGGGACCTCGAGGATACACCAGACAGTCTGGGGCTGACCTTCACTCTCAATGCTATTGCACTTCACATGGACTACAGTTGCAGTAGTTTCTGAGTTTGTAGGTGGATGAAGAGGGTAGGGGGTGATGTACTTCCCTAGCAAGCCCTGAGTGAGCAAAGTGCATTGGGAGCAAAGTGCAATGTGGGCCTCTTTCAGGCTTTTGACTAAGAGATACTGTAGTCCCACCCTATGTGGAGGCAAAACAAACTTTGCAGGCAAAGTACAATCAGTAATCCTCATTGACTTTGTGATTTCTGTGTCTTCTGGAAGAAAGACAAGAAAAAAATCAACAAGAAAGACAAGAAGCAAAATGAACAGTCATTAAGTTCTATCCACAGCATGGATGGCTGGGGGAGTATTTAAGTTACAACCATCTCTCACCTATCACCATCAAGGTAATAAATTTGATGTGGGTTATAATATTTATTAATGTCCTAAAAAAAACCTCAGCTTGGCTCTCCTAGTCTACAGACTGCAGCATCTCACTCTTCCTGCAACAAAGATCTGGACACTACTAAGCCAATACTTGTGGGTTACTGAATTCAAATTCTTGTCTTCAAAATTTTAAGAGGTGAGCTTACAATGTTGAGTACAAGGAGAAGGATTCTCAGAGCATCTGTCTTTCTTTAATGAAAGGGAGGGGCCTGCGACTGGCGGTCAGGTGACTTACAGGCTAAAAACAACCACAATACTTCTGAGTTCCTAAGAACTAGTACTCAGTGTCCTTCAGGAGGATAATCTCTCTACTCTTTTGCTTCTGTTCACTTCCTATGAGTCATGTTTTCTTTGGAATATGCTTTTCCTTTCCTCTCTGTGAGTCCCTGTTTAGTAGTCCCCTGGGTAAAGGCAAATACTAAGTCCTAAGACTTACTTTCTCTTTCCCCTGGCAATAACTACTCTCTTTCCAACTTCATAACATGATTTTAAAAAGTCTCTTGGCTTTGTTATTCATGAAGGGTGTTTTAAATGGGGTAGTATTTATGGAGATATAGCTAAGACTGAGATACTTCAGACACTTCTCATTTACATTTTTTTCCCCAAAATATCTTTGCTCAGTTTTGCAAAATGCAGTTCTTTAACTAATTGCCTCCGATTTTCCTGGGAACCTATTAAAACTGCAAATTGTTTTTGCAAACTGTGTTTGACTCCAGATCTATTCAACCTAATATTTGAAGGTGGGATTAAGAAATATCCAGCTGACTATTAAATTATGAGAGTATTTGAGAACCACTGTTACAAATTTTTGCTAATAGATTCAGACTCATGCACATTTCCAGTGCACAGGGAAGCTTTGGAACAGTAAGACTCCGCCCAGCCTCCCAAATTACCAGAGACCACACCACAGGTCCCTGCGGGCCAAATTCCACCATGCCCAGCAACCCCTTCATGACAGACAGTTGCTTGCCTTCAGACTCATGGGTTAGGTGATTTCCAGTACATAGGGAAGCCTTGGAATATCACTCAGAGCCTGGAAATATAGGAAAATGACAAAACAAAAAAGCAAAATGCAATTTCAAAACTTTAGCCCATCCCAAGCAAGCCTAGGAGACATGGACATAGAAGAAAATGTAAGCCATGCACCTGAAATGCCTGAAATATCAACTGAAGTAAAGAAACAACTCTGGGAAGCTATAAAAAAAACTCAGATCAGAAATAATCTCCCAGGTAAAAGAAGAAATGATAAATGCAATGAAAGAAATGCTGAACACATCTAAGGAAGACATAGTTAAAAAATTAGAGGAACAATGAAAAAAGATGGAAACCTTGAATGAACAACATAAGAAACAAACAGAATGCATAAAGCAGATTCAAAGAGATATACAAGAAAAAAATTCCATCAAAAGTTGGCAAAACTGCGTCAATGAAAGTGAAGATAGACTTTCAGACCTAGAAGACAAGATGGCAGCTAGTGAATAGGAAAGGAAAGATCTTTTAAAAATAACAAGGAATCAGGAAATAACAATTCAACAGCTCCAAAATGATGCAAAGAAGAACAATGTAAGACTGCTAGGTATAAATGAAAATGAAGGTGACAATGCAAATGATATCAAGAGGCTATTTAGAGATGTAATAGCTGAAAATTTCCTAAACATGAGAATGGAAACTGACATACAGATCAGTGAAGCATGTAGAACTCCAAATAGCCAGAAGCAAAATAAAACTACACCCAGACATATAATAATCAACATCCCAGAAATCCAACATAAGAACAGAATATTAAAAAACAGACTGTTAGAAGAGACAGACCACCTATAAAGGAAAGCCTATCAGAATCACAGCAGACTTCTCAATACAAACAATGAAGTCAAGAAGAGCATGGAGTGAAGTATTTCAGATCCTAAAGAAAAATGACTTGCAACCCAGATTGATGTACCCTGTAAAACTGTCCTTCAAAATGGATGAAGAAATAAGATACTTCCACAACAAAGAACAGCTGAAGAACTTCATGACCAACAAACCAACCCTGCAAACAATACTGAAAGACATTCTAGATAGACATAGGCAAAAACACTAAGCAAGGCAAGCAATTAAACACAGCAGAAAGGTAAAGATACAACAACAGAAAGATAACATGTCAACAATAAACCAATTTATACCAGTTATAATCATTAACGTAAATGGCCCCAATTCACCAATTAAAAGAAACAGACTGGCAGAATGGATCAAGAAACAACATCCAACCATATGCTGTATAAAAGAAACTCATCTAACTCAAAAGGAAACTCATAGACTAAAAGTCAAACGATGGCAAACAATACTTCATGCAACAGGAATCCAGAAAAAAGCAGCAGTAGCTATTCTGTTTGCAGACAACGTGAACTTCAAACCAAGAATGATCAAAAGAGATAAACAAGGTCACTACATACTAGTTAGGGGAAAACTTCAAGAGGAAGAGATAACAATCTTAAATATATATGCACCAAATTTGGAAGCACCCAGCTATATAAAAAAATTAACGGAAGTGAAAAATCAAGTAAGCAATAGCACAATTATTACAGGACTCCTTAACATAAAGGGACAGATCAACTAGAGAGAAAATCAGCAAAGAAATAACAGAACTAAATCATACTTGTGAACAAATGGACTTGGTGGACATATACAAAGTGTTCCACCTAAAAACATCAGAATATACATTCTTCTCAGCAGCACATGGTAGATTCTCTAAAATAGATCATATACTAGCCCTCAGAACATGCTTAAGTAAATGCAAAAGAACTGAAATTGTACCATCCATGTTATAGGATCATAGCACCATGAAACTAGAAATTAATGACAAAAAGAAACTGCAAAAACCCCACAAACACATGGAAAATGCAAAAACCCCACAAACATTCCTGAGCAATCAGTGTGTCACAGAAGAAATTAAACAATATCTACAAGCAAATGAAAATACAAATACAGCTTACTAGAGCCTGTGGAATGCAATGAAAGCAGTCCTCAGAGGAAAACTTATTGCAGTGAATTCTCATATCAGGAAAACAGAGCAAATACAAACAAACAATCTGATGCTACACCTCAAACATCTAGAAAAAGAAGAGCTAGTCAAGCCCAAAACAAAAGGAATGGAGGAAATTATAAAGATCAGAGCAGAAATCAATGCAATAGAGACTGAAAAAAATGATACAAAGAATCAATGAATCAAAGAGTTGGTTCTTTGAAAGAATAAATGAAATTGATAAGCCCCCAGCCAACCTTATTAAAAAGGAAAGAAAAGACTCAAATTCATGCAATAAGGAATTAAAAGGTTGAAATTACTAAATACCTTGTGGAAATACAGAAGATCATCAATACTTATTTCAAAAATCTCTACTTTCATAGGCTTGATAACACAGAAGAAATGGACAGATTACTAGAAACATATGAATTACCAAAGCTGGGTCAAGAAGATGTAAAACTGTTGAATAACTCAATTTCAATTAACAAAACTGAAAATGTAATTAAGTCCATACCAAGAAAGAAAAGTCCAGGTCCAGATGGATTCACTGCAGAACTGTACAAGAAATTCAAAGAAGACTTAATGCTCACCCTTCTCAAACTCTTCAATGAAATTGAGAGGGAAGCAATTCTCCCTAACTCATTCTTAGAAGCAAATATTACTCTAATACCAAAACCTGTGAAAGACCCAACCAAAAAACAGAACTACAGGCCAATCTCCCTAATGAACATAGATGCCAAAATTCTCAATAAAATATTGGCAAACAGAATGCAGCAAATCATCAAGAAGATTATACACCATATCCAAGTGCGATTGATCCCAGGAATACAGGGATGGTGCAGCATACACAAATCAATAAATAAATCCACTATACCAATAGAGCCCAAAAATAAGAATCACATGATCATTTCTATAGATGCAGAAAAAGCTCTTGATAAGGTCCAACACTTATTTGTGATAAGAACTTTATAGAATATTGGAATAGATGGTCTTTGCCTCAACATGATAAAAGCCATCTATGACAAACCAACAGCCAGCATCATATTAAATGGCCAAAAACTGAAAGCATTTACCCTAAAATCAGGCCCAAGACACGGATGTCCATTATCATCACTCCTATTCAATATAGTGCTGGAAATACTAGCTACAGCAATTAGATAAGAGAGAGAAATAAAAGGATAGGAAAGAATAGGAAAAGAGGAAGTTAAATTATCATTATTTGCAGATGACATGATACTCTACATAGAAGACCCTGAAAACTCCATTGAAAGACCCCTAGGTATAATAAATAAATTTAGTAATGTAGCTGAATACAAAGTCAACACTCAAAAATCAATAGCATTCCTATACACTACAACAAAATCACTGAGAGAGAAATAAGAGAAGCCACACCCTTCACAATAGCATCCAAAAAAAAAAAAAAAAGAAAGAAATACTTAGGAATCAATCTAACAAAAGAAGTAAAAGATCTATTCATGGAAAATTATAATACTCTGAAAAAAGTAATTGAAGAGGACCTCAGAAAATGGAAAGACATCCCTTGTTCATGGATAGGAAGAATAAATATTGTGAAAATAGCCGTTCTCTCAAAATTATTATTCAGATTTAATGCAATCCCAGTCAAAATACCAGTAGCGTACCTCATATATCTAGAGAAATCACTCCTAAAAATTCATCTGGAACCAGAAGAGACCTAGAATAGCAAAGGCATTTCTAATCAACAAAGGCAAGGCAGGAGGCATCACAATCCCTGACTAGAAGTTACACTACAAAGCTACTGTAATAAAATCCTCATGGTACTGGAATAAAACCAGACCTGAAGACCTGAAGTAAATCTAATGAAATAGATTAGAAGATACAACTAACTACAACTACAAACACACTCATCCATCTTATCTTTGACAAAGGAGCCAAACACATTCACTGGAAGAAAGATAGTCTCTTTAATAAATGGTGCTGGAAAAACTGGCTCTCCATATGCTGAAGACTAAAACTAGACCCATGCCTATCACCAAGTACTAAATTAAAATCTAAATGGATCAAAGATCTAAATATTAAAACAGAAACACCAAATCTGTTAGAAGAGAAAGTAGGTAGAAATCTTGAAGACATAGGGGTAGGTAGAGAATTCATGAACAAAAAATCAAACCTTGTGGGAATTGCTTCTCAGAATTAATAACTTGGATCACATCTCATTAAAGAGTTTTTGCATGTCGAAAGAAATCTCCAACAGAGTGAAACAAAAACCCACAAATTGGTAAAAAATCTTAGTGAACTGTCCTCAGACAAAGGACTTCAGTCTAGAACATATAAAGAATTAAAAAAAAATCAGACCCTCAAAATTCAAAGACCCAATCCAAAAATGAGCATCTGAGATGAATACGCAGTTCTCAGATGAAGAAATATGAATGGCAAATAAATACATGAAAAAGTGTTCAGCATCATTAGTCATTAGAGAAATGCAAATTAAAACAATACTGAGAGTCCATCTCACCCCAGAAAAAATGGCTAGGATAAAAAAACCCAGCAACAACAAATGCTGGAGAGGCTGAAGGGAAAACGGAACACTTCTGCGCTGTTAATGGGAATGTCAACTGGTGCAGTCCCTGTGGAGGTCAATCTGGAGGCTCCTCAAAAAGTTGGGATTGGAAGTCCCATTTGATCCAGTTATTTCACTTCTAGGCATATTCCCAGAAGAACTGAAAACATCATATCGCAGTGATATATGTGCACCCATATTTATAGTAGCACAATTTGTAATAGCCAGATCTTAGAAACAATTTAAATGCAAATGAGGAATGGATAATAAAGATGTGATATTTTATACAATGGCGTACTACTCAGCTATAAAGAATGATCACATTGAGATATTTATAAATAAATGGACGCAACTGGAGACCATACTCATAAGTGAAATAAATCAAACTCATACATGTAAATGCCATATGGTTTCCCTAGTTTAAGAAATGGTAAGAGTACATAAGATACAATACTAAATCCTCAATAAATACAGTGGAAGGACAAGAATCTGCTCAAAAGGGAAAAAATAATACCTCAGGAAAAAAGGAGGAAAAAGAAAAAGGAAGAGAAATAAAAAAATATGTAAAATTGTATAAGCACACTTAGGATAGCTAAGATGATTGTGTTATAAATTCTGTAAGTTCTTGGAACAAAACAGTTAACATTCATAAGATTGGAAAATTTTGCTTGTTAATGTCTGCTGATCTGAGGAACTTGAAGATCATTGTTATTAAAATAACACCCCTAGTTGTGCTCCTACCACCCTATTTTGAAGGCCTATATACTCATTATTTGGGGCTCTTTGCTATTACTATTTATTTGTCTTTTTTGTTTTGTGTTTTTCTAGTAATTGTTTTTGTTTTGGTTCATTTTCCCTCTAATACAGAAAGGATAGGTATACATGTAGAGACTCATATGTGTAGAACTTTCCCTAAACAGTTTATGAGAATTGATTATATTATGTGTGATGAAATGAACAGCTACTTTGAAGAAAAAGGGATACTATGATACACATTGCTGATACCATATCCTCATGCTGTGAAATCCAGTAATACTTTTATTCTTTGTTCAGAGTAATTTTAGTCCGTTTTGTGTTGTTTAATTTCAACATACATGAAGCTATGGACAGCTATTTTGAAGAAAACAAGAGACATTATGGTAGCCATTGTTGATTTTCCTATTGTCTGGTTTTGAAGGCCTATAATGGTTTCATCATTCTGTTCTGCTCAGTTTAATACTATTTTGTTTTGTATGAAGTCATTTTGTGTGAAGATATGGACAACTATTTAGAAGAAAACAAAAGACATGGTAGCCATGGTAGATTTCCTGTTGTCTTGCTTTGAAGTCTGTGCCATTTACATTGTTTTCTTCTGATCTGTTTTGTTATTTTTAGTTTTACTCTCTTTAAAATAAAAAAAATTTGATAATAAATATATTAACACTTAGTCTTATTTAATTCAGCCTCAAAATATCTGAGCATAGGCAGATTTTCTTCTATTTTTCTCTCTTGTTTCTTTCCTCTCCCTTTTTCACCCTCCCTGTCTTCCCTTCTCTCCTTTGCTCTCTCCCTTTTATTTTTTAAATCAGCGAGAGCATGTCTTCAAATGTGATCTCAGCCAGATGCCCAAGCTGTGAAATAGATAGGAGCAGGTGATGCTTCATCTGCTGATTTTTACTTTTACCAAACTTTCTGTCTTTTCTGCCCCGAAAAGTATAAATTTGGTACTTAATGGACACAGGTTAGAATCACTCATTTAACTGAATGAAAATATTATTCACCTAGTTATTAAACTTGGTGTTCTTTCTACAAGTTGAGAACCATAGTGCCTAAAACACAGAATCTCCTCAAACTTGGTCTTGATGTGCCTTGGGTGGCTGGGTGCTGAGGCTTAGCCTGGGCCCTCGTCCGCTGTCTTGCTACAAGAGGGGAGGCCTGGAAGCTGCCTTAACTGATTGCCATTTACCTAAATTTCTGCCATTTCAAAGACTCATTCACTACATGATTCTGTTCCGACACTCACCAGCCTTAATGCTGAGAGCACACAGCTGGGCAGAGGTGTCACCTGAGTCCTCTTACTATGCAGTTCAGGTTGGCCCCAAACTCACAGTGATCCTCTTGCCTCAGCCTCCCAAGTGCTGGAATTATAGGCATGTGCCATCACACCCAGCTTCCCTCCCTTTCTTATTAATGTGTCTTGATCTGTTCCCTGAACTGCAGGTCTAGTCCATTTTCTACTTTGCAGTGACAGGGAACTTTCCAAGGTGCAAGTCTAATTTTGTTATTCTTAATTTAAAAAAAAATCCTTTGAACACTACTCAATTACTGTTTCCTTCATGACCTGGACTCTCCCTCATTTTCTGAAAAAGACAAGCCTGATTCCTGACTTCATAATATACGGTCTAGTAGAGGAGATTAACACAAAAGAGACAAACCACTGAAAGAACATCTATCATTTTCTCTAGATGCTGTGAAAGTAGGAGGCAGGAATACCTGGGGGCTCCATTAGGGAAGACGGTCAGAGAGTTTGGTTGCTATTTCCTGAGATGGAGAATCAGAAAGAAGAACAATAATGAAGATTAAAAGTATCTGGTTTTGGTAATAAGGATATATGAAAGCATTTTCAAGTATTTGCTGCTGGTTTTAAAGAGATGCATATTGCTCACAGCAGTAACTTGCTGTCCAGTATAATGAATGCCCCAGACCTTCCAAGCATTGAACACAGAATTCTGCATCTATTTTTTCAGTATAGTCTCATGAGGAGTTACCATTCTCTAACCTCTTAATCCTAATCTTTTCTGATTTACACCCTTGTACATGCTGGTATATCTTCAGGACTCAATTCAGTTCTCCTTGCTTCTGTGTTACATTCCCAGCCACAGTAGTCCAGGCAACGTGTACACCCTTGTGCTACAGCAGCCTTCAGTACACATCACCCCAGCAATCATCCTCCTGTATTGGAATTGTTTCTTGAGTTCATTATTTGTCAACATCCATCTCTATGACTAGGTCAGAGTAGGTACCAAATATCTATTTGCTGACCTTGTAAAACACCCAGCACACATACTGTGTGACCTTTGACAAATCATTACCTTCCTAAGAACCTCAGTTTTCCAGGATAATCCCTCTTACAACATTGTTAGAAGAGTTAACTGAGTTTTGGGGTTTCGTTTGTTTTATCTTGTTTTGTTTCAGTATGGGGCATTGAGTCTGGTACTTTTGCACTGAGCTGTGTCCCTCAGAACTTTTTAAATTATTTTGAAACAGTAGCTCAGCTGTGTAAGTGCCTGCTTGGCAAAAGCGAGGTGGTGAGTTCAATCCCCAGTACAAAAAAAAAAAAAAAAAAAGAAAAGAAAAGAAACAGTGTCTCACTAAATTGCTGAATTTTTCAGGCTGGGCTTCAACTTGCAATCCTCCTGCCTCAGCCTCCGAGAGTGATTGAATTACAAGCATATTCCTGGCATTATCTGAGTATTAATTTATGCAGATTAATAAGAGAAAAAGAATTACTAAGCAGAATATGGTGTAGCATATCAGATTCTTATGTTTATGCTCTAAAGTTTCCTCTTCAGAATGCCTTCTAGAGTGTTTGCTGAGAGTACCAAGCATTCAAGTGTAAAAAGATACTCTCTAAAAGGACTTTACAGAAAAGCTAGTATGGGCTTTGAAGATCCAGCCGTGCAGTGTGGTGCTGTTTCTCCAGAGCAGCCTGCCCATCAGCACTATGGAGCTATGCATTTCAGAGCCTCTGCCTGGGGTGCCATGTTTTCTGCATAGCTGAAAAATAATTTTTTTCTTTCAATCATTTGAATGAAAAAAATTCTTCATGAAACATATTGAATTATCTCCTCCTCATCATAAGTAGATTCTTACAACTTTTTTCTATTGAGTTACTAATACTGTAGCAGCAAATGACTCCCCACCCCCCAGCCAGTACACTTCAGTTTGTTAGCTGCCCAAGAAATAGTTTCTGCTCCAAATTTGGTTGCTTCTGTCTCTTAGAAATAGCTGGTCACTATGATATATAGCTGATCACTATGATGCACATTGTATAAACCACTCCTCAACTGACTAGCCATTCTGCCTCTGTACTTCCTGGTTGCTTACCCCATGTAAGCCCTAGACCACCAGAGATCAGGGACTGACATTTTGGGAGAGATTCAGATTAGTGCCCATTGATATAAATAAATCTGCCTCCAAATCCTGGATGTTCTCTCAGTGTTTCTGCTAGCTGTAGCATCTGGTGCCTTGGCCAAGAAGGCTGACTGTGCTGACCTCTTTGGTCAGAGGTCATGGTCCTTGCAGACGGAGCAAGGACCTCTCTAGATCCTGACCAGAAAGTGCGCCCTTGAGATTTCTCAAGTCTCCTTGGAGGTCTGGAGGAAGATTTCTGGTTTCACACTCACATTGTACCATAAAAGGAAGAGGATGCAATTTTTCTGACTGTCTGCTTGCCTACCTGCCTAGTTTCAGTAAGACCTCTGGGGCACCTACTTAGTCAGTGTGTCATCCCTGCTCAAGTTTAAACAGAAAAAGATCCTGAACAACTCTTGTTAGTTAAGGCCACCTTTAAGGGAAGGGGGGTTGGAATATATAACCTCTGAGTGCCTATTGAATGAATGTGTCAGTGAGTGAAACAGACAGTGTAAATAATAGGCTGCTTCATCCTTGCACCAAAGATGGGAAGCACTGGTTGTGGTGACTGATCACGCCCTCGGCTGCAGCTCCATGGTGATGATATAGGGCATAACAGAGGCCGCACACCCTCCTTAGCTAAGTCATGCCTAAGTCCCCATGAGAGGGGCACAGCCAGGCAGGCATCTGAGTGGTCTCTTTCTGAGGGGCACCCATCCTTTGTCTGTTGTGCCATCATTCAAGGGTACACAACGTATACCACAGGGATATAGAATGGGAACTAACTAGTTAAAACTCATAGTCCTTGACTGTAGGAAAAGGAGCTTTTACAGAGTTAAAAATAAAACCAAACCACTCTCTACATCCCAAAGGAAAAAGAAAAAGAAGCCCAATCTTCCTGAGAATTATGCCTCAGCAACTTCATCAGCTACCAAAGTTGCTGCTAACACTTATAGCTTCACTCCCGCTCCCAGTTTGTCTACTTCCAGCCAATTGAACCAGTTCTAGTACATTACCTTCATTCAGCCACAGAAGCCCCCAGGAGATATGCCTATCCTGGTCAGACAGTACACCTGAGATGACTGCAGCAATTCCTTCTGAGTATCACATTTTGACTTAAGAAAATTGGACCATCATACTTGAAAAATGAGTTGTACCTTCTCAGGCCTGAATAGATAGGACAGATTGAGCTGTATCAAACTGAGCTCCTGAGAGCCCATGGTCATTGCAAAAGTTGAGGGTAAACCTGTGACTTTCCTGGTAGACAATGGAACAGAAATCTCTGCCTTCAAATGTTCCCTCTGTCAAAAAGTTACCATCACCAGGGCAACTGGGACTTTTGCTTCTCACCCCTTCTTCCAGGCACAAATTTACAGAATTTGACCTCTGATTTGCACTGAGCCAGGCAGTCTTGCTCTGTTTAACCCTACATGTTCAACTTTGACTGTCCCCTGAGATTAAAATGATGCCTGCCTCAGCCTGAGACAGACAACTGCAATCCTAAAGTTCTAAAAGCTCTCTTCCCAAAGGTACTGACTAAAGATTCAGATCTGGGCCTGAACATCAATCAAGCCACCTCACTATTACCCCTGTTGTTGTCAGATG
Source organism: Dolichotis patagonum (assembly GCA_004027295.1). Classification (NCBI taxonomy): domain Eukaryota; kingdom Metazoa; phylum Chordata; class Mammalia; order Rodentia; family Caviidae; genus Dolichotis; species Dolichotis patagonum. Next base: position 225,472 of record PVJX010000106.1, read on the forward strand.
CCACAGGAAGTACAAACAGGCATCCAGTCACACATTAGCCTAATAGATTGTTAATCACCTTGGACAAGATCTCTGTGCTGTCAACAATGCAGAAAAGAAGCCTTCCTCTGCTTGTAAGTTGGTCCCATAAACCCCTTCAACTGGGAAAATCCTGAGGTAAAAGGCCAACTCACTTGGACTCAATTGTTGGAAGGAGTAAACTCTCCCATCTTGGCTCCACACCTGTGTAGCCACTTTTTCTGACTCTGTTTAATACTGAAGAATGCCACCACATTTTAGATGGGGTCCAAGTATGGTTAAAGTCAAAAGTCCCCACCACTGTGATTGATCATGATGCATGGGTGAACACAGTCCTCCTCTGAGTGCATCCAAACTGGGACTATAATACAACAGAGGGCTATGAAGCCTTAAATCAATGCCACATTGCTCTTCTGACAGACCACAAAGAGGGAGGCATGAAGTAAATAAACCAGTCTAAAGTTACTGAAGTTACCCAGTGGAGCCTCCATTGAAAAGAAATTTTACCAAAACAGATCCTGTGAGATGATGGACACTTTATCAAATATGAATTTCTATACATGCTTGGGTGCCATATACCTCTCCTGGGAAATGGTCAGTCTACCTCACCCTTGGGTTCACTGTCTCAAACTTGATATTGAGTGTGACTGTACCCCAGGAGGAAGAATAGTACCAACATAAGCCTCAAAGCCTGATAAGTATAACCCCGAAATTTTGAGAGACTCATTTCCAGAAGTATAGACAAAGGACTCTCTCAGAGCTTACTATCAATCATACCCCTTTGGTTATTGAGCTCTATGCCAACGCAAGCCCTACTTGTATCAAACAGTACCCCTCTCCTGCCCATAAAGTCAGTTCAGGATCTACAAGCTGTCAATACCACCATGATTGACCTCTGGATATGTTGCCCCAGCCTTCTGTCACCTATAGCCTGCTGGAACACCTGCTTGGACCTAAGAATGTTTTCTTCTGCCTCTGATTGGCTCCTGTCAGCCAGCTCCTCTTCACAACTGACCTGGACTTAACCTCCCAGAGGTTTAAAACTTGTTCCTTCTTTAAAAAGCACTTCTGTCCCATCAGTCAGAGGTAGCCATGCAGGCTGGGAGGAGAACCAAGAAGCTAGGCCATGCCCTTTCATGAGCCAGTCAGTTTGTGGGTCAGAAGACAAGAAGAGCGCCCCTTCACACCCTCTCCCAGGAAACAACTGCTTCAGAGGAACACAGACTGAGATGATAGCAACTGAAGTTAAAGAAAAAATAGAAAGAAAGAAAACCCATCTTAATGCTTGTATTATTTGATTGACATTGTAGGACTGAGCCCAATATTGTCAGTATCTATTGAGAGGCTAGGAGATTTCTTCTGTCTTGCTTTCAAAATCCAGTATTATTCTCACTGTTGTTTTGTTCCATCTTATTGATTTGTGTTATTCTCTTTAGAATACATTTTTTAAAAAGTTTAAAAAACATTCATTGTAAATTAAAAAAAAAAAAAAAACCTCTTCTGATTAATGACACATCCAAGCTGCCTGCTAAAAAGGCATAAAAGCCCTGCTATACTATCTGGAAGAAAGTGGTTATAAAAAATCTCCACAAATTTCTTAGAGTTGTTGGTTTCTGTAAAATCTGAGTCCTTGAGTTTAAAAAAAAACAGTACTGCTTACTCAGACTATCAGCCCGTGGGAGCACCCAGTGGCCGGCCTGTGCAAATACTTGGACTAGGTTGCTAAGGACTGTCTCACCTTAGACTGAGACCTAACTGTCCAGTGCCACATCCATTGCTGTACCAGGATGAACTGTTCTAAACAATGAGTCCCTGACAGATGCTGAGCACAGCTTGTTTGTGGATGGAAATAGCTCTATTAGAAATAAAATCTGACAGGCTAGATATGCCAAGCTCATCTTGTTCAAAACTATTTTGGCCAAAACTCTCCTGAAAAGATGATCTACACAGCAAACTGCTATTTATAAACCTACCACCAACAGTGAAAATCTGTGGGTCCTGCTGTAAAGAACTCATCCTTAGATAAGGCCTTCCCTTCATCACTGGCAGTGACATTGGGTCTCAAAAACTAGATTAAATAAAAAATATATATAGTTTGTAACCAGTTAAAAGAACAGCTGTATCTGTAGACATTCCTGCACACATATAAAACCCAGGCACATATTAACTACTTCTACAAATCTCAGAAATCCAAACTTAGTTTTGCTGAGAAATTCTTTGGACAGCTCCTTTAAGGCTCGCTCTGAAGACACAACACATGCACAACTGAAGCTTGAAAACACTGTTCACAGGATGGCTCCATACATATTCCGCTTGATTTTGGTGTCTTTTCAGGCTGCTTATCCCAGTCCTTGCTTCCCTGCCCCTCTGCTAGCTGTTTCTCTATGGAAAGCTGCCTCCAGAGAACAATCAATCAAACACTTGACTAAGCTTGGAGGAGCATCCAAGACACACTGAACTCTCCTAAATTAGATTATCTCCCTCACTACCTTGATAGGACAGGCTTAAATTCTAGTTGGGCCTTGTCTCAGAAGATCACATAAAAAACAAAACAAGACATGTAATATGCCCAGCAAAGACTTTCTGGGGAAACTAAAAAAGGGATGAATGTAGCAGAAAATGCCACCTCTCCCCCCAGTCAGTATATTTCAGTTTGTTAGTTGCCCAGATAATATAGTTCCTGTTCCAGATTTGGTTGCTTCTGTCTCTTAGAAGAGACACTGTCACTGTGACATACATTGTATAAAACAATTCCTAACTGACAAGCCATTCTGCCTCTACTTCCTGCTTGCTTATCTCATATAAGCCCTAGTCCACCAGAGATTAGGGCCTGATATTCTGGGAATGAATATCCCAATCAGTGTCTGTCAACATAAATAAATCTGCTCCCAAATCCTGGATTTCGTTTCAGTGCTACTGCTTGCCATTGCAGTACCATTCTCTGTCATTTTAGACATGTACTTAATATAAAACGAATGGAGTTTTTAGGGTATTTTTGTTTTTGTTTGTGTTGTTAATGGGAATTGAACTCAGGGCCTCACACTTGCCAGCAAGGCACTGTGCTGCTGAGCTGTATCCATAGCTTTTTAGTCATTTTGTAGCAAAAATTGTAAAGAGGAATAAAAACTGGCAGAGCCTGGGCATTTGTGTCTTGAATATAAAGTGCACTGTCTTTCCATTATAAAAACAAGATATGCTTTTTTTCTGGAAAACAGATGAAATGATGGAATGCAGGAGAGCCCCTCTGCCTCATCACCTGGTCTGTGACAAGTTAGTTACTCATGGCAGCTGCACAGAAACCATGGAAATGAATAACATCAGGTAAATCAAAAGATGGAGTTTAGAGAATGATTATAAGACTTCACAAGGGAGTGAAGGTGAAGTTCCTCTTACCTTACACTGATTTAGGTTTATGGATCACAAAGCAGGCTCTTCGGTACATACCAAGGACTCTTTTGCAAAAGAGCAAAGACTGCCAGCAATTCCAGTGCTCTGGGAGGCTGAGACAGGGGGTCAGAAGTTCAAGCCCACTTTGGGCAATTTAGCATCCTAATGAGACCCTGTCTCATAATAAAAGAGGAGATAGGGGATGCTATCCCCTATGGGGGTGTAGCTCGGTATAAAGGCCCTGGGTTTAGCCCCAGTACTGCAAAAAGGACAACGAAACACCACAAGCACTGAGTCTAAAGTTTTCTCCCATCGTGCTTTTAAATCAGAAAGGATCTGTTGACTTTTTTAGAGCTTGCGAAGGCTGGGAAGTCACACGGTCTTGCGTGCACAGAAAGCACCATCTGCCTAACTGTTCAGGAGCACTACCTGCCATCCCCAAGGCTTTTGATCAGTAAGTTTACTGCATTCAATTGATTCCACTGACTAGACTTTACTGAGCAGTTGTTTTGTGTCAGGGGCTGGGTTGCTATGGTAAGACACATGCAACTTTCTATCCTCCACATGCTTATAGCTTCTTTGAAAGAAGAAAAATATAAAATGATCACCACATGTGACAAAGCACTTAAAGGAAAACTCTAGCATGCTGCAAAACTGTAGGTAGTCGTTGATGGCTTCAATTCAGGATGCTGCAAAGGTACATTATAGAAAGTCTACATGAGAAGGAAGGGTTGCAGGAAAAAGAAACTACAAACCACAGAGCACTGAAAGCTGCTGTGGTTGATGTGCCAGGGTCCAATGAGAAGAAAGAGATGAGAAGGCTATGGAGCCAGCCTTGGCCACAGAAGGTCTTACACAGGTAGGATTTTTCTCTGGGGGTAGAAGGAAGCCAGTGGTGCCGTGGGGAGAAGCACAGAATGACTTACGCCTTATACTCATTATTCACTTGGCAGAGTATTTTGTCACTTCTGCTTGTAGTTACCAATGTCTAGGACACCCCTGGATTTGTCTGGGCCCTGAAATTTCAAAGGTGAAAACAAGAATGACTTTCATTTCAGGGAGTGCTCTGTGTGAAGGCAAAGGCAGATAATCAAAAGATAATCTCATCTTTCAAGATAAATGCCTTAATATAAATATACGCTGGGATCTTTGAGAGCATACTACAGTGAATTTAACTTGAGTTATGGAAAAGGTTTCTTGGAAGAAAATTCAATTCAATTGGCTTTTGAAAAATCATGTGCTAAGGAGTTAGACAGCAAGAAATAAACATATATTTTTATATATTCTTATTGAAAACTATATTCAACCCTTGCACGGGTTTGTATCCTATGCTCCCAGTGCAGTGTCTAGCACACAATAGGAGTACAGGAAAGATTTGTTGAATATGCCATTCTGAAATTCTGTAATTTTGCTAGGCTAATGGTGCTACTGTGATTTGCTGTCCCTATATTAATTGGCCTCAAACTGTGCCTACAAATTATTGGATCTGCCATTGTTGTTTGTTATAAAATTAAACTTTTTTTCTGATTCTGGAGAGTGACTCCAGGGCCCTGTGTAAGCTAAGCTGACACTGTGCCCCTGAGCTGTGCCCCGAGCACTCTGTTAAACTCTGGTGATAATTTAGTCAGTTTCCATTCGTGTGTGCTTCAAAATAAAGATTTTTTTAAAATTAAAAAGTCATCTCTGGAAAACTTTCTCACCTTCCCTTGCCTGACTTAAACAAAATTCTTATTTTCAGCACCCTGAATTCATGCTGTCTTCCCTCATTATATTAAGATTTCTAAAATCTTACAAAAATGCAAGTCCCAGAGTAGTAAGTCCAATAGGACAGAGGTTATGCTTTGTTAAAAACCTAACAATTTTCTGGGTATGGCAGCATGTGCCTCTACCCCCAGCTACACAAGAAATGAGGCAAGAGGATCACAAGTTTCGGTGCACTGATTACTGCTTAGTCCCACTTCCTACTATCCATTTATCCTCCATAAGTGTAAATTTAATGAGAGCAGGGACTTAATTTTTTGCACTACTGAATCCCTAGTCCTTATAATGGCTCTTGAAACATAAGAAGTGCTCAGTTATTAGTGTGTTTTTAAAATTTTTTAAATTTTAATTTTAAAGCAAATAAAATCAAGCAAAACAAAATGGAACAATTCCAGTCAACCAGTGTAAGTGACACAGGTCTTCAAAACAATAGGAAATCATCAATGGTTACCAGAATGCTTCCTACTGTCTTCAAAATAGCTGAAGATACCTTCAGACATAGTAAAAAAACAAAACAGAATGGCATAGAAACAATAAAAACAAAACCATGAATGTGATAAAAGACCTCAAGACAAGATAATAGTAAATCCAAAATGGCTAACATAATATGTCTTGGTATCTTTGAAATAGCTGCCCATGCTATCAGGAACAATAAAATCAAACAAAACAAAACAGAACAAAACCCAACCCAACAAAACAATGAAAATGATACGGGACTTCAAAACAAGACAATAGGGAATCAACAATGGCCACCACCCTCAGAAAAGGGATCCCCCATAGATGCTACACTGCATATTGCCATCCTCTGAAGAGATGATCAGACCACCAGCTTTAGACCTGAAAAGTAAGTGAAACCCTGAACACTACAAGCATTGAATTGTATTCCAACTCAATAGCCATCATCACAGCTTGTATTTCTTGGGATCAGCTGGTTGTTTAAGGAGGGGAAGGGATGTCGGCTCTTCTTGTTTCCCAGCCCATGTGCTGGAAAGGGTTGCCATCTGGATCTCCCCATGGCCCATGCATGGTGCCAATTTGCAGGGAGAGCTTGCTTCTTGGCAACTTCTTGTTCTCTTCCCCTGTAGTCTGTGAATAGCGCTGACTCATGGAAAAATGCTGGTGTCCAGCGTTTCCCCCAAGTAGCCCATGCATGGCACTGATTCACAGGGCAGTGATTATTGTTTTGCGCATTATCAACCTTAGATTTATTTTGTGATTTTAAATCAATATTATAGATGTATATATATTTGAGTATTATATATGGTTATATACATAGTTATTATATATGGTGAAATAGAGAGAATACATATTTATATATGGAGTATATATATTTATTTACAGAAATATATATATATATATATTTACAATATTATATAGAGAGAGATTCTAGAGATTGAATCCAGGGTCTTTTCATTGACCTACATCCCAAACCCACATTTTATTTTCTGTTTTGAGACAGGATCTTCCTAAATTGTCAAGTTATCTGGGCAAAGCTTGAACTTGCATTTCCACAGCAGAAATCCAGCAGGGAAAAATTAAATCCCACTGATCCATGTCCAGCATCCAGGGAAATCTGTGGCAAGATATGACCTCCAAAGGTCTTCTGTGACTCTCACCCCTAGGCACTTCTTGCAATGGTGGTTGAACCTTTCATGGCCTCTCTTTTGGATTGATTTTGCTCAGATAGTCCACATTTTGGCTTTTCCAGCATCCTTGAGTCTCCACTGAACTTTCAGTTTCACCCTCACAGCTTCACTCACTGCTCTCTCAGGGCCACACTGTCTGGTCTCTCAGGACTTCCAAAATCTGGGTGGAAGCTTTCCTGACCCCACAACTTTTGCTTTCTCCATGGTTGTAAAACAAGCACCACATGGCTGATACCAAGGTCTGCTGCCAACTGGAATAATATCCTGGCCCTTTTCCATTTTGTTGGTGTTTGCATAGGCCTTGAATGCCTGGATAGCTGAGCATGGTGAGCTGATTCCTGGGGACCAAATTCCCCAGGCAGCTGTCATTCTGCAGTATGATGCCCTGGGGCTCTTTTCTTAAAGCAAAGTCTTTCACCTTTGTAGTTCTATGCCTGTGAAGAGTTAGACTGACTGGTTCATCACATTCCCTCAAGGTATCTTTCTATTTTCCCGTTTCACATTACTTGACTTCTATTTAATGCTAACCTTTTCAGCAACCACTTTCTCCTCTGCTCCATATTTATAGGATCAAACTTTATAGGAGTTTTCATTCTGGCCAAACTTGAAACACTTTAAATCATTCTGCTTGGCAGTTTGCTCTTGATTCACAGTGTAGTCAGCTAAAATCCCTGAACAGTAACCAAGGAACAGCCTGAATATTTGGCTGTCTTGACATTTCCTCTACCAGATTAATTAATCTGCAACCCTTAATCTCAGTCTTCCATCAAGTCTCTGAGTATGAGCAAAATGCTGCCAAATTTTCTTCCTTGGCATAGCATACAAAGCCTGGAGTCCCATAGCCAGTGGACTTTTTTCCAACTGAAATTTCTTGAGTCTAGTCTTATCTGATTGAAATGTAGTCACCATTCTGATCTTCTGTGCCCTGACTAGAATCTCCCATCCAGCTTGGCTCACAGCATTGTAGGACTGTTTCTCCAGTCACCATCTCTAAACTTCCAAATTTCTCCCATAAGAAAGTTTCAAAGGCTTCTGAACAACATGGTTAGGTAGCATTATAGCAGTGATCCCACTTCTTGGTATCAAAATCTATTTTAGTTACTTTCTCATTTCCGAGACATAATGCCTGACATCTACAACTCTAAGGGGGAAAGGTTTAATTTTGGGACACAGTTTATAGAAGTCCATAACTAGCTGTCTCCACAGCTGGCTGTCTCCAAGGCAGGGCAGCATGGCAAAGGATGCTTATGACATGGTGGTGGGAAGCAGTCAGCTGTCAAAGGAGGGACATGTACCCTTTCAGGCCAGTCACTAGTGACTCACCCTCTTCAATCTAGCTTTGCTTCCAACGTCACATTTAGCTATAAACTCATGAGTAGATCAGTGGACTAATCCACTGATGAGTATCACATGCCTGTGATCCAATCCCTTCCCCAAAACCCCACTTATGAGCACATGAGGCTTTGGGGGAGGGGACATATAGATATGAATAGTTGCTGGTACATCTAGCTATAAATCATAACAACTCATCAGAGAGTCTGAAAATTCCCCAGATCATATGGCTAAGGCTCCCTTCTTTTCTGGCTGGTCGCTGGCCGACTTTTCATATAGTAACTCTGGTTTTTAAATTATCATGATGCTGCACCCCTCCTTGTAATAAGACATTCTTTCTCCAAGTGTGCTAACACACGGGTCATGTTAGATTCTATTCTTGTTGATATCTTTACATTAAGTTAGAAAACAAAGCTTTAATTTTTGGGGCCTGGGGTTTAGCTCAGCAGCATAAGTGCCTACTTGGCAAACATGAGGTTGTGCATTTAATCCCAGGTACCAAAAAAAAAAATCTTTAATTTTTTAATGGATACCTGAGGCAATGGCTAAGTTAATTAGGTGGATTGTAGCAATCATTTCACAATTTCATTAAATAGACTTTAAGTATATGTCATTTATTTTTCAGTCATACTTCAATAAAACTGTAAACAAAGAATTTATTATGATTCTGACATCTACCCAAGAACTTTACTAACGCAGTACTTCAACTTTATTTGGAAAATTTAGTGCATGCCAGATACTGTAATAGACATAAACGATGCAATAATGAAAAGAACAGACAAAATTCTTGATGTCATGAACACAGGAGAGGTATTCCTGGGACACTTTGTTTGGCTGAACACCATGTTATGATGTTCATGCTCTCTTTCTTATGAGTATAAATACATTGGCAAATAAAGTTCTATTTTTGTAACCAGCTTGCAAAATAGTTGAACCAGTTCTGTACTCTTTGATTTTCCTCTGTGAAATTGTGGAATAATTAAATCTACTTCTTCTGCACACTAAGAAAAGGTCAAAGTGGCCTGATGGATTTAGGGTAAGTAGGAATATAGGAGCAAATGAAATCAGATCCTTTAAGCTTTTCTATCAGTTCTTTAAAATCTTACAAAATCATTCCTTCATCCTTATGAGGCAGCAGGGATGGCTTTGTAGCATTCAGTAAATTCTGCCAGATTCCTGAGAAGATCTGACATTTACTTCTCTCCACCTGTAGGACCAGTCCTAGCAAGTGGTTCTAAGCATAGCTAATACAAAAAAAAAAAAAAAAAAAAGAAGAAACAAAGAAAAGTTACCACCACTAATCACAATTATCTCAGTTTCTTCTTCTTTTTTCTCTTTAAAAGTTTGGTGTCTCTTCTACGGTGGGCAGAGTAGCCAAATTTTGTTAATCTGAAACTTTCTTTGTGTATTTCCTTACTATTTATAGGATAGGTTATTATTCTATTGGCAAATCTGGAGTTTAAATAGAAGGCCCTTTCCTCACAGCACCTTGAATGTCATCCTCAAATCATGGCCCTCTTTCACAGGCTCATTTAACAGCTCATCTGTCTGCAAGATGGTAAACAGAGACTAGTCACTTTCTGAAAACTAGATTTTTATCCAACTCCAAACTATGGAAGACTTTAAAATGGGGAAAGATAAGGAGAAGTAGGCATGTTTTGTTTTCAGTGGTAATGGGAATCGAACCCAGGTGTTCTTATAGTACTGAGTTACTACCTCACATTTATATATTTTAACGTTACTTATAGATCAAAGACAAGATCTCACTAAATTTCCCAGGCTTGTCGCCTGCCTCCCTATCTCCTGAGAGGTTGGGATTACAGGTGTGCACACCACCACCACCACCAGGCCATGCATTTTCGCACCTTTGTTTTTGCTTGCTGTATGGAGAAGAGCTGTAGGTAACTAAGAACAGATTACCAATGAGAACACAGCTGCAGCGATTTGCAGTGATCCTTAGGAAAAACGATGGTGACCTGGGTTAGAAATATGGTTGAGAAAATGAGAAAGCATAAGAACTTTTGGGATATTTGAGGGTGCCAGGAATAATTTTAGAAACTTTATCTAGGAAAAGATGGGTAAGAATCAAAGAAGGGCACTGGGAATTTTGGCCAGAGCAACAGAATGGATATTGAAGTCATTCCCTGAAATAGCTAATATTGGGGAAGAAGTTCAGAGGTGAACACGATTCGTTCAGTATGACCATATTGAATGTGGGATATCTTTGGGCATTAAATCAATTTGAATGCCTGATAGTCACTTTATGTCAAATGTTAAATATTTTCAGTAGTTTAGGTTTCTGAAAGTCTTTTCTTCTTCTTGTCTTCCTATCATTTTTCCTTTTCTTCCTCCACTCCCTCCCTTCCTTCCTCCCATCCTGTCTTCTTTCTTTTCTTTTGGTTCTGTGGTTGGAACCCAGGGCAAATTTACTCTTTTAAAAAGATTCCCAGTTTCCCAGCCAAAACTCAGTTTAATTCATCAAAGGGGTAATACTCTGTATGAAAGAATTTTGCCCTAGAATAAATTGCTGTACAGTTATGGCGGTGGTCTAACATGGCGGAAGGCCAAAGCGGAAAAGCCTATCACTGCCTGCTTCTTCTTCAGCCCTAATTACAATTCCCCTTCCTATTTACATGCACAGAGAATTCCAATTGGTTCCTTACACGTCATCAATGTCGCCCCATGCGCAACTTCAATCAGAGGTCATATAACTCTCTGCCTCTCTGTATCTGGTCAAAGGAGACAACCCAAATGCTATGGGTTGTGTGTTCCTCTCTACGTCCTCAACTCAATAAATCTGTCCATTTTGTACTTCTGCTTCTCTGTTGCGCCAGAATACTCTAACACTGTAATCTCAGGGGCTTTGTGTAAGCTATTTCAGGAATTATTTTCTTCTCCTTTCTGTGCAAAGAAGAATTAGTGAGGAGCAGGTTGGTGCTAGGTAGGATAGAATAGTGAGCAGAACAAGACTTCGGATCTCACCTCTTAGAATTATGAGTATAATGGAATAGTTAAATACTAATCTAAAAATTATGTAAGGGAAATTGCAAATGAGATATGAGCCCTAATGGAAGTACCACCCAGGAATGAGCGTCTACACTGAGGTTTTAATGTAGCCAAGGTTTGCCTGAGAAAGTGAATCAGTTGATTAAAAGAAGACAGCCTTTGAGAATACCCTGGTGGAGGAATGTAACTCGACACGTTAAGGGGGAAGTTAGGAAAGAATGTATTTCCCTCGATATAGCCGGGAGAAACGGCCAAGGTAGAGAGTTATATACTATGTCCCTTATCAGCCGCCATCCTGTAGCTGGTGGCTACGACCTCGTCGCATTGATTTCTGGGAATTGTAGTCCCGACTTATGCGAGAGGGCATGGCGGCTTGCATTGCAGCGGGTAGTGGGGGCACCTTGGGTTTAACCCAGAGCTTCCAAGCGTCTAGAGTGCTGCTTCCTGGGCTGGCCTCCGCCGCTCGCTGTAAGTGGAGCCGGGGCTCATTCGCTGCGGAACTGGAGGAGTCCAGGGTCAGGCTGGTGGGAGGTGCTCAAGGTGGTCTGGCGACACCGCTGCTGGTCTTCAGGGGATCGGAGTGGCGAGGTTCAGCGAGGTCAGGGCGGGCGCGAGAGTCTTAACCTCCGTGGTTTTCTCCTGCAGGGCTCCGCTCTGGGCCGGCCCGGCGGCAGAGCAATGGGCCTTCCGAGCCTGGCGCGTTCCAGCCGCCGCAGAAACCGGTCATCGTGGACAAGCGCCGACCTTTGGGTGGGGACAGGAGGTGAGGCCGGGCTCTGTGCGTGGAGCCAGCCGGCGGCTTCGTCCGCGAGCGCGCGCGTTGTTGACTTCGTGGGCCACGCGGTGCAAGCGGGGGCCGCAGCTCTCCCTGCCCGCGCCGCTGTGTGGGGTTCGCGCGCCCGAGGACAGAGTGTGCCCAGCTCCGTTTCGTTTTCCCTGCTTCTCTTTCCTGCTTTGATCTCTTCTTTAAGTCACTACAACTACTGTAGGAGTAGGGATTCCCTGGGTTTGAAGCATTATCCCGCTCCCAGACTGGTCTTATTCTTGTTTACGTTCCAGGGCCAATCATTTCTCCCTAAAACCTTTAACTCAGGGTAGAAATCAGTTGGCCAAAACTTAACGTGCTTTGGACGGGCTTTCCTGGCAGATGGAGTACAGTAGTACAACTCTACACTGATTTGTGCCTAAAGTGTGGTCTTCAAAACTGTAAATAAATTCTGGTTCACTTAAATGACTTATTGGTAACCTGGGAGTTTCATGTAAATGTTGGTAATGCAAACAAGAGTTAGCAAAGGAGTTCCTGCAGAGCTTTGTGAAAACGTTTTTGTTTGTGTTTTGTTTTTTGAGACGTGGTCTCACTCTTGTAGCCCTGGCTGGCTTTGAATTCCTGCTTCAGCCTCCCAAGTGTTGGGATTACAGGCATATCCCACTACACCCAGCGAGGTGAAAACATTTTTTTGCTAGAGTAGAAACTTTGGTGTGAGGCTTTCTGAAATGGGTATAAATTGTTGGTTGGATCTTTTCTAGGCTTTTTTTTAATTAAAAAAAAATTTTTAAAAAATGTTTTATGATACTAACTAGAGATTAAAAACAATGATTTTCTTATAACTGCTTTTTTGAAAATAATCTATCTCTTCCTTTTATTTATTTATTTATTTTTTTTTTTTTGAGAACTGGGGATTGAACCCAGAGCCTTTGCATTGAACTATATATCCAGCCCTTTTTATTTTTATTTTTTAATTTCTAGACAGAGTTTTGATAATTTGTCCACCAAGGACTCAAACATGCGATCTTCCTGCCCTCGACCTCCCAGACTTTTGGCATTACAGGGTTGCATCACAATGCCCGGCAAGGAATCTATCTCTTGAAGGCCAGTACTTAATAAAACTCAATTAAGTGGGAATGTATTAAGTTTGGAGTTGTATATATCTTCTCACCCAGAAGGCACACAGGTTAACTAATACCTATGTCCAGGGAGCTATGTACAAGAGTGAGCATAACAGTATTGTAACAAAGGTTTAGAACTGGCCTATATATAGATGAGCAGGCAAGTGTAATCATATATTGCAATATTATACAGTGGTGAAAATGAATGAGCTAGAGCAGCCTTTTAAAAACATGAATGAATTTCACAAATGTGTGAAGAAACCAGCTTTCAGGGAACTTTATGTAGTATATAAACATATGCATATATAAAGGGTAAAGAAATGTAGAAAGGACATTCTTCCCTTTTACCAGCATTCAAACTTAACTTTACCAAAAGTGGTACAATCTGATGTTATTTCTTTTTGATGGTGACAGAATAAGATGCTTTCATCATTCGTTGTAATACTCTTACTAAAAATGTTTAACCTCGGTTTAGGGATGTAGAAAACAATAAATCTAGAATCCAGCAAGAGTCTATAAGATAGCACAGTAAGCTTAACTTTTCAAAAAGATCAACATTATAAAAGTGTGAAGCTGTGAAAAATATTAGTTTAAGAGACCAACAACCAAATACAATATGTGAGTCATGGTTATGTCTTGAATTGAGCAACAGATACAAGACCTGGAATAATTAGGTATATTTGAATATGAGCTAGATATTCAAGTGACTCCTTGGTGCACACATTTAATTATTTCCACAATTCTGGTTGCAAACTGAATTAGTCACAAAGTGAATCAAATCTTCCCAAAGGTCACCATTGAACCTAATCCTTGAATTTGATTTGCTTTGTGACTGGTTCAGTTTGTGACCCTCAGAGGAAAGAAAAGCATTAAGCTTATGAACCGAGGTGCCACTGTACATTACTGAATTGATGCTGATTTTCTTACCTCACGAAGGTATTGTAATAATGTAGATGAAAGACCTTGTTCTTAGCATTGTTGAATAATGACATGGCTCGCTATCTGACATACCAGATGGCCCAGGAAATAAGCAAACATAGCAAAACTTCAGCAGTTGGTAAAGTTTGGTGAAGAATATATTGGTTTTCTTTATATTATTATGTTAATTCTGGCAAGTTTGAAAATTTTCAAAATAGAAAATTGAGGAAGAAGAAGAAATTCCTGGAAATAAGTAGGATAGTAATTAACTGTAATTATAATAGATATGTCCTAGTAATAAATCTGGGATAGTAAGTAGGAAGAAAGAAGGATCCACAGAAGCTACAACTGTATTGATAATTTCTTTAGATGAGTGGTAAGGGCATGAATATTCATTGTAATACACTTTTTCAGTACATTAATGTTTTGTATTTTATAATGAGTTTAAAATCAGTTAAAATAATGTTAATTTTAAAATCAGTTTGCAGTTGGCACGTCTGTGTCTTCCAAGATAATTTATTGTAATTTACAGCTTAGTGTGAGGTCTGTGGGTGCAGCCATAGGCTTTGGAGACTGACAGATTTATAACTTAATTAGTAGTGGGCCAGTTATTTGCCTTCTTTGGAACCTAAAGGTTCCACACCTCCCAGGAGCATCATAGGTCGGCACCCAGACTTAGCACATGGGCCTTTGGGGACACATTTAAGATCTAAACTGTAATAGCTATTTACCCATTTTATGAGGCTTTTAACAAAATGCTAGGAGTATTCAGTAATTGTTAGTTATTATGAGTGTTAGCAATTTTAAAAAGAATAGTTTTATTAAATAATATTGTCTTCTGAGTTAGAAAATGAAGCTGGGTGGGATGTCAAATGCCTGTAATTGCAGCACAGGGGAGGCTGAGGCAGGAGGATCACTGTGAATTCAGGGCCAGCCTGGGCTATGTAGTGAGTTCAAGACCAGCCTGAACTGCATAGTGAGACCCTGTTTCAAAAAAAAAAAAGTAAATAAAGTGTGTCAACACTGTATTCTTCATTTCTTTGTAAAGCAAGTTTTTTTTTTTCTTCTCATGGCCTGTTTGCTTTTAATTTTTTTTTAAATTTATATTTCACAGGTTCTTGAGTCCTGAATTCATTCCTCCAAGAGGAAGAACAGACCCTCTGAAATTTCAAATAGAAAGAAAAGATATGTTGGAAAGGAGAAAAGTACTCAACGTTCCAGAGTTCTATGTTGGTAAGAGCTGAATTCTTTCTTCTTTTTTGGTAGTTAGAGGGTTAGTTTTCTTTGTATAAGAAGATCATTCTTTACATATCTACATTTTTACCCTTTTGGACTACTTCTAATTAGGTACTAATTGGAACATTTTTCGTTTTTGCATTTCATATAAAAAGTCTGCCTCTCTTATGAATTTGTAGGAAGCATACTACGTGTTACTACAGCTGACCTGTATGCCCCGGGAAAAACTAGCCAGTTTCTGGGAATTTGCATCCAGAGGTCAGGAAGTGGACTCGGAGCTACTTTTACTCTTAGGAATACTATTGAAAGACAAGGTACATTTTGCCTTATTATTTTAATTGTCAGGATTCCTGTTTGTTTTTTGTTTCTTTAGATAAGACTCTCGAAAGTTGAACTTGAACATGTAGATGCTGTAAGACAAGACTTGGGAGTCTGTGGCCTTAGAGTGGATTAGGAATTGTGGTCACTTGCTTAAATACAGTTGGTGGTCTGTGTGCTCTTGAAGGCTTCTTTTATTATAGGGACAACAGCCATTAGAAATAGACTCCCCCAAAAACAAAACAAAACAAAACAAAACAAAATAAAAAAAAATTTTAAAAAAAACGGCCAGGGATTTAACTCAGCGGCATAAGTGCCTGTTTGGCAGGCGCAAGGTTGTGAGTTTGCTCCTCATACAAAAAAAGAAAAAAAGAAAAAAAGAAAGAAAGAAAGAAAGAAAGAAAGAAAAGAAAGAAAAGAAAGAAAGACTCCCCAGCCTGGTAACATCAAGCAAGGAAACAAGTAACTGTAAAGTTACTTTTAGGAATAACTTGAGCACACTGAGATAAGCGCAGTGATGCTCCTGGTATTGTAATCTGTTTGTGCTACTAGAAGTAAATGCCCAAACTGTTCTAATTTATAAAGAACAGAGGTTTACTTCTCCCAGATCAGGAGGCTGGAAGGGCCGAGATCAGGGCAGGTTACCTGTCTGGTGAGGGCCCTGTTTTTTCGTTTTTGCATTTCATAATTAAGATGGCATCTTGTTGCGGTGAGCTCTGGAGGGGACAAATACTGAGTTGTCACCTGGCAGAAGATGGAAGGACAAAAAGAGTCCAGGGCTAGTTTTGTCTAGCTCCTTCATAAGGCATTATATGAGGAAAGAGACCTTCGTGATTTCCCAAAAGGTCCACTTGATACCACCGCCACTGGGAATTTTAGCACGCAGGTTGGAAGGACACATTCATACTATAGCACCTTGCTCACTGAGTTACGGTGCTCCTGCCGGATGGGTCCTTCCCTGGTTTTCCCAACATGGCAAGTTTTTAACACCTCAAGACTTGTGTGTTTGTTATTTTTTCTACCTGGCACATTCTTGGTCCTTTATTGCATCATTTCGTAGTCATCTCAGCCTTCCCTTGACTGTACTATTTAAGGTTGACCTTTCCAGCATAGCGCCATCAGCCTGTCTTGCCTTCACTATGTGGAATTACCTTGTTGGGGGTTTTTTGTTTGTTTGTTTTGTTTTGTTTTGTTTTTGTCACCCACTTAGAATTTGAGCTTCACAAGAGAAAAATTTTTAACTTAGTTCACTATAGGCAAAGTACCTAGATTAGTGCTTGGAAAAAAATAGGTATATATAGTAAATAGTGGATTGATTCCTGCTATAAAACACAAGAAGCTTTATCATGTGAAGCAGTATTTTTATTTCTCTTCAGATTATTTCCGAAAGCCTCAAAGTACACTCTTATGTGGCATATATTAAATTACTACTTAATAGCAATTTGATATGCTCAAAGCTGTACCTATCTTGGTTCATGTTGAAGACTATTGTGTTAAAACGCACCATCTTTAAGAGGGGCTTCTATACCAAATTTAAAACTTAAAATTATACTTTTTTTATATCATTAATCTTGTTAGTCCTGGACAGTTTTTAATCAATAATTGGGATATAAATGAGAACATGACATAGTGATGTATTCTCTAAATTAATGCCTTATAAAAATTGAAGAGTTATGTGACAACATATTTATAGAAGACATTTTCCTTTAGACTTACTCTAATCCAGGTTTTCTCATTTTTCTATGTATTTCAGTTTTTATTTAAATGGATTTTATGTTTTTTTCAGTAGCCATCTTAAAAATTACAAATTTATGTCACATTTTCCACCTGCAAAATGTTGTGCTAGTTCCTTTATGAAACAGTTTTAATTTTTTGAGGTATTTTCAGGAATCTGGACTTAGGTTGTAAGACTGTGTTGTCTTTCTAGGTGTCGAGATTTGCTTCGACCTGTATAATCCGCGAATCCATGAGATCCAGGTGGTCAAGTTAGAGAAGCGGCTGGATGACAGCTTGCTGTACTTACGAGATGCGCTTCCCGAGTACAGCACTTTCGACATGAATATGCAGCCTGCAACACCCGAGTTTACCGGTGAAGTTCCTGTTAATAAGGTATAGGTTGCACTTTTGACAGTGAAAGTATAAAATAAGAAAGAATGATCTTAATGAAACCATGAGAACAAATTTTGCATCCCGGTTAATCCTTTTCTTTATTTTTTCCTTAGCTAAAAGTGAAAATGAAGCCTAAGCCTTGGTCCAAACGCTGGGAACGTCCATATTTTAATATTAAAGGAATCAGATTTGATCTTTGTTTAACTGAGGAACAAATGAAAGCAGCTCAGAAGTGGAGTCAGCCATGGCTTGAATTTGATATGATGAGGGAATACGATACTTCAAAAATTGAAGCTGTGATATGGGATGAGATTGAAGCATCAAAAAAGTCCTGATTCTGAGAAGCATTTGGTTACCTGAGGAGGACGTATTGGCTCTTAGGAGATTTGTATTGAAACCAGCTTAACTTATTTACAAGAACATAATCCTTAAATAAACTAAGCATTCTTTTTCTCAATTGCTTTCCACAAAATGAAACTTTCATAGCAGTTTATTACTGAAAAAGAATATACCTGCCAAGTGGTCCAGTGTTCGTTCCCTAGTTTTAGGCAAAGCTGGACATGGAAGACGGTATCATCAGAGTGTACTTGAGTCAGCATGGACTTGAACTAGAGAAGTGGGTGGGGTGCTAATTTTTTTGGTATTGAACTCATGACCTTGTGCCACTGAGCTGGGATGCTATTTTTAAATTGTGAATTAAATAATTATAGAACAAAGTATGTGTTAAAGTGAACCTACTGTCAGGTTAAGAAATAGAGCAACTACTAAGCTCTAAGAAGACAACTATTTGTCATAGCCATCGTCCTGACTGTTAATCATTCCCTGGCTTGCATTTTAGTACTATCTATCTATATATCTATATCAATATCTATATATCTATATCTTCATAAAGAATATAGTTTAGAAAAGCCTATTAACAAGTATAAAAGGACTTTTCTTATTATTACATGAAAATTTCAAGAAGACAATGACCGTCTTCGATCGTATTCTTGTTTGGGTTTCCCTGAAAGTACAAAAGCACTTTTGAGGGAGTTCATAGTTGAGGCTATGAGTGAGTTCTACTGAACAGAAGTCTTACCCAGCATCTCGCTGAGTTAGAGCCTTAACTGGATAACCGATACCTAGCAGAAAGGTAATCCAAGATAATAAATGGCATTTTATGATTTTGTAAAGAGCATAGTGAATCAAACTCTAGCTCTTAAGGCTAAGTCAAAATAGAGTACTTTTAGGGAGTGTTGTGAGTGACCTTGGTGATCCAAGCTAAGTATGGGTTGGAAAACTGGAATGATTCATATATTGGTAGAGATTAACTTACATATAATAGAGTAGTATTCTGGATCTTGAAAGCAACACTCCACTTGTCAGTTGAACCTTGGTGTCTAGTAGGGCCCACCTGTCTTGAGACTTCTTCCTGTATTGTGTACTGAACTGTTTTCCATTTTGCTGGCCACTAACTCATTTTGGTGGAGTACATTCTTTAGTGACTTCTAGAGAAAAGTACATATAGCAGTAAAAGTCTTGAGACCTTGCATGTCTCCTATTTTATTGATAACAATTCAGGTGGGAGATAATTCTTTATAGTTTTGAAGGTATTGTTCCACTCTGTTTCCCTGTTGTATTGAGAAATCCAAAGATAATTTAATTTCTGTTCCTTATACATAAAATAGAAAATTTTAGTCTTCAGAGTAATGAAATTTTCAGTGATGTGGTGTGGTTTGGGAGGTTTGGGGTTTTTGATGATACTATTAAATGTAACTCTTATTCCTGGGAAAGAACATTTGTTGAGTCCCCTGCTTCTTCCTGATACTTGGATTTTAGATACCCTATCCATTACCGAGTGTCCAATTCTTTAAACCTATTTTTGTTTATAGTCCTAGCTTTATCTTGCAGTTCTTTGTCATTTAAAACCTCAGGACTTTTTTTTCAACTTGTGAAAAAAGTTCCTCTTATGTAGTGCCATTAATTCCTTTATATCCATTTATGAGGTTTGTTTTTTTTTCTTTTAAAATTGTTGTCTTGCAACTTACGTTTCCTCTAGGCTTCTTTTTTTGTATATGGATTTGTTTTCTATGTATTAAGCCTTCCTGGGACATCTGGTTATCCTTGGCTCTGGTCAAATGGGAGACAACAGCTTCTAAGGCCTTCAACTGGCACACTGTCCTTAGGGTTGTTTAAATGAGCTTTTTCAGTCTAACATGTATCTTGGTCAGGTTCGCTAGTGGGTTCCAGTATTTTTAGATGAAGAGTCTGTCAGATGGCAACATTTAGGTGCTGCTATGGGTTAATACAGCCGTCTAACTCAGAGAGTCATACATAGGTAATCTAATATTTAGATGATTTACTCAGATGCTTCTTGAAAATTTTTTTATTGAACTCAGGCTTTGCACAGTAATCGTATGTTGCATCGAGTGACACTCAAGTCCCACAGTCCTATCTTGATAGCAGTGTTTCTTGGCAGATTTGCTTGATTGCTCCACATTTTTCAGTTCTTCAGATTTCTGACAGAAGTTATGATGTTGCTTCTTTTTCATGTTTTCATGAGAGCTCATATTTTGAATTTGCCTATTCTACCATATTTCTAAAGTGTATGTGTATTTTTAACTTAACACTTTTAGTATGTTTGCTGTAATACATTCCTTTTGGAGAGCTGTACTGTACAACGTTTTAATTCTTTTTAATAGCCTCCTCTGCCTCTTGGCCCCCTTTTCACTTGGAAAAGATTTCTAGTTCCTGTTATCTTTTATTTTATTTAAAATATTTACACTTTTGGTTTCTCATTTAAGAATAACCATGTAAAATTTAAGGTGGTGTGTCTGATTTATTTCACTTAACATTGTTTCAGGGTACATCCATTTTCCTCCAAATGACTCCATTTTCCTTTCTGGCAGAGTAGTACCCCAGTGTGTATAAATACCACTTTTTCCTTATCTGTTCATCTGGTGATGAACATAGAGGCTGCTTCCAAGATTTAGCTATTATGAATTGTGCTGCTATAAGCATGGGTGTGATGTATCCCTGTAATATGAAATGATACTTAGGGAATAGCTGAGTTGAATGGAATTTCTAGTTGTAGGTTGAGGACTCTATACTGACTTTTATAGTGATTGTACTAGTATATTCTTCCCACTAATAATGCAGGAGGGTTTCTTTTTTCTTGTAGATGCATCAATGTTGTATTATTTGATTACCTGATGGTAACCAGTTTTTTGGAGTATCTTAGTGTTTTAATTGTTGTATCTCTAAAAGCATAGATACTGAGCATTTTTTATGTGTTCATTGGCCATTTATTTATACTTGGTCTTTTATTTTGGGGGGGCTATTTTTTTTTTTTTAGTTCTTTTTGTATTCTAGATCTTAGTCCTGTCCAAGGAATAGCTGTCAATTTTTTTTTTCCATTCTCTTCACTTTCACTGTCCCCACTGTTGGTGAGTTCCTTTGTTGTTGGAGAGTTTTGATTCAGTCCCATTTGTTAATTCTTGATCTTATTTCTTGTGTAATTGGGGTTCCTGCTCAGAAAGTCTTTGCCTAGCTACAGTGATGAAAACAGCATGCTGGTGGCACAGATGTGTGATCAGTGGAACAGAACAGAGGAGAGAAACCACCTCAGGCACATTCAGCCATCTGTTCTTTGACAAAGGAGCCACAAACACCCTGGAGATGAGTCTCTGTAACAAATGGTGCTGGAAAACTGGCTGTATACATACAGAAGACTCAGTCTAGGTCCAGATTTCTCTCCATGTACTAAAATAAAAATGGATCAGGTATCTAAATAGTAAGACAATCTGCTGGAAGATAACTTTTTAAAACTGCTCTCCAGTTGTAGCACTAGGAGTCTTTAGAAAACCCCTCAATAGCCTAAGTCCCAGATAAATTAGGATTGCTGGTCAACCTAAAAGGGATTTGTTTGTGGGATGATACATGGTCATGCATTTTAAAATCTTAAGTGTGTTGCTAAAAAACCATTCTTTACTGATAACTATTTGAAACAACATCCTTATAACCTTTGATGTAACATTTAACTATATCTTATAACTATTTGATATAACATTCTTATATTCCTTTAGCTTCCTAAGTTTTAATTCTGTGAATACTTGTAATGACTAAAACCTTTTTGATAAATCTTGACATCTCGTTGCTCCATAAGCCATTCTGTATTAACTATGCGTTTCCTCTGCTTTCTGGGTCATACATTCCTGTTTTTTTCCATCTACTCTGGGGCATGTTAAGGTTTAACTTCAGTAACAAACAGATGAACCATTCTCCAAAACAGTTACTCCATTTTCTACTTTCACCAATGAGTTCCAATGGCCTCACGTTCTCGCTCATATGGCATTTTTAAATCATTGTAATAGATGTGTAATTATTATGGTTGTTTTTTTTCATAGAGAACATAAGACACTGAACACCTGTGTAAGTTTCCCAAAGTCAGTTTATCCTTTTTTCTTTAATGGTTAGTGCACCTTACAACCTGCTCAAGAACTTAGATGCCCCCAAATCTAAGATAACTCTAGTTTTTCCATAAGCCTTTGTTTCTAAGTCCTTTATTTCAAACTGCGATCCCTCTCTACTTTTTCTGGGGTGTGTACAGAAATAGAAATAAAATAGGCACCATACTAAAGCACATACTTATTTCTTCTATACTGATATAAAGTGCGCAGTGAATGAACTTGACCCTTTAATCAAAAATTGTACACATGCAGGTCTTTGCTGGACTTGCTAAAATTCCATTTTCATACTACTAGATTTAATTTGCTAATAAGACTTTTATATCGATATTCATTAAAGGACACTGAGCTGTTTTCTTATATCATTTTTAAGTTTTATTTCTTAGGCATCATCTACATGTCATGGGCCTATAATGTAAAAATCAATTATTTTGCAATTATTTTTTCATGGTGAGAAAAAATTTTTAAAAATTTCTTCTGTCAGATCTATGAAAGTTTCACATCAAGTGAACAAAAAGCTGAAAAAATCCTGGGGAATAATTAAGCTGTAAAATGAGTTGCCAAGTCAGTATTTTGTTCTTGCTAGTTGTATATTCCTCTCTTTCCTTCTGTGCATTTCACAGGAATAGGAAGAAAAACATTTGCACTAATGATTAGGAAAGCGTCAGTAAGTTTTTGAATTACAGTGTATGATAGAACTTTGTGGTTCAAACTCCAGGCATAATGAAATCTGAAACTACTGAGTAGTTGAGAGCAGTTCTCGTATTTTTCAATGTATAAGAGAAGTAGCTCTGCCCAGTTTAAAGGCATGAGGGAACACACCCAATACATCTGCAGTTAAAAATCCAACACTCGGGGTTTAATTTCCAAATATTACCTTTAATAGTAAAAAATCTACATATTTTGTATATAATAAAGTATCTGTCACATAAAATTTTATGTATACACATTTCTTTGTAAACAAAATGTCTGAAAGGATAACACTAAATTGAAAAAAGCATTTCTCACTGGGGAGGTTAGCTGTATGGGAATACCAGATGCTTTTTTACCTTTTTGTAAATGTTTTTCCATGCTTCTTTTAAAAAGTTTTAATCTTTAGTAGTACATGCGTGTCTGCAGGACATACTACATTAATCATGGAGAGCTGTTTCACATACATTTCACATCTTAACTTTGTTTTTATCATCCCTCTGCCACCTCCATCTCTGCTTTTAAGCAGTGGTTTGAATTTTACAGATGTAACTTTATTGCCATATAACATACAAGGACTGACGTTTTAAAAAATCCATCACACTAGTGAATCATAAGGCTTCACTGCAGGAGAGGTAACATACCTGTTAAACTGTAATTTTGAAAGTAGAAGTGATAATAGTGATATAAATCTTGTAACATTAACAATTTTTTCTCAGCAACTTCTGGACAACTATTTACAAAATATATTTTTAAAGTTGCCCAAGCGATTTAACAGACTTAAGAAAATTACTAGCAAAATCTCATTTCCAAAACTTAATTTCTTTTTAATTATCTTGCTTTATAATTCCTTAAGCCAACAAGTATTATTTTATTAGAAAATGAATCACATGTCCTGAGTATTTAAAATATTTCATTTTTAGCATACCAATGACAAAAAAAAGGAGAAACTTGCTAATAAGTTATGACTTACACTAGACGCCATTTTATATGAAAACTAAAAATGGCAAATGAAACACTATTTACCATGCAAGATGGGCAACAGATAATATTTTTAAAATACAAAAGACCTTTAAAACAGGTGAATATTTCAAAAAGAATTATAAATGGCTAAAACCAACGTGTTTCATTTCTAACAGCCAAAATAAAATAATTGAGATTTTTTACTTATCAAATTTGCAATGAATTAAAAAGATAATAATACCAGTACATATGTATTGCTGGTAGAGATATAATAATATGACTCTCTTATACTTGTGTTGATTCAATAATTTGGAACAGACTTCTAATGCACAATTTGAATATCAGTTGTACAATGCCTTAAAATGCCTCAGTTATTTAATTCATTCTAGTTAAGACTTATTACTTAAGTAACAAGAGGTAGTTCAAATAAGCATAGCTTTATGGTTCAGCAGTTAGATGACTTAGCATGCTCCCCAGAGTCAAAGGTTCCATGTAGGATTTCTCCAACTCCCCTTTAAAACTGAAAAAGAAGTAGAAAGAAACAAGAAACACACTTAATTCTCACCACTTCCATGCATTTATTTAATTCTTTCAAACACAACAGGTTCGGGAAGGGGAGCCTTCTGTGTCACCAGAAGGTAGAGTGTGCACGGTAGTGAGGGAGGGAGTTCTCTTCTGCAAAGCCTACCCTCCCTTACAGGGAATAAAGAAGCATCAACTCTTCAAGCGAAGCCACCGAGTGTAACTGGTAAAAGCTCGTTTTAGTACTTTCTTACAAAGTTTATTTAAACTTCTTTTATTAGTGATTTCAGATCATCGAGGTGATCGTCTTCTATGAGGGATTTTGCTTGATTCAAAGCTTTTATTTTCACCAGAATAAGAATTATTTCCTTGACTTCATTCCTAAAAAAACGAAACAAAAAAGTATTCTTCTCTGCTTAAAAATGCAGTTTATCAGGGCTGGGGATATAGCTCAGGGGTCATGTGCTGCCAAGTCCATGCTCATCAGTGTAAAACCTTTATTCTGAGCTTTAAGCTTTACCTTATGCTATCTTAACATTGCATAAAATAAAAAAAATGCTACCTTCTTACACACAGTCACACACTGCATGAGACTAATACAATTATGAAATGACTGCTATTGATTTCTGAGTTTACTACACTGTGCTATTTCATCATCATTTAGATAGTAATCCTACTTACAAAAAGTTTACAGTGTTTAAAGCAGTCTTCTGTGAAGGCAGTAGCAACCTCATATATTTCACGCTTCTTGCATCTCCCGATTGCATCATTTTCTCTTGAGACTGATTTAATTTCATGTCGTTTTATTCATCATGACCCTGGGAGTGACAGGCTATACTTTCTTCCTATGTACGTATGTACGTATGTACGTATGTATGTATGTATGTATGTATGTAGTGTAGTAGGCTATACCATCTAGATCTGTGTAAGTACGCCCTACAATGCTTGCATAACAATAGAGTTGCCTAATGATGCGTTTCTCAGAATTATCCCTATCACTAAGCTACCTACGACTATTATTATAAGACCCAAACATAGACTATCAGTCAATGTAATCTGGCAAACGTCAATGTGAGTACATGCTGAGAAGCAGAAAAGCACAGAGAAAGTCTGTCATTAGAAATCCTGGTAGTGCTGTGTTGCTACTAGCTTGTGGGAGCCATGGTAGGATTTTTACACCAAACACACCAGGAAATGCTACAAATCTGGGCTTTTTCATTTTTTTGCAGAGGTGTTTTATCATAACAGTGCTGTATTTAATGCTTTAAATACCTGCTGCTATGAATGAAAACATGCAGGACAGAGATCCAGGTATTGTTGGCAAACAGCAAGCAGTAGACCCTTTAAAACTAGTCAAGAAAATTAACAACACATTTAAGAGTATGTGTAAGAGATTTTTAATTTACAGTTTTAATTTAAATTTGTGATATGCAGTTTTTAAAAATATCTTGGAGATTTATATTTAAAAATGTGAATATGCATGAGGTACAAATATAAAGTGACGAGGAATTCCAAAGTAACCATAAAAATATCTACTAATACTGTAGTATTACAAAGACTCAACAGATTTTTAAGTCTAATATAAGTAAAAATAAATATGCATTACCTGAATTCACTTCTAGATAAATTATGTGCAGACTGCAATAAAAACTGAATGAAGCTTTCCATCTGGGGAATACATGTCTGCATAGTAGGATTTTCAAACCATTTTTCAGGTAGACACGCTGCTATCTGTTAATCAAAACACTGGTTATTTACAATAATGGCAGTTACCTAAGGACCCTTGGTAACATACTCTCATAGTACTTATGGAATTTGAATATTTTCATTTTATAGCTTATGTTGTAATACAAATTCCTGAACAATTTCCCATTTTGCATAATATGTTATGTTATACATAACATTTGAAAAATTTATTACTAAAGGTTTAAAATAGACCACTTTTCACAAACACTCATAATTACTCTATACTCTTTTTCCTAAACTGTTAAATATGTACAAAAATTACTTTATAACCACCATAAGTACCTAGAGACAAAATACTTTGTCATTAAAATTCTAAAATATGCACATTTAATATTATTTCATACAAAAAAATTGGGTGGCCTAGTATGTGGTCTACATAAATTGGAGTTAAAGAATCAAGTGAGTGATTCAAAGATAGGCAGAATGAAAGAAAAATTATTTATGGTTTTATCAATTAAACACCTTGCTTTAAATGTTCACGGCAGCAAAATGGAAAGTCACTGAATACATACAATTGTTCTTTTTCAATTCAGAAAAATAATTCAGACACGTGGTTGCATTAGGCAGAAGGTCTGACATTTAGCATAATGTAAAATCTCTTTACAGATGTTTTACTGGTTTGGAACTTAATGTCCTTTACACTTGTTTCCTCTTGTTTGTATTACAGTTCAATAAAATTCTCAGACAGCAATGGGACTTGACCATAAATGATCCCAGGACTTAAAGGCACACTTTCTTGGCCTGCTTTTCTGGTCATATGGTAAATATATTTCCTCTACTTCACATTGTATCTTTACAGTCAAAAGAGACTACACCATCCCTGAGAGACACATCATGAAAAATGATCTAAATTTTTAATATATAATGTTTAAAACTGTATCATATAAAAACTACAGCCTAAAATCTGTGGTTGACTAGGAACTGATACATAAGTGCATATGTTGTTCTGTTTAGAAATTATATTGTAAAATAAGTATTTGCCTGTATTCTTCAAAATTCTTCAACATGGCTTTTATCTTTACCAGTAAGTTTCGGGGGACATTTGGATAGTTTCCAACTATCTTCTACTATGAATAATGCTATGTTTCTTTTACCCTAAAAAATCTTTATGTGTGAATCTGACTGTTCATTTAGGAGCCAAAAGTTATGAACTTTAAAAGTTTTGCACCCATCATGCCCAAGTGTACTCCAGCAGAGCTGTCTCTCCTCCCGCCCGTGCTGGAACCTTTCCAGAACCCCTGTGCCGCCTTCGAGCTCTCGGAGAGAGACGCTGCTCCGCTACGCCAGCACTGGTGCTGCTTGTGCCGACACTGGAAATCACAGGTGAAACAACACAGCAGGACACGTTCCTCCACAGGATTTGTAGAACAAGCATCCTAATAATCTGCTCTTCTCCGGCTATTAGTACTGCTAATCTTTCTCACATATTTGTGCCTTATTTTTATATATCCTTTTTTTACAACTTGACTGGTGCATATTTTTGGGTCATTTTCAATAAGAACATCTGAATTGTTTACTAAGTTAAAAAGCTTTTCTAATCAATGAGGATCTTAACTCTTGTTATATGTTAGAACCTGTTGTTACCTAGTTTCTCAACTCCCTTTCTTTTTAACTTTTTATTATTCTAGTAGATTTCAAAGATAAGAATCAAGAGAGCTGGGCCTGGTGGTGCAAGTTTATAATCCCAGCACTCTGGGAAGCTGAGGCAGGAAGAGGGCAAGTCCAAGTTCAGCCTGGGCAACTTAGACTAAACTATCACTAAAAAAATGAACTGACTAAAACTAACTAAATAACTAAACTATAACTAACAAAATAAAAACTAAAAAGTGGGGTGGGGATGTAGCTCATTGTGAAGGCCCTTGGTTCAATCTCCATATGAAAAAAGAATAGAATGACCCCAATGCACACATTGCTTACTTTAACAACGATCAATGAATTTTAGCACCTTTTTCTTTGTCGTTTAATGCACTGTTGTTTTCCTATCAAGTCTGCTTTTACTCATCATTTCTTTTGTCTTTAAGTTTAGAAAGGATTCCCTACCCTAAGCTACTATTTTTTAGCATATATTCTAATTCTAATTTTACATTTAGATTTTTACATTCTACTAATTTTACACTTAGTTCTTTTCACCTAAAATCGATTGAAGGGTTGATTGTGCTAAGTGCTAGGTAAGTGCTCTGCTACTGGACTACATCCCAGCTCTCACCTGAAATCTAGACTGAGGTACAGCGAGAGATGAGGATCTAACACTCTTCTATAATAGCAGCTGTCCCAGCATTGTTTAGTAAGTAATGTTTCCTTTCTTGTCAGTGGTGTTTCAAGCTGGTATACTAAGTCTTAAACACAGAGGGCCCACTTCTGGGTTTCTAAACTGACTTACCTATTCTTACGTGAGCATCACAATTTTAATTATTTTGCTGCAAGAGAAATTTTAATAGCTAAGTTTTAGAAATGATAAATATTAGAACTGGTTCCTATACAACTTACCTGGCTGCACTTTTTGACAACATCTGGCCCAGGAATGGCATTAAGAAGAGCTATGATAAGGTAGCGGTTTAGCAGCTTTCCCAGTCCCAGCTCTCTCAGTGTGTCATCTGGGAGGAGTCCGTTCCAAAGAAGAATATTACGGAGGAGCTAAAATAAAACACCAAGTGAATAGGTACTTGTATTCTAAAGAAAAACCATAATAGTCTCTGACAAAGATAAAGATTTGGTCCAACTTTCAATTTTCACAACGAGACCCATCGGAACTGTCAATTTTAGAAAACATCTCTAACACAGTATCTGATTCTTTCCCTCCATTATGTATTTGTTTCTCCTATTTTTACTTCTACCCCAATCACCTCAAAAAAAACTTTCCTGCTGCTTTTCCACAACAATACTCTTGCCCCCATGCCATGCTCTCTCAGATCCTGGGGCCACTGGCTCATAAAGAGCTGCTGTCAAAGGCAGTGTCATGCTTACCAGTGTGTGACCTTGAGAAGTCACTCAATGCTAACAGCATCATTTCTCTATGTAAAATAAGAACAGTCAACTATGCATTTGGAGATAGGCTGGCTGTAGTACCAAGAACTATAAAATGAACACTAGTTCCCTTTGATTCCTCTCAATCCAGGTCTTCCTGACAATTTGAAGATGTGTCCACCTTCCTTCCAATACTTTATTTACTACACTGAGTGCTGAAGGTCACAAAGTTTCACTAATATGTAGTGTTTTCTTACTTTATGTCATCGTTGATAGCGCTCTCTGTCCTGACTCAACTACATGAAAAACATTCACTTACTCTACTAGAACCACTCTTGTTGAGGTGATCTATGTTCTTTCAATCATCAAATCCAATAAACACTCTTCCTCCTAATTCTTTGTGCCATGATAACCTTTTGTTTATTGATAACTATGAGGCTGCTGTCTTCTGGCCTTTCTAAGGTTTGTGTAAAGATTACATTTTCCTTTACTCCCTCTTCTGAAAATGTTTCCAGAGTTCTGACCTCTGCCTTCTCCACATACTTCAACCACCCTTCTCAGAACTTGTCATTCATGACAATGGCTCCAGGTTCTGCAAGTCTGTAGCAGACTACCAAACCCTCAGCTCAGATCTGTCCCCTGAAATGTGGACTCCTAAACCAATGCCTTCTAGACCTCTGTATCTCAATCTGTCCAACATTTATTATGTCCAAAACAGATCTCATCTTTCCTCATCTCCTTTTCTTTTTCCCACATCTCTACCAGGTTCCTAAAAAAATGTTAGAAGCTAGCAGTGAAAATACAGCCAAAGTCAGAATCGTGCTATGTTATTCACATGCAGATGATAAACCACATCTGTATTTCTGTAGTCTTTTGCTTACCTTTAGAGCTGACCAGAACTGTCTCTCTTGGAACTTTGAATGTGGTGATGTTTTATCTTCTACAGAGCTAATCATTTGAAACAAAGAGAAAGAACAAAGTTACCTAAAGGCTTTTACTCTTTCAGGAGAAATGAGTTTAAAAAACACTTTTTTTTTGTACGCAGTTTAGGCTGGCCTTGAACCTTCAGTGACCTTCCTGCCTCAGCTTCCTCAGTGCTGGGATTACAGGGGTGGTGTCACCAAGTTTGGGTTAAGAAACACCACACTAAGTTCTAATGGAATATATTCTGATGTTATCTATCAAAATTAGAAATGCATCCACATTCTGGCCCAACAATCCCATTTCTGAGAATGCCTTTATCGATGCTTGTGTGTGTACAGAATGACAGGCAGGTTATTTATACCGTCACTGTTGACAAATGTTTACCACCAATGCATCCATCCATTACATCCCACGATGTGTAAGGGGTGGCACATTACAAAGTTGAAAAATGATGATGTGAAATAATTTCAAAGATGCACTAAGTCAAGAAAAGGTATAAATCTGGTTATGACTGTTTATAGTATACTTTGCCATAGAAAGGAGGGGAAGGAAGGTTAAGCACAGATGAGTGTTAACTTCTGTTTGCAGGAAGAGCTGAAAAGATAAAAATTACTGATGGTTATTATATATGTTAGAGGGGTAAAGGCAAAATCTGAGTGTGGAGGTCAGGGCAGAAGTAAAACTTTCCATTTTAAATACATTAACAAAATACATTCAATATGGTACTTCTAAACTATTGAATGTTTTACTCATTTGAAACACTATAAAGTAAACTTTACATGGGAATTTTCACATGCAGGTATCTCCTCACAACTCGTAATAAATCGTAAAGTTCTGGGGTTCCTTTCTCCCCCTCCATAAAGCACTTCCATCTTGTAAGTACTCACTGGGTAGCTACAGCTCATGAACCATGACTATAACTGAAGCCTTCTTAGCACATGTCTACCATGCCTCAAATACTGCACGTTCCATACAGCAGAGTATCATAGCTGCAGTTCCTGGGCTTTCAGTGAAGTTTTAGGCTTACGCTATACTTCCTCTGTGCTGGGCACGGTTCTGTTTGGAGCAGTCTCTTCAGCTTTCTAATGTCCTATAAAGCAGCTATTAATTTTATCCTCACTGTATGGAGAGGATATTGAGACACAAAAACACCCAAGG
This sequence comes from Dolichotis patagonum, assembly GCA_004027295.1. NCBI lineage: Eukaryota > Metazoa > Chordata > Mammalia > Rodentia > Caviidae > Dolichotis > Dolichotis patagonum. Next base: position 256,502 of record PVJX010000106.1, read on the forward strand.
TCAAATACACAGTAATGATAGATCTAAGCACCAGAAATGCTGCTCTTTCCCACTATGATACCTCTCATGTTCCCAGGATACCTTAAAATAAATAAAGACTAAAAAACAAAAAGCATGATTCCCAAGTGCTAAACATCAGGTGTGGTATATAGTAGGTGACTGAGAAGTATTTGTTAAAATCTCAATTTGCATCTTAACCGATGTGTATGTTTGGAAACACTATAATTTCTTTTGTAATATATTCTTATATCTGTATAACTGATGTAATATTACCACCAAGAAATTAACAATTCTTACCTCTTTGGATACAGAGGTATGAAAATATCATCTTCTATTGACTTCTTCATTCTTGAAACAATGGATTTAAGTAAATCCTATTATTTAAAAATTTGAAAAGCATTAGTGATAGTTACAGGTAGATACAGATTTAAAAAAAAAGTTATTTTATCAGTATTGTAGATTAGTTCAGAGCACTCTACCACTGAGCTACATCTCCAGTCTTTCTTATATTTTATTTTGATACAGGGTCTCAATAAGTTGATGAACAAAAATTACCAACAGTAATTTGAACTTGTGATCCTTCTGTCTCAGCTTCCGGAGTAGCTGGGCTTACAGGTGTGTACCACCATGCCTGGCCAAGAAATTTTAATAGTGTAAACCTGTACACGCTCATAGCATCAGCTGTTAAAATAATTATCAACTGGGTATGAGAAACAGTCACCCATATTGTTGCCACTTGGGTACAGCCTTGTTAATGTTTCTTACTTTTTTTTTTGCATTAGCTTCTATCTCTTTCTCATTTTCTAGTTATAGGTACTTTTGGTTTGTCTATATTCTTTGATACAGTAAATTCACTTTGGCAAATTCCTTTTGTTGCTATGTTAAAAACTGGAAATAACCAAAGTATTCAATCATAAGGGATTACTGAATGGAAATACTACTTAGTTACGACTGATAAAACTGTAGTAACATGCAAATATAAGTGAAGTATGATAATGTTATGCAGAAGTATGATGCATCCTTATATGTTCACTAGGATTATGACCTTAAACTAAAAAGGCTGAACAAAAATATCATACAATGTTATCAATCCTTGACAGTAGGATAAAAAGACAATGGAATTCTGAAGTATTTTTCATTGCTAGTAATGTTTCTATGAGACATGGTATCTATGCTTTAAAAGTCCATATGTGAAAAATGAAAATTATATATTCTCAACAAGAATGACAATTGTTTAAATCAACAATACTGTATATAATGCAAATTAAATTGTCATATACTCTATAAAAAATTAGCCCTATGTCTAAGTTTGATCAAACTTGCTTTTCACAAAAAAGTGTACTGAACTGATATTTATCTTTCTATACAATCATCTGGAACATACTCTTCAAGCAATATGTCAATACTTATTAAAAACAAAAAAATTGATTTTGCTTTGCTCAGTTTTTTTAATGTTTTGAACGCTGTGCCAAGAAAAAAAAGGACAATTTTCTAGGAAACACTCTATAAAATACTTTCTGAGCTTATGTAACTTATTATTTTATTTATTTTCTGCAGTATTGGGGATTGATCCCAGGGCTTTGTGCATGTTAGGCAAACCTTTCACCTTTGAGCTATATTTCAGGTTCAAAGAATTTTTACCTGTTTGCTTTTACTATCTTCATTTTTCCAACTGGAATGTTCAAGGACCACTCTGCAGTGTGTTATTAAACTTGTTGTTTGTGTGGTTGACGTAGGATCCCAAATGAATTCTAGGAAGTCTGAAACAAGTATTTCAGGTGTACAATTTGTCTGACAGACCGTTTTACTTATCATGTGTAAACAGCTAAGGACTTTAACACAGTCCACTTACTACCTGTCTTATTCAGGTTACAGTGTGTGGCTAGTCATTGCTACCACACATCTGTATCCCCTCCCAATTTCCCTGTCCTCCACAGGCTTGGCTGGACTTCTCAGAGCGCTGGTTAAGTCTACTTGGTAACTGAGTCAATGCTTGAAACCATGTAGCTAAACTATAGCTTTAAAAAAATCACATTTAATTGATCACTGTAAAACTCAAGTGATTCCTTATTGATGCCAGCAGTCATAGCCCCTTTCTCTGGTCCATTCGCTCTTCCCCCACCCAGATGAGTATTTTACCCTTCTCCCTCATTATTTCTCTCACTCTCAGCTGCCTGCCCTCTCTTTCTTAGCTACTTACTTTATTTCCTAACTTGATGAATGAAACAAAAGAAAAACAGAAGCAAGCAAAAAAAAAAAAAAAAAAACTTCACCAGCTCCTGCCACAGAATCAACACCGACCTGCGTCTCAGCACATCGGCTCTACCCTGTCTCCTATTCCTACAAGTCACGCACTTGTGCTCTCAGTAAGACCAACCCTGGATCTATACACAAGATCCAACCCCCATGTTTCACTCTAAGACCCTGCTCTTTAACTTCACTATTACCATAATTTCTATTGGATCTTTCACATCTGCCTTCAAACAATTTTCTTTTGTATTAAATATAATCCCCCGGTAACCTGAGTATCTCCTCTAGTACTGCTCCATTCCTTTCCTTCATTTTAAAACAAAATTCCTCAAAATGCTGTCTAACCACCTATATCCACTTTTTCTCTTAAATTCCTTTCAATTAGGCCTCATCTTCCACCATTCTTTCTAAACTGACTTTATTAAATGACAGGATACATTCATATAGCAAACAGCAATGCCTGCTTCTAATCATAAATTATTACCAGCAACTGCAACAGTTCATCATTTTTCTTTCACTTTTCTGGCTTCCACGTTACCAACCTCCTTGTTTTCTGCCTTTTTCGCTGTTCTCTGCTAGCTGTTTCTTACCTCTCTGACTTCTAAATGCTGAAGTAGCCCAGGACCTAGGTCACTTCTTTTCTCTTTCCGATTTACATTCTCTTCCTTAGAATTTAGAGTCTTGTTATGGCAGTAATAATTAATTCCTAACATAACGTTCTGCCTGCACTGCCTCTTTAAGACTCATATATTCAAATGTCAACACGAAGAAGCAAAATACAATCTCAGATCTCCAGCCCACACAGAACAAGTTCAGGAGACACAGACATAGAAGTCACACACTTGAAACTTCTGAAAAGATAACAACTGAAGTAAAGAAGCAATTTAGTTTTTGTTTTGATTGGTTAAATTTACATGCCTATGTCTGATGATCTGGACAACTATTTTGAAGATAACATGTTTGATTATATTCCATTTTGTTTTGTTTGATATTATTATGTCTGAAGGTATGAGCAGCTATTTTGAAGACAACAAGATATATTATGGTAGCCATTGTTGAATTCCTATTATCTTGTTTTAAAAAACTGTATTGATTTCATTGCTTTGTTTTGATTGGTTTTATTGTTTTATTTTGTTTTTAAAATAAAAACAACAACAACAAAAAGACACATATATTCACCAATTCATTTGACATTTCTACTTGGATGACAGGCACCCCAAACCCAACACGGCCCAGTGCTCCTGATACCCCTTCGTACTCTAATTTTACTCCTCTCAATCTTTCCCACTTCAGCAACTTTGTCCTTCCAGTTGTTCAGGGAACAAATCATTCAATCATTCTTGATTCCTCTCTTCCTGTATTACCCCATGACCAATCCATCAGCAAAATCTGTTAGTGCTACTTTTGAAATATACAGAGAACTCATTCACTCTAGAAACTACTACAGGTAATAATTTATTATAAAGCTACTTATTTGTGGAATTAATTGTAAGAATTTGGATTTTTCAGAAAAAATACTTAATAGCTTTCAAACTTGATCAAGTTGACTGGAAAACAATGTAACACGGATTGTTTTATCTTTAAAAATAGAGTTCTGTAGGCTTTGCTGCCAAAATTCATTCTCCGTGACATAGTAAAACAGATGTTTATCAAGTATAGTTTCAGGTGAAACAAGAATCTTCAGCCTTCAGTCGAAGCATAGGCATTAAAGCTAATAGTTGGTAGTGGCAAATGAAAGGAGATGCAGCAATGTTTCAAGAAAAAGAATAAAGAGAAGAAGCAACAGGACGAGACAGAGAGAAATATATATAGTAATGGACAGTATATATTACTCCACTAATGTCCACTAATACATGACTTAGGGATCACAAAAACAGCAGTAATATCACAAATACAAAAGGCTCACAGAGTCAGAGATTTGGTAGCCAACCACACTACAATCATTTTTTTAACCAGCTTAAATTTGACACCTGTTGATCATTACTACAAATAACATTTCTTTGTGTTTTAAAACTTTGGAAAAAATATTTTTAATTATAACAGAAATTAATGATCTTAGTCACAGCAAACAGTACTTTAATTTTAGCAAGATTACAAGGGAATACCTGTAAGTCGAGGAATAACTGTTTTGTTGATAACAGTAGACAAAATTTTTTTATCAGAACTATTGTCCATCTTAGTATCTTCTACACTGCTGTCAATAAATTCTTCTATCGATGTGAACCATGACATCTGTTTTAAAACTATTGAGTCCAACTGACAAAGGAAATTATGTAAGTTATAATTAAATTCTTAAACAGAGGTATATTTTAAAAGTTGTCAACTATTTCAATAACCACCAGAACTTTTCTAAGAATCAAGGAGACCAATTCCTATTTTAACACCATGTGTACAGCACCAGTGCACCAAGGCTCGGCAGGGTGACATGACTCAGACATAGTACCCAGGCAGTGAAAAAATGGCTGCATCTTACGCATCCATCGTGCAAGAAATACAGCAGTATCTTGGTTCATGAACTCAATCACCTCCCCAGTTCTGGTCCTAAACTGACCTGAATGAGAACTGAATGAAATTTGCCTGTAAAGTCAACCTGAATGTAACCAGTGAATTTGATCCAGTACTCATCCAACTTGGTTTGTGCCCAAAACAGTAGGACGAAGCAACTCTGTGAACCAAGGTACCACGATCCTCACTGAACTTGTGCCAGGGTCTTCAGAGCCTACCACATGGTAAGTCTCCTGACTGGGGTGAAGTATCCATTTGTTAGGTACTCGAAATGGTCATAAAGTTTGTTTATAAAATTTTATTAACTTCAAACAAAATGTACTTCTGGGGTTTTTTGATTTTCAGAAGCATAAATGTGAAACATGCTGTGATTCAGCTTATTGGTACATAGCAGATGGCCATTTATTATTTATTGAATAGATGAATGGAATGATCTTTCCTACCAAATTCAGCTGGAATGCTTAACACTAGGCTGCTGCTCAACTAGCTTCCTAACACTGTTTGAGGAATAAACTTGGTCACTGTTTGGTACAGACTGTACAGTCCTGAACCTAACTGTCTTAGAGGGAATAAGCATGTATGACTAAGAAAAAGCAGAGTGTGTGTTCAGTGTATGCAAGGCCTGAGGTTCAATCCTTAACCAGGGGAAACACAAAGATAACGATATGGCTCTACTGTTTAATCATCACTTTTAGTTCCATCTTCGCATCATTTCATATTCTCATGTTTGCTTAGTAGGCACAGCCATATGGATGTTTCTCCAGCATTTCATCACTTATGAAAACTTCTTTCCAAAATCCTTTCTCAGTTTCTGGAAAGTTTCCAATCCTACTAATGGAATAACTATTCTTCCAAGATTCCAAAATCCAAAACTTGTGGCTATGTTTGTATGGAGCAGGTCTACATTTTATTAATTCTTACTTCATAATAGCTCTTGAACTTAATCTTTTCCTTCTCTTCCCTTGGTACTATCACCCCATGTGAAAGTATGTCACACTGGGCTACCGTAATAGCTTTCCACCACTTACTGCCCTTCTCTCCAGTTAACCTGCTACTGGGGCTTCCTAAAACATGATTCCCAACATATCAGTCTTCCTATTACTTAGCAAAGTAAGTTCTTCTCTCTCAATTTAGGGTCTGAATTTCAGTGTAATCTCTTGCTCTTAAACTAACATTTTTCCCTGTATACTTCTGCAAAATTTTTATTTCCTCTCTCCTGTTGAAATCCTACACACCATTTAATGCACCATTTAAATTCCTTCTCTTCTTCAATTCAGCTTTCCTAATTAAGTCTTCCCACTATGTCATCTACTTCAGAATCCCTGGAACAAGGCTTTTATGTTACATTTACCCAAACCTAATCGTTTCTTCTACTTCTGGGGGGAATTTCAAACAATGTAAAAAAAAAAAAGAAAAGAAAAAGAAAAAGCTATGTTGGCCATGGTACACATGCCTGCAAGCCCAGGTATCGAAGCAGTTGAGAGAGGGATCGTAAGTTCAATGTCAGACTGGGCAACTTGATGAGCAAAGCACATGTGAGGCACTGGGTTCTATCCCCAGTTCCATAAAAAACAAAAATTGTTTGCTTACTGATGTTCAGTGCTCCTCAGCCTTAAAAATCAAGTGAGAGCTAAGAAAAAGCGGCAGCAAAGTAGTTAAGGTACTCATTTTCAGACTGTTATATCAAAGCTGTAGATTTCATATGGGTAAGGTGTTTCATAACTAATCTGATACCAAGGGAATTTAAGCAATTAATGTGACCAAGATAATCACACATTAAGCATAAATACCTTAAGTGGATTCCAGTCAATCAACTGAAATCGTACTACAGGATTTAAAAGTTTTGGTATGCATAAACCAATGAAAGCTTCATAATAGGAATCAGGAAATTTTTCTCGCCATTCTTGAAATTTCAATAAAATATTCTGGATGCTACAAAAATCATCATTCACATCTTCAAAAACTTTCTTATGATCCTGTAAAATGTCATCTGTAAACAAAATAAATTTTATATTATTCATTTTAAGTTTGCTTCCTTGTAAATAAAATTATATAAGACTATGTAATCAACTCTGAAAACTTTCCTTTCCCACTGACATATAAATTTATTTTTATTAAAAAATCACTTTATCACTTTGATAAAAGTGATATCAACACTAATAAATTCTAACCATTTACTGAGCCCTTGCTACATGCCAAGAAATGACAAACGCATCTCATTTCATTGACTTATCTCCTCCACAGGGTAGATATAACCTATTTATTTATAGACAACAAACATCAGATTGAGGTAAAGGCATCTGCCTTTGATGCCTTATGAAGAATATGAAGAATAAAGTCTCTTGTTGAACTCAAGTCTATTTAGCACGAATGCCTAGAATCTTCATGCTCTGTCATAATGCCAAAAACAACTTCACTAAGTTCAACTGTTTCAAACTAAACAGGTACTTCAGGAAGTACTCAGTAAAGAAAGGAAACCAAAATTCTCATGTGTAGAGAAGAAAGTCCAAGGGGAAAAGCTATGTAGATGCAACAATACGCATATGCTCCTCCATAATGTTTCATTTTTCTAAAAGTATGAAGTCATAAAGAGCCAAAAAAAATAAGTTCCATTTTTCCTAAATTTTCTCAACTATTTTATATAGCTCATATATTTAAAGACAGTCACAGCAAAGCATTTCCTATTATTTCAGTACTTCAAATCAAGACACATTAGAGACCTGGTAACTGACCTTGGTTTTTCTGGAAGTCAGTCATGTCTGCAGAAGGCAGTTCCTCATCACTTGACATCCCCTCCTGATGGTTATAATTCCCAGCAAGTGTCCTTGCTTGTCTTCTTTGTGACCTATGTTTTTCAGTACATCAAGAGTAAGTGAAAAGCAACAGCTCTTGCTGCAAAAAAAAAAAATGCTTTAAAGCAAAAGTAAGTCATTTAATTATTTAAATTGGCCAAAACCAGAGCTCCTACGTTGACACATTTAGCTTCTGAGTTGGTGGTTCTCCCTTTTTGCTTATAGCACAATCTTAGTTACAATATTCTCAAGGGTTAGCCAGTGTCTAGAGAGGGTCTAACAATTAGGAACGGTTTTTAGCTAAGAGCAATTCCTGGCCTGATATATACCATGTTACATAGTCCATCCCACTGATTTGAATAGAGTCAGTGTCTTTAAAGTTGTCGAAGACTGTTTAACTAAACTCTGGTTTAATATTAGTCTCACAAATTAACATGTCAAGTTAGAATTAATTCATATAGTTAATTATATTTAGGTAGTGAAAAGTATACTTGCTCAATGATGGTTTAAATCTTCACTTTATATAGATACCTTCGAAATTCAATCTCTTCTAAAATCTTTTGAGTATTTTCATCTAGAGTCAAGCTTCCATTTGTTGATGTTTCAGCTTTGGCTGTTAACAAATAATATAAACACAATATGCTTAAATTGTGTATTTTACTGTGTAATGAAATTTCAGTGTTAACGTCCTATCACAATATTAATAGGCATCAAGTTTGTTAGCTTAAAAAATGTTCCTTGATGGGAAGTAGTTTAGCACTTGAGAATAGCAACAAAATTCTATTACAAAGATTCTTTCCCTCACGTTCTTCTTCTGGCAAATTTATCAGTTTTTTTCCATAACCAAATGCTAGAATTTATATTGTCATATCTGATTCATTTTGGTTGTTTTTTTTTTTATCACTAGAGATCCAACTTATGATCTTGTACTTGCCAGGCAAGTGCTGGTGCCACTGAATTAAATCCCTAACCCTATATCTGATTCATTTTGTTGCCAATTTTAGCATTTGCCATTATTTATGACTGACCAAACATTGTGTGTATGAAAGTTGCTTTGTCTCTCTTCTCAGGTACTTAATTTCACATCCCTTTCACATACTCTGACAACTGAAATTAAAAAAAAACTAATGTGAGAATTAAAGGAAAGAGTCCCAATTTTATACAATGAGATGCTACAGATGAATCCATACTGCAACTTATAGAACCAGTCTGGAAAGGCCATTGAAACTGTTAAAGTTGTATGTCTGGTAGAGGCAACAGATTTATGTGACCTCATCACAAAACCATCAAATGGCCATATAAATATTTGTCTCAAATAGCAATGACTAGAAGTTATAGTAGTATTTATCTTTTAACTTCAGATTTAAAAGTATTTTGAAACTACCTCTAAATATTTTGGAATTTTGGAAAGGGTGAATGAAAGACTAGTGGGAAAATACACAAAAACGTTTTATACAGGGATAAAAGCATTTTTCTTCTCCAGATGGTACGCTAGCTTAATGAATAATAAACCATATTGAACATAGAAACACTAACGTGATAACTGCTGTAAATACGTTGATTCATGTTTTAATTCATCTTGCCTGCGTTTCATTAAGGTCATGGCTTGTTTTAAAAGAAGTGCATGCATGGATGATTCTATTTCTTGGATGTGGATAATCTGAAATACATATACAAGTAACATTTTGCAGGTCACCCATAACAAACGATAAAACGTCTAAAAATTATTACTTAGGAGATATATAAGCATATAGTATATGCTTGACTTTCGTATGAAGATGTTTCCAATACTGTCACATATCGGTTATAAGATACAGTGAGCACAGACCTACAGGCAGACACTTAATATCGAGAAAAAAAGCGACTTCCTATATTGGGACAGCTATAAATGTTGTAGATAATGGAACCACATGGGATGGAGTTAGGAACATGGATCCGAGTGACAGAAAAGAGGAGTGATTCCTCTTTGAGACAGCAGAGCAGAACGAAATGGGAGGCAGTGCAGCTCTTCCTCATAGGCCAAAGGGGCAGACAGCAGGGAGGCACTGGAGAAACTGGTAGGGTATGAAAAACTAGAGCATAGGGGCTGGAGATTAAAAAAAGAAAAAAAAATTAAGAATGCAAGAAAACTAATACAGGTAAGAAAGGTGTGATGCAGAATCATGACAGTTGAAATCTGCACTCATTTCGGCAACAGTTGCTTCCCCTGCAATGTTTCACACCAGCTGCTAAGGATTCATCAGTGTGAGCCCAGTAGGATTTTAACATTGCACTTTTTCAAGGATGAATGAAGAAAAAATTACATTGTACAAAATACCTTAGAAAGTAACTACCAAATGATATTAGACTCTGCCTATTCAAAGCAAAACTAAAGGGCAAAGGATGCAAATATTTGTCAACATTTTTAGTATGCATAAAACAAAACCCACAAAGTATAAATTGAATGATTAATAAATCTGTTAATACAGAAATTTCAAAATACGTGAATGTCAAAAATCAAAAAATGAAAAAACATGTTAGAAAGTTTACATCAAATATGGTAAATTATTAAACTTTTAAGCTATAAAGAATGGTTCACCATCACTAAAAAAACTAAAAATTGAAAAGCAATCCCCACTAAGAATCAAAATGCTAAGAGGGCAAAAAAGAAGTCACAAGAAGAAAAATTACATATAGCTAATGAAAAAAGCATTTGCCTGAGATCAGAACACAATGTACAAAACCAAAATCCATTTTCTCCTAATCTAGTCAACTAATAAAACTGATAAAATCTTTCGTGATGACAATTTGACTTGCTTAATAAGCCCGAAAATATTTACAATTATTCACTCTGACTTATTTCATTTTCTAGAAATTTTTTTAAAATTTAAATTTTAATACAAAAATTTTGTAGAAAATATTTTATACAGCATTACATATAACAACAAAATAATTGAAAAAAAAACCCTGTATTAAAAATGTGTAGGAAAAATGCCATAGAAAAGCATTACATAGTGAGATTTAGACTTTTGTCTTTCTAATTGTATGGTAAGGGATGGTAACTCTCAAAAAAGGAAATAATATATTTATATGTACCTTTTCATTTAGACAGTCAATTAAATTTTCCACATATATTTTCATGCTTTTATAGAACTTATAATTTAGAGTTTGATTTGATGAACTCTCTAGATTCTGGATTGCACTCTTTGAGCTCTTGATATCTTCTACATACTTTTCATATTCTCTCTGGTGTGAGCGATGAGTATCCTGTAGTAGAGTTAATCTATTTTTTTTTTATTTTAAAGCAAAAAAGCACAGAAAAATTAGAAAGCAAACAAACAAACAAACAAACAAAAAAAACCCCAACAAATGAAAACAATAACCACAACAAAATAGTGATACAGGATTTCAAAATAAGACAGAAACTTAACAATGGTTGTTATATCACATATGGTTATCTTCAAAATGGTTGCTCAGATTACCAGATACAGGCATGTAAAACTGATCAAACAATGTAATTTCTCTTTGACCAGTTTTTCCCTGTCACTGTATCTTATTTACTTTCAGTTTCTTACACTAGGGAGACAATATGATGTTTACATTTGAGTCTGATGTATTTCACTTATAAGTATGGTCTCTAGTTGCATCCATTTACCTATAAAAGCCTCAAGTTTGTCCTCCTTTATAATATTCCATTGTATAAAAATACATCTTTTTTATCCGTTCCTCAGTTGATGGGCATTTGGGTTGTTTCCAAGATTTGGCTATTATGAATTGTGCAGCACATATATATGGGTGCACATATATTGCTGTGGTATGATGTTTTCAATTTCTGGGAAAAAACCCTCAAGGGGAATAGCTGGGTCAAATAGGGCCTCTAATCCTAGTTTTTTGAGGAATCTCCATTACCAATTTCGACAATAGTTTTAGCAGTCTACACTCCCACCAACAATGGAAAAAGGTTCCTTTTTCCCCACATCCCCTCCAGCATGTTATTCATTGATTTCTTAAGGTTAGCCATTTTTTGTGGAGTGAGATGGTATCTCAGTGTTGTTTTAATTTACATTGCTTGAATGACCAGTGAGTTGAACACTTTTTCATATGTTTATTTGCCATTTGTATTTCCTTATTTGAGAATTATGTATTCATCTCAGATGCCATTTTTGGATTGAGTCTTTGAATTTGGGGGGGAGTCTGATTTTTTTCAATTCTTTGTATGTTCTAGACAGAAGTCCTTTGTCAGAGTGACAGCTGGCAAAAATCTTTTCCCTATCTGTGGATTTTTTTACTCTGCTGCTTTCTTTGGATATGTAAAAACTGTTTAATAAGATGAGATGCCATTTGTTGATTCTTTGAAGTATTTCCCATGCAGTTTGGGTTTTGTTCATAACCTCTCTGCCTACACCTATGTTCTACCAACTTTGTTTTCCAGTAGATTTAGTGTTTCTGTCTTAATATTTAGTTAGATCTGTGATTCAGTTTGACTTTAGTTTAGTGCATGGTGATAGACCTGGGTCTAGTTCAAGTCTTCAGCATGTGGAAAACCAATTTTTCCAGCATCACTTATTAAAGAGGCTATCTTTCTTTCAGTGAACTTACTTGGCCCTTTTGTCAAAGATAAGGTGCCTGAATGTGTTTGTAGTTGTGTCTGTACCTTCTATTCTGTTCCAGTGATCTTTAGGTCTGTTTATTTGCCAGTACCATGCTGATTTTATTATAGCAGTCTTGTTGATAATTTCAGGTCAGGAACTGTGATGCTTTCTGCCTTGCCTTTGTTGCCTAGAATTGCCTTTTTATTCTAGGTCTGTTTGGGTTCCAGATGAATTTTCGGAATGTTTTTTCTAGATCTGTGAGGTATGCTAATGGCATTTTGATCAGTATTTTAAATCTGTGTAACAGTTTTGGGAGTATGGCCATTTTCACTATGTTGGTTCTTCCTATCCATGATAAAGGGAAATCTTTCCATTTTATAAATTCCTTTTTAATTTCTCTTTTCAGAGTACTGTAATTTTTAATGTATAAATCCTTTACTTCCTTTGTTAAGATTGATTCCTAAGTATTTCAAGTTTTTGGATGTTATTGTGAAGAGTGTGGTTTCCCTAATTTCTCTCGGTTTGTTTGTTGTATGTGTACAGGAATGTTGTTGACTTCTGAGTGTTGCTTTTGTACCAAGCTGCACTGCTGAATTTACTTATTAAGTCTAGAAGTCTGTGGGTGGAGTTTTTGGAATCTTCTATACAAAATATCAGTAAAGTCAATCTAAATAAGTAACGTGAAAATGCTTTATTTTTCAAACTTTTCCTTTTAAAGCAGCTTTCTACTGCAAATGTTTTCAAAGAACCAAGGACACTGATGAGCATATAACTTGGATTTATTAGACCTGATAAGCAAAGGAGATCACAATTACAGGAATCTTAAGGAGGAAGTGTAAAAAGGACACTGGAAGGGTTTCAGAGGCTGAAGCTCATCACAGGCTAATTTTACAAAAGTTAATGAACGTGGTTTTAGGCTAATATTGGTGAAAATGTTTAAAGTAGATTCTGAAAAAAAATCAGTGACCTTGTATTTCAAAGTCCTGTGCAGTTACTATTAATCTGTGGTCTTAGAATATGGGCATCTGAGTGAGTTGGCGTTAATGTCATTTAACCACGTTGTAGCCTGGTATGATCTGAATTTGTTTTGTGACCCACAGTGGTTTCTGTGTGCCACTATAAACTACTGTTCCAGGAGGTGCATTTCACTTCCTCTGCCACTGCTGTGTTTCATTTCCTCACATCCTGCCCTGCTAAAGACACTACAAAGTAATTTTCTTTCAGCCCTTGTAAATAACCTCTGCCTCAACTGATGTTACATGAAGAAAAAGTCAAATATAATTCAAAGACTGTTTATCTTGCAAAATTCAGTCACCTGTCATACATGTGTGCCAATGAAGGAATAAGAAACAGAGTTCCTTCCTTTCCCCTTTCCTTCTTCCTCCTTTTTCCCCTGTCCCCTTTATTATTTATAAAATTAGGGGAGGAGCTGCTCCTTTGTCAAATGCCGAGAGTACAGAGATCATCTAATATCTGAAAAATGATACATCTGAAGATGTTGAAGTATTTATTTCACTACAAAATGCTACAAAATTCTTTTCTACATCAAATCTTCATTTAAGTGAACAATTATAACAAATACATTTCAGATGCAATGTGATAAAAGAATGAAGTTACTTTAAAGCTGATTTATAGAAACGATACTTAGGAACTAAAATTGAGCCTATTCTCAGGAAACAGAAAAGTAACGAAAATATTCTTTTAAAAGTAGGAGAACCAAACCTACTCCTTTGTATCGATTAAACTCTGAACAGCATATTCATTCTTTCATATATCTAACTACACATACTAAATCCTGAGCACATACTTAAATACACATATTTAAAACAAAATAACCTATGATATATTTTGTCGTACTTTTAGCAAAAATATCACTTACACTAAGATAATACTATTTAAGAGAGAAGCATTAAAACTGGTGGACTAGAATCTATGCTTAGAAAGGCAGCCCATTCCAAGGAACATAAAAATACAGCTGGTGACACATAGAACTTTCTTTGTTAATTTAAAGGAAATAACTGTGACAGATTAAAAGACTTAAAGGAACAAAATGTTTATTAACTATAGCAAATACAAAAGAAACTTAGAAATCAAAATGTGCACGAGAGAAATATTTATGTAAGTTATGATATATTCAGTATAGGGGTAAGCATATTATTCTTTTCAAAAAGTTAAAGACTTTCCAACAATGTAGAAAAATGCTTTAACCATTATTAAGCAAAAAAGTAGAATTTTACAATTATTGATGATAGGTTATAAAAACTGAAAAGATGAACAACAAAATCAGCTGAACTAATGTAACTCAGCAGGTGCTATTATTTTCTTTATAAATCATTTAATAATTAAAAAGAATGCAGTTGCCTCTATTAAATGTTAAGTATGATATAAATTTCAAAAATGGATATGACTCACCTAGTGTTTAGCTGCTTCTTTATAATTTCTAAGTTTACTGGTGGAAATGAAATGGAAGTATCAAACTTCTTCACTGCCGGAGAATCACTGCTGTGGGAAAGGTCTACGTCTCTTCCCTAGATACAGTAAAAACAAAAAAACTTCATTTACCTTACAAAAGAGACTGGATATTCCAGGCTCCTTTCCAGCTCAAAATTCCATGCATCTGTTTTCATAGTAACAATTAAATGTTTTGAAAATCTTCAGTTTTAAACTTTAAAGCATTAAATTCACACATAAGGTCCAAATTCTAAAAATCTGATTTTTCACAGAAGTTCATTTATCAAAGTGTTCGAAGCTAAGGTTGTTTACAGTCAAATGTACTCTGCAGTTCTGGAAGAAGCAACATGATCACAGCCACTGTTTTGGGGGTTTTCTAATACTTGCAGAGGAATGTATTCCTAGTACATTTTATGAGGTCATATAAGTCACATCAGTGTCCTCTGGCTAATGACTGCTCATCACAACCAGGGTGTGGAGGTTCCAAGTGTTCTGAAGAACCTCTATTTCTGACAAGGACATATGGAGGACATGGACCAGATATTTGGCAAACTCATTAGCTTAATTATCCTTGTTGAATTTTCCATGAAGCATCATCCTTTCTCATCTCAAACTTCATCATGCCTCGTAGCCAGCTCCAATCTTACCTGCATATCCCCAAACCCTCCTGATACGTTCAGTTTCAAATCTTATACACCACAAACATATCTGAACAGCACAGTAAAACATCACTACTTCTGTGGAGCCTTTCCCAAACTTTCCCATTGGCTGTCCCTCCCAGTTCATCCTGGACTGTCTGCAAGACACCAGGACATCCATAAAGTCAGATGTCCTTATAGGCAACAGCAGGAAGAAGAGACGGTCACGGGGGCAGAGATAAAGAGTTTTGCTATCGGGCCAGGAATTTAGCTAAGTAGCACAGTGTCCGCCTGGCAAGCACGAGGTCCTGAGTTTGATTATTGGGGCCAAAAAATAAAAAGGGTTTTGCTATCACAATTCAAGAAACAGCCAGAATCATCAGAAGCTGGGAAAGGAAAGTACAGATTTTCCCGTAGGGTCTTCAAAGGAAGCACAGCCCTGCCAACTGTGATTTCAGCTATCTGCCCTCTATGATAGGAGAGAATGATCATCTGTTGTTTTAAGTCACCAAGTTGGTGGTAATTTGTCACAGCAGCTACAGGAATCTAATATACCTGGTATTAGAAAATATTACCTCTGTGATTTTAACTGCTTTCCTCATTTGTTGTTGTTCCCAAATATCTTGATTTTCATCTTCCTGGCTCTCCTCACTTGTTTCTTCACTTCTGCTTGCTATAAAAAGAAAAAAAAAAATCACAAATACATATTTAATAGTTTTCCATTTCCACTGCAGGAGTCAGTATTTGTATGGGTTGTTTTACAAAAGGTTAAACACACTTCAATGTTATTTATTCAGGACGGCAACAGTATTGTCCTAATTTTATAAACGAGTAAACTCAAATAGTGTGATGTGAATAACTTGCCCACAGACTTTGCTATGGCCACAATAGAAACGCACAGATCTCACTTGGAAACCTGTTCCCTTACTGCCCACTGCCCACTCAAAACACCTTAGCCCCTCTAAAATGGAAAAGACTGAGAAAGTATGAAATGTTTGATTTTTCTCAGCAAAAGTCTCTAATTCCTATCCAAGAATCCAAACAAAAATGATTTTAGGTTACAAGGAACTAAACTTTCATTCTGAAAAAAATATTACTTGAAGAAACAAAAAACTTAGTAGGATGTGTTACACATGAGGAACATGAAAATACCCTCTGAGACTTAAATATTACTGACAAACCTACACCTAAAATCTCTAAAGAATCTTAAAAAATAAGTTATTTTAAGAAAAATAAATCTTAAAGACTATCTCTACAAACATGACACTAAGTGTTCAATGTTTCAAAAAGAAGACTATGCATGATTTTTTTTAATCTGTCAAAAAAATCACGTGAGAGGCAGGCCTCTGTCAACATTCCATTCCCTCTAATAGCAACATTTTCCTACATCTTTTAGAGGCCATAAAGTCAGGACCAAATTGATCAGAAATAAAAACCAACATCAACATTCTTTACAATATGAGATGATATATTACACTTTAATGGACATTTTATTATAATATACTCCAATGAAAAATGCCTTCATTATACATTGCTAAATGCATGAGATACACACCTGTTTCTTCAGCCATTCTTTGTCTCAGTGTCTGGGGCTTTGGAGTGAAGAGTATTCTCTTTTCATGGTTGTCAGGTTCACTCTCAGGATCCTCCTCACTGTTTCCCATCACAGCAGCGATGGTGGAGGGACGGTTTACATCCAAAGGAATATAGTCATCTTGAGCCCTGGCCAGTTCACGTTTTCTGTGGGCTGCCTGAATAAAAGCTACATCAGGGATTTTAACTGAAAGAAAACAAAGAAGAGGACAATAATGAAACCCGAATATCAACAGAAATGCTTGAAATACGTATCTATTACATTTAACAAAGAAAAAAGGCATAATGTTCCTCAATTTCTTGCTATTTTGATGCATGCTATATAAATTAATCACACAAAATCTACCTCAGTAAAGGAAGAAAATTAATTTAATAGAGATGAAATGCAACTTACAGAGATGAACCCAATCCAGACATATCAGGAAATACACTGAAACCATGCCATCTCATCTTAGCTCTCTTCCTCACCTGGTGGTGTTGATGTCTTGTTGAAGGCTACCTGTTTCTCACTTCTGGAACCCTTGAGTGCCACAACATCCAACACCACTTCACCACTGTGATCAGGAAAAACCGTCCTGTGCATTTCCAAACACTGCCCTCTCCTGAGGACCTGACAGCCACTCTTTCCTAGTGTTTAACTCACCGTCTCCAGAGCCACAGTCTTACGGCAGCTACTAGGAATACTTGACTATTTAAATGTAACTAAATTAAAAACTGAATCCCTCAATTTTATAGGGACATTTCAAGAGCTCCATACCCATATGTGGATGCTGGCTACTGTACTGAACAATGTAAAGACACAGAGTTTTTCCAGAACAGAAGATTCTATAGGGCAGGGTTATATTTAGAATCTAAACAAGACTTCAAATGCTTACTAGGTTCAAAATTCTTAATACTGAGTTCGTCTCTTAATAGTTCTGTACCTTGTGAAAGTGGGTAAGAAAAAAGAAAAACATTACAAGGCAACACCGCTACTGGTTATTACTTAATGAGTTAATAAAGAAACACATTAGTATATTATCAATCTTTTAAAATATATTTTAATAATATTTCAAAACAATGTGTCCTTCATAAAGCTATGTATTTTACTACTTTTTTCAAAAAGGTCTTAGAGCTTCATTAGACTGCAAAGAGAGTCTGTACATAAAACAATTTATACACACTTGAGTAAAGATCCAGATGAATATTTTTTAGTCTGTGGAATATAAAGTCTGTCATAACTGCTTCACTCTTGTCACTGCAGTACAAAGTAGCCTAAGAAAAAAGTCACTGAAAGAATGTGGCTGCATTTATTAAATCCTTACAAAAATAAGGGGTGGGGCACATTTGCCCCACAAACAGTAACTGGCTGACCTCTGGAAATAGACTGGTCCTTTACAAAAGGAAAGTGATCACATCATCCCGAGGGGTAGTTTTCTGTACATATTAAATTATCCTCCCTAGAGTTTTAGACAGGCCACACCATGTACCTGAAATATCTTCAGTGACAAATTCTTACCATCCTTCAGGTACCATGGTATGGTGGTTAAGGTGGAGTGTCACTCTGATCGGTTTTGGGATCCACTGGGGGACTGGTGAAGCACACTAGTGGGTGTCAGAGTGGGTCACAGAGATGTGGCCTTGAGGGCTAGGTCTGGTTCCCTACCCTTTCGTCTTGGGCACTGCTTTCCTGCTCTGCTCCCTAACCCTCATGAAATAAGCAGCTTTGTTCCACCACAGCCTTCTACCATATTTCTACTTCTGAACCAGTCAACCGTGGACTCAATCCTCTTAAAGCATAAGACAAATTAAACATCTCCTCCTTTAAATTATGGGTGTTGGGTATTGTGTCCACAACTGGAAAGTGACTAATATACAAAGTGAATCTCCCAGCATAGCACAGCAGTTAAGAACAAACTCTGAAGAAGACTTCTTTGATTCCATCATATCTCAGCCTCTTATAAGCTGACCTTGGAAATGTTATCTAATGAAAATTCTGTCACTCTGATAATCACGAGTAAGAACCTATTTGAGCCATACTCCATCACTGGTACAGAAAATACGGATATTACAGGGACCTAGGTTCAGTCCTGGGCATGCTCTCACAAGTGCACAAGCCTGCGTGCGCACACACACACTCACACACACACACAGAAGTTCTTAAAACTATAAAAATGACCAACCCGACGATGAAAATTTAGACTTCTCAGAGGATGAACTAGAGCTGTCTGAGGATGAGGTCTGATCATCTTCACTCTCTGAGGACTGCTGTGTTTCATCCTCTTCATCAGCTGAAAGATCAACTCTCCTGGATTCTAATTTTTTTTAATATAACAAGAAAGAGTCAAAATATTGGAATCAATAAATGAAGTTCTGAACAACAGATGGCATATATATAATAGTGGTATTTCAACCTCCTCCACATAAACTTTCTCTAACTTCCAATCTATCTAAAATAACTGGGTAGTCTAGTAAATGTACACAGATTCTTCACATTACCTATATATTTAATAAAACATTACTAAAACGATGCAATGAGAAAAGGGAAACTCAAAGAAAAACTAATGTGACAGAATTAAAATCTTGCCAGTTAGCAAGTATCCTTTGATTGCAGTGTTTGGTAACATGAAAGCCTGCATAGAGCATTTCTCCTGCTGAAATGCAATGGTTGCCTTACAGGTGTGTGGCTCAAGGGGAAGCTGAACTAGACACCAGTTCAAGGAGAAACACCTCATTTGAAGGAATGACTGAAAGACAAAACTTGGTTATTCAGATGCAGATAACTTATCATTACTTTCTCAAAAATGTGCCAAGTTGGATCTATTACTGCAAAAATTAAAGTTTAAGTGAAAACTGGAATTCTGGAAAAGTTATCCACTGTGAAAATGACAGCTTCCCAATACTCTGAGATCAGTGGTAACATTAACAATAATACTTTGATACTGTACAAGTACATGAAGATATGTGAACTCAGTAAACGAATAATTCTCAAACATTCAATGCTTGATATTACCAATTTTCAATAAGTAAAAGATCCAACAGTTAAGATAGTTACAAGGCTAGTTTCTCTTAGTTCACTGAAAAGAAAGGTTTGTGCTAATATTATTTAGACAACATAGCATGCCTGTATCCTGTACTCTGAAAAATTACTAGGAAGACAATATTCAATATATTATTGCAACTGTCCTACTAACCTGTTTTGAAACTGTTTCTTTGTTATTTTTCCCTTTTCTCTTTAAAACAGAAAAACAAAGCGCAAAACAGACCTATGGATTTTAGTGTAACAGAGTACCAAAAACTTAGTGATATGTGTAAAGGTTTCATGCTGCAACCTCCCTTTTCAGAAATTACTATTCTTCACACTTCATTGAAACATTAAAGCAGAATACCCTTGGTAAACTAAAAGTACTCCTCTATTCACGTATCTGTGAGTAGTTGTATTTTTTTTTAATTTAAGAGAAAAAAAAAGAGTGTATTTTCTTTAAACAGTTTAAAACACAGTACAAGGACTAAATGCAGAAGCAGCTATGAGAATTCAAGTGTCTTCTCTTTAGCCAGATATTAAAGATCAAAATATTTGAAAAATGCTCTAAAAGTCAAAAGAAAAGTCAACTCCTGGCCTTAATCCTCACCAACTAAAATTTAACTGACATTTTATGGCATAAACATGAAAGTCATCAGAACTTCATACAAGTCCTAACAATGACCAAGAAATCAATTATTACGCTATATGACATTATGTAAAGTGAAAGAAGCCACGGTTAACTTCAGGAAACAAGTCTGTCGTACATGGTACTTGAAACAATGAGATTTTAAATACTCTCATCATACACACACAAATAAGTCTGTGAGATAAGTTAACTAGCTCGATTTTGTTATTCTACGACGTACACAATCCTTATTTGTCAAAAACTAAATTCGTAAGAAATCACGAAGATTGCTTTAATGAGACTAAAAGGAGTGGGAGAAAACTTTGGTGCTAAAAGACTAAACAAAAACTGTATTAAGTCCCAGACTTTGAACAACACATTTATGCAAAGAAATTTGTGCCGCTTGAAACCTGTATTTAAGAACTACTTCAAAATGACTACAGTACATTGCATAGAATGCCATTATGGGGCAGTGCACAGGCTTATCAATCTCTATTAGGATACTTAAGTGTTACGTATATCACGTTTTCAGTCTCAGATTTTGTAAATAACTGATGAAAGAAAAAGCAAAAGACAATGTTCCCAAATCTGTCACCTATGTATAATTTTTAATGTACTATTCTTAAGTGTATTTTAAGAAAAAAATGGGCAAGTTTTCCAAAGGGTACATACAATTTTCACCAGTATAATAATGATACTAGGAGTTCTTTTACTTCTTTGTGAACACTTAGATTCTTCATAAATATCAATGAATTTAACTATAAAGCGGTAGGGGTTAGGGGAGGGTGCAAAGGCAGCCAGCAGCGTGCAGGATTCCGTCCGCCCCCCTCAATCCCAGGGCCGCACAGGAGGATGCAGACAGCGGGCGAGCGCTGGCAGGCCACGAGCCCACGACCTCCGAGGCCCGCGCGGCTGGGGATCGGTGGGTTCTGGATCCCCTAGAGAACACACGGCGCCCCTTCCCGGTCCCGCCCCGCGTCACCTGGGACGCCCGAGCCGCCGTCCGCGCGCCGCGAGCTCGCCCAGACCCGACTCCGGCCCCGAGGGCCCTGGGCCCGGCGCTGCCGCCTCGCCAGCTCCGCGCGGACTCCGAGGGGCGGACCTCCCGCCGGAGAGCCCGGGGCCTCCTGCTCCCTCTGCGCCCCGAGCTCTGCAGTCGGGTCCTCGGCGCCGTCGCCGTCGCTGTCGCTATCGCTGGAGTCGACCTGGCGCCGCCGGAAGGTCCTTTGAGGCCTGTGAGCCATAGTTGGGGCCGCGACGCGCACGCTCGAGACGTACCCAGCCAGTCCGAGCCCCAGACCGCGGCCCCGGGCGCGCTCCCGCTTCACCCGGTTACTGCGGGCGCGCGTCAGCGCCTCCCGCGCTCAACGCCCCTTCGCTCTGCGCATGCGTGATGTATGTGCTAGGTCTGTTTAGTGGATCCTTCCTCCCGTGGAGTTGCAGGAGGTGGAGTGTTCTCTCAGCCAGTCCAGTGGTGCTGATTGTGAGGTTCAGGATGTCTCTGAGGAAGGAGTAGGAGAAAAAGGACATTCTGTGCAAACTCCACTTAGGAACCAGACGCTGTGCTCTCGGTCTGGAGCGGGGCCAGATCCGTTCTTTCCAGACAGAGCTCACTTCAACCTAGAATTAAAAAATAACGGATCTGTTAAGTGAGGGAATGTCTGAAAGCCAGTGAAATCTACCCATAGATAAGCAAAGATTAAATGATTGTTCACAGGCAGTAGGACTTCAAGAGGTCCTGATGAAGGGCTTTGGGACAAAGAAAGGATGTATTGTAATGTTATAGCTGTCTATCTATCTTAGAAAGATGTACAGACAAGAGAGTGGATGTGGCAAACTTGAACTGTGTTCACTGGGTTCTGGACAATGAGGACACCTCTGTCATGAATTTGGAGTGTTCTGTGTCCTTGGTGAAACCTACCGCTACTTGGTTGCCTCTGATCACCTGCATCTGGAGTACTTGTCATTTAATTTCTCTTGCTGGGATTGGTCCCTACTGTAGAGTGCAAGACTTTCTATGCGTTTCATGGAATAAATTACTTTAAAGCATTACATTTTCAGTTTCTTAGTTTATGTCTGTATCTTTTTGTAAACATTGGTCTGGTTAACAATCCATTCGTGGTACCCTTTTCAACATACTCTTTTCTTCTCTTCCTGTCCTCCTTTATCCCCTTCCCCTCTATTTTTTTGTTCAAAACTCAATGACTCGTCCCACATTTCGTTGTCAAGATAAGAAAATAAATTACTCTAGTGTCTTCATAGGAATCCCCTTGCAAATCAGACGGTTTCCAATGTCTCTGAACAAAATCTGAGAACCAAACATAGTTGTAGATACAAAGCAAAGGCTTGATGCCCAAAGCGCATGGAAGCCAATATTTAGGTAACAAGATTTTTTGTAAGAAAATCTGTATGATATAGTCAACCTGCAGTGAGATCCAGAGCAATAATTTCAGAGGTACCTTCCCCTAGATTAATGGGGAAATTTATAGGAAGACGGAAAAGCTGCTTGTTGACTAGGTGACAAAAGGGAGAGTTTTACAGTTCTGTGCAGTTGGCCAGATGATCATCATGCATCTTCACAAGTTTGTATGGTTTTTGGGTGGGGAGTAATGAGTTATGTTCTGTGCATTGATTTTGAGTAGTTTGTAATGTGCAATGATCAACTGACCTAATAAGCTGGCCTCTTTGGCCCATGTCCATATTGAAAAACCTATTTTGTACTGTCATCAGTAGATTCCGGAGGCTTCTCCTGAAAGACAATTTGAGCACTTTGTTATTTAATGAACTTACGTCTAGATGGGTCTGACCTTACTCATTTTATGAGTTAATTCTGTACAATAAATTTTGATGATAGCAGATTTTTGTGTGGGTCTTAGACATTTTCTCTTTGCTAGGACAAAATACCTGCCACTCACAATTTAAGCAGGTTTATTTTTGCTCATATTTTCAGTCCATGGTTAGCAGGCTCCAAGGCAGAAAAGGCACAGTGAGAGAGTCTGGGGGAGGACAGCTGCTCACATTATGGGAGTCAGGAAGCAGAGAAAGAAGTGGGGATCTGGGGAGGGAGATATACCTGTCCAGTCATGCCTCCAATGACTGTATCTTCCCACCAGGCCCACGTACCAGTAGCACACTCAGCCACTGAATTCACCAGTGGATGAATCCACCCAGGAATGCAGCACCACCATGACACAACCACCCTTCAAAAGACCCACCTCTGATGGCATGAGAGTTTGAGCAGTATCTTGGTTACTTTTCTGTTATTACTGAGACAAAATACCCAACAGCTGGGGTTAAAGGAGAAAAAGGTTTATTTAGCTCACAGTTTGTGGAGGGTTCAGTCCATAATCAGCTGGCTCCAAGGCAGGGTGACATGGTTGAGGGGCAGGCAACATTTCATGGCAGCTGAAGACAGTAAAAGCAACAAGAACAATAGGGGAGGGGAGAGAGATCAAGCCTTTTTCTATCGCTTACATTGTATTCAGACTACGTGCCCCAAGGCAGGTGAAACACACCCATAAGCCCAGCATTGGTCCATGAATCAATCACCAACTCTAGAAACCTGCCTCCATGACTGCATGAGGCTTTGGAGGGGGGACATCTAGACACAAACCATCACAGGGGACAGTTCAGAGCCAAAGCACAACAGCATGTAATTCAAAGGGGCTTCTGAGAATTGACTGACATTGAAAAAACATACCCCTTCCATATGTGAAGAGTTTTCTTAGAGCATTAAAGCAGAAAATGAAAATATATTAGTACTGAACAATAACACATTTTAGCAATAAGCAATAACCATCTATCAGTGCATGAACTAATGGGAAGGAGCTTTTTGAATTAGTTCTCTTGGTCACAGTGAGATCTGAAATCTGGCTGAAGTGTTCTCCATACTGACCAACCTTTCCCACAGAGTCTTTTTATCAAGCAACTTCCTCACTTCTCTACACAGCTTCTTCCATACAGGATTCAGCAGGGCCCAATCCTAGGTAAAGTCCCACAGTTTCAAAAGCCACTGAGCCATTTCCTGACTTTTGGGCTCTCTGCGAAACCTCCCCAGGCTCCAGTCTTTCTGGCAGATACTAAGCAGAGGGCATTAGTGAGTAACCCGAAATGCTGAGCTGGTGGTGGAAACACACTGTGGTGGTGAGGGGCTATTTTTGTCATTGGAAAATGCATTTCCAACAAATATTCTCTTTTGTACAAATAAATATTAAGTATTTGTATAATCGTGGTCAAGTGTGTATCTGTATGATGGAAATGCTACATAATTCCTAAAGACAATCCTGAAAGAGCAAAATCACTAGTCTAAAAATTCAAAAATCACAATTTCAATAGATTAAAATCTGGAATATGAAAATCCTTGAAAGCTAAGATTCTGAAAATTTCAATTATCATATGAGGAGAAGAAAACACTTTGGAAGAGGTACAAAAATAATCCATCAAAAAACCTCACTGAATTCTGGGGAGGGATTCACATGTCTTTGGTATGTGCAGAATAGTCACACAATGTTAGGTGGAACCGATAACTAGAAGCTGGTAAAGCACTATTTAGAGTGTGTCTGTGAAAGTAGCACTTGAGTTGGAGCATATCATTGTTACTAGTATTATTTGGTAGTGCTGGGGATTGAACCAAGAGTCTCATATATGCTAGGCACATACTCTGTCACTGAGCTACATCCTAATTACAAGTGACTGTTCTGGCCTATTTCCTTATGAACAGGAGTTATCTGCTCATACATATTACAGACCTGAGACTGTTTTTAGTATACTTGAATATTTTTGCTTGCAAAGATATGTATGTTTTTATTGACTATTTTATTGTGTAAAGTGGCCTATGTCCTGTCATATTTTTAAGTTTCTTAAGCAAATACCCTTTAAAATGTAAAGAAATGTCTTTTAAAGAAATTTTAATTTTTTTCCAGGACTTTTTTGAATTTTGATCTTTTGTGATTTCAGGCTTTAGGGAATATATCTTTCAGGACTGTGTTGGTCAGATTTCTATGACTGTAACAAATACCTGAGAAAAATAAACCTTTAAGGAAGATGAGTTTATTTTAGATCACCCTGTTTAGAGGTTTCTGTCCATGTTTGATTGAGCTGTTGTTTCTGAGCACATGGTAAGGTACTGAATCATGATGCGAACAAAATGTAGAACAAAGTTGTTACCTCATACTAGCCAGGAAGCAAAAAAGAGAGAGAAGTAGAGGTCAGGGTCCTTATATCTTCTACATGGGCACACTCCCAATGGCCAAACTTCTTCCCATTAGGACCCCACCTCCTAAAAATCCCATTGTTTTCCAGGCTTTTTGGAAACATTCCAGGTTCAAACTTAGCAAAAATTATGGCTCAACCCCTTCAAATTGCTTGAGAATCATGTTTCCATAGAGATGCTCATCAGTCAATTTTGCAGTGGAATGTGATCTTCATTTCTAACAAGCTCTCAAGGAAGCCAAAGACTGTCAGAGCACCATATTCTAAATAGCAAGGTCTTTGAGCAGATGCTTAAGACAAATTAATAATCCTTGAGATTTAAAAAAATTTTTTTGAGTAGCTTACTCACTGATACTTATGTCTAGTAATAATGGTCCCTAAATGCTATTGCATACTCCAAAAGTTGGCAACTAAGTAGTCTTTAAAGAAGAAAACTGCTAAGGACCTACCCAAAGTGACTGAGGTTAACTAAGTGTAGAAAGTCGTCATCTTTTCTGTCTGTACCTCCTCAGAAGCAGTTCTCAGTCTCCACAGTCAGTCTTGTTTAGTTCAGTTTTAGAAGTGGGTAGTAGGACAGAAGTTACTCCTGGGTTTGTTCAAGGGGAACAGTTTATCTAAGGATGATCTAAGTATGATGCTGGTGGTCCAGAAACCTATCCTTTCCAACTCACGAACTATGCCCAACCAGTATGTGAAAACACTGCACATGATTCAGGGTTTTCAGCCAAGTTTAGAGTTGGTAGTTAAAGCAGGATCGTTGCTTACTTCTCTGGCAGTGTCTAACCTGCTATATGCACTGAATTAACATGAATGCAGTCAACTACATGTGTGGAAGAGATGATTCTGAAACAATTGTGTCCACTCAAAATGATGAAACCTGAAAGCAAGTCACTTTATTTAACTTTTTGGATTCAGATATACTGAGAGGCAGGTGAGTCATCTGGGGATATAGCTCAGTGGTAGCACACTTCCCTAGCTACTTGCCTACCATGTGTGAGGTCCTGGATTTAATTCCCTGAACTGAAAAAAGAAAGGAGAGGTGATGTGGTACTGAGATAAAATGAAAATGTCTATTTTTAATATAAGCCAAGTATTTGTTCTAAGGGAGAAGTGAGAAAAGTTACTTTCTCTGACTGTTCCCTGGATGTAAGAAGATGAAATAAAGAGAACTTACTTGATAAGTAGAAAAGAATCCTGTTTTTTCTCCTGTTTGCAGGGAAAACAGAGTGAAGACTTTTAGTGCAAGAGTTACAAAAACAAAGAAAAAAAGGAAAAAGAAAGTTACTAAATTTAGAAAAAATGTAGAGTGCCAGTAAAATTTGAGTTTAGGATAAATGAAAAATAGTTTTTTTTTAACTTAGTATAAGTCTATCCCATACAATATTTGAGATATGATTGCATGGGACATTTTGGAACCCAGGCTAGGATAAAGAGAGATGTGTAGAATTTCAAAAGTAGAGAAAGGTTTCATAATCCGGGGTAAACTCAGAGGCACAGCACCTGCCTGGCAAGTGTGAGGTCCTGAGTTCCGTTCTACGTATATACTATGGGGTAGAGGGTGAGTTTGCTGGTGGTTCTGGAATCCTAGAAAAATTATGATCACTGAGTTCCCAGTTACTGTAGGTAAGAGGGTGAGGGGTTTTTAAGATATGGTACTATTTTCTGAAAACCATTAACAAAACTGCTCTGCACAGTCTTAACTGCACTATTTTGAATAAAGAACTTGGTGGCTGCGGTCAAGGTGGTGGATGAAGAAGGGCTGGTGACTCCAATTTCTGAGCTGTGAGTGTCAGAGGTGTGATGAACGACAAGAGAGAAGTAGGGTTCTGAGCATACAGGCTGGGGAGTGGCTGTGGGACAGTGCCTTCCCCAAATGCACCCAAGAAGGTAGGACTTCAAGGGAAGGTGCTCCATGGGGTTACACCTCAGGAAAACGGCAACCAGAGAGCATTTCATTCCTCCAAACAACTTCTACCATGTATAGGCCCGATCACTGCCTTGTATTGTTTCTCTTTCTTGTGAATACTGATGTTTTCCTAAAAAGAGAATAAAGATAATGATATATCTCTTACTAGTCCCACTCTGTACTTACATTAAATACTCCCTCTTTAATTAACTGGATGATTATTATTCTATCTTGCTTTATTCCCATTTATGCAATTTAGGATTTCAAAGGTTAACAGTTGAAGAAGGTTGGCGTATAAAAAGATACCCTACTTCTGCTAATTCATGTCCTATTCACTGACACCGTATCCTTCTAAAATGAAATGACATTTTCTTCGTCATGTCTTGCAATATAGCTCTGGACGCCGAGCTCCCTCTAGTGAGAAATGTGCTGCTTGCAGAAGGATCCTGTCAAATAACTTTTTGGAAATTGTCTGTTTTCTTATTATAGAGATAGTTTAAAATTTTCTCCTGTGAACAGAGGTTATATTTTCATTTTAAGCCAAAAAATTTCAAGTTTTCTCAGAGGATGAAACTTTGGAAAGTCCATGTTTATAAATAAAATATCACTATCCTTTTGGAATTAAAAAATCGTGGAAACTTACTATAAAATATGTAACTAATTGCTATGACTAACTGTGCATTCATTTTTTATCAGGATATATTTCTCAAGCATTTACTATGCTAGCAACCCTATTCTGGGACCAAAAAGTCATAAAACACATAAAATTCTGTTCCAAAAAATTTAAATGTTAGAATACTATGTACTATAGAGGAAATGTTGTAGATCATGTATCAAGAATTTATCCATCTTGCATAACTAAGACTTTATAGCTACCAATTAAAAAAGCCCTGTTTCCTTATGTTGTTAGTTGCCTCACAGACTTTTTTAAAAATTTTATTTAAAGAGAAAAAAACAACAAAACAAAACAGAAAAAATGGTAGTAACAATACAGAATTCCAAAGGAAAAAAGAAAAGAACAAAAAAAAAACCCCATAAGAAATCACTACTTGATAAATTACATATTGTCATCTTGGAAATAGTTGTTCAAGTTACAAAATTAAAGCATACAAAGTAGACATTCAAACAGTGAGACTATTAACAGTTCTGCTCAACGATCTAACAAAAACAGTAATATGGTCATCTATCTTACACACTTAAACATACATGCAGCTATATCCTTTAACGCACTTTCCTCTCCTCTCTTTATGCATTTTGGGTTTATGGCTCCTACAGTTCTTATTACTTTTTACACTACAGACACAATGTGATATTTATAAATATGATTCTTATTTATTTCACTGAGGATAGTCTCAGATTGTCTCCATTTCCCTGTGAAGGCCTCAAGATCATCTTTCTTCATAGCTGAGTAATATTCTATTGTATAAAAATACCACATCTTTTTCATCCACTCTGTGGTTGATGGGCATCTTGGTTGCTTCTAAGATTTAGCTATCACTAATTGTGCTGCTATAAACATGGGTGCACATATATAACTGTGATAGCAACCCTATCCACTGTGATTTTCAGTTTTTCTGGGAAAATACCCAGGAAGGGAATAGCTGGGTTGAATGGAGCTTCCAATCCTAGTCTTCTGAGAATTCTCCATACTGATTTCCATGGTGGTTTCACAAGTCTACAGTCTCACCAACAGTGAAGCAGTGCTCCTTTTCCCCTGCAGCCTCACCTACATTTGTTATCAGTTGATTTCTTGATGGCAGCTATTTTTTTCCAGAGTGAGTCTTATCTGGTAGAAGCAGGCTTTAGAAAAATAAATATCTTTGTTTAGTTCCAGTGTGGATTGGCACAGAAAAACTGGAAAGTATGATTCCTGCCAATACTGTTTAATATAGGGACCAGAGAGCATACTTAATCCCTATAGTGTTTAACAAAGGGACAGATAAGTATTTTGATTTCATATCTTCTTAAAAGCTCATTATTAAAAGCACTGATCTTGGTGGGCAGTAAACCAGAGTTTAAGTGTGAATGCAGAGAAGCAAAGAGACAAACAAATACTGAGAGATTTCCAAGTCAAAATTACCAAGCTAGCAAGTAAAGACATTCAGAGTCAATTCCAGGAAGCAAAAACTGAAACAGTGTTAGCTACTATAGGACACATCACCAGGAAATTCTTTGAAAGGAGAAGGAGTTATGTGACTGCTAATTGGCCACTACCTCTTTGTGCAGTGGAAATCAAATTAAAGTCAATATACGTGCTAATTTAGTAAGAGAAAAAGATGTCACAGAAGGACAGAGTCAAGGGTGATTATGAGTGACTCTCTTCATTTTGAATCCTTTTGCTCTCAGTTCTAGCAAAAGTTCTGGAGATATTCCTCTATTCAAACTAATCACTATTCTGAAAAACTGAAACTTTTCCCTCATGTCCATACTGGGCGTTATTATTTGAGGTTTTTATTTTATTTGAGATTTATTATAAAATGTAAAACATAGCACAGAAAACGCACAAAGCAAAAGTATAGACTTCAGGGTCTTATCACAAGATAAATCCACTAAAATCAAGAAATGGAACTTGGTTAACATATCATCGATCCTTTTTGTGCCTAAGTTTAGTGATTTTGATATTCTTGCCCACAAAAAACATTATTCTGACTTTTACAGGAATCACTGACATACTTTTAAAAAAAAGTTTTATTACTACCCAAACATGTACACCTAAACACTATGCTGCAGTTTGTCTGTAGTTTTAGACTTCATGTAAGTGGATTCATACCATGTTTATTGCTTTGCATCTATCTTCTTTGCTTAATATATATTTGTGCTATCATTCCACATAGTTCTGTGTAATGGCAGCCCATGTTTACGGCTGTGTGATATTCTATTGAGTGAAAGTACTAGTTTATCTACCTTAATGTTACTGATATTTGTTTTTAGTTTGTAGTTTTTATTACAGTACAAATACTGTTATGATGAACCCTCTTGTATCTATTCCTTGTGGTCACTGCAGTTGAATATAAACTTAGGAGTGGAATTAATGAGTCATAGAGTATGTATGTTTTCAACTTTAGTGGAAAAGTGGCAGCATCCAAAATAATAGTTGCCTGAATTTTCGTACTTCTCAGCAGTATATTTGTTTCTGTAATGGCTCCTTATTCTTGCCCACATTTAGTACTATCAGTTCTTTTCTGTTTGTTTTAGCCATGTAGGCAGATGTTCTTGTTCTCTGAATTCATATTTTATTATATATATATAATATATATAATTTATAATATATATATTATATATTATATATAATATATATTATAAATATATATATTATATATAATATATATTATAAAATATATAATATATATTATATATATTATATATATTATATATATTATATATATTATATATATTATAATTTATAATATATATATTATATATATAATATATATTATATATATATTATAAATTATAATATATATATTATATATATATAATTTAACCTTTTCTTTATAATTTGTGATTTATGTGTTCTGAGGAATTTTTCTCTAGCCCAAGGTCAAGAAGATATTTTCTGCTCCTATGTCGTATTTATAGACCTGGAATGTACTTACTATAGCTTTATTTCGGAATGGAGTGATGCTATAGTTTGTATCTTAAATGTCTCCAAAGGCCCCTGTGTAACAGTTTGGTCCTCAGTTTGATATTATTGAAGGCGATAAAAAACATTCAAGAAGTGGGGTCTAGTGGGAGCATGCCTTCAAGGGGGTTGTAGGACACTTAGTGTCTTTCTCTTTATTTTTTTCTTCCGTATGCAAACACTCTTCTTCAGTATGCAAACAGGCTTTTTCCATTAAATGCACTAATCTTGGTGTGTGGT
Organism: Dolichotis patagonum; assembly: GCA_004027295.1. Classification (NCBI taxonomy): domain Eukaryota; kingdom Metazoa; phylum Chordata; class Mammalia; order Rodentia; family Caviidae; genus Dolichotis; species Dolichotis patagonum. Next base: position 287,910 of record PVJX010000106.1, read on the forward strand.
GTCAGGATGGGCCCAAAGCAGCAGGGCCAAGGGCCATGGATTGAAACCTCCACAATTGTGAGCCTAAATAAAGAAACCATTTGGCTTCTTTTCTTTTTTAAAACTAATTTGTCACAAGTTTTGTTATGGTCATGAAAAACTGATTAACACTAGTGAAATGCCATGCAAATTTTACTTTCCCAATTGATCTAATTGATTAAATGTCATATTATTGAAAATTCCTAAACACATAGGTTAATTAGAAATATTAAATGCATTTCTATCACTTATCTTTGGCAATTGGTAACTGAAAGATAATTTGATTAATCTGTGTTCCATCCTCTTCTCTTTTTATTCACTGTTTTTAAAAAATCACAAATACAATGTTTGATACATAAATATTTCAAGTATTTCTAACATGTAGAGGCTGTTTTATAAAGCAAACATAATGACAATATAATTATCACACAAAAACAACTAATAACAATCCTTAATATCATAAAATATCTAGTGTTCAACTTTGTAATTTTCTCATAACATTTTTAAGTGTTTAAGCTGTGATGTAAATAAGGTCCGGTGACTGAATTAATTGATAGACTTTTCAAATCTTTCAAAATCTGTAATCATCTTTCTCCCTCTCCTCAGTCATGCTCTCACTTCCCTGGAGCATTCTTACAATTTATTTGTTGAACATAATGAAGCTACTTTCCACTTTGTGGTTTTGCTGATTGTATTTACCTAAAGTCATTTATAACACACTTCTCTGTCCCCTATATTTTCTCTTAAGTAGCGGCTTACTCAGATTCAAGTTCAACTTTTACGACTACTACATAGGAAGTGCTATTTCTTTCATCAAAATTCATATAATGATTGGGTGTAACGGCACAGACCTGTCATCATGGCTTCTCAGACGTATGAGGCAGAAGGATCAAATGTTTGAGATTTTCTTGGGCAATTTAGTGAGATGCTGCCTCAAAATAAAAGTTTTTTGAAAGATTGAGAGCAAATCCCTGCTCTTAGTGGTTGAGTATTTGCCTAGCATGCATGAGGTTCGAGGTTTAATATCTAATATCTAATATCTAGTATGGTAAAAAATGACAATATCAAGTTGTCTGAGTGTGTGTGACATATTAATACTTAATATCTAGATCTAATAATTCATTGGGACTCATAATGAGATATTCTAATGCTAACACTCCTTTTAAATTTACTGTTTGGAATACTTTACGGTTTGTTTGATTTTTGAGAACAGGGTCTTGCTATGTTGCCTGGGTTGATCTTGAATTCCTTGGCTCACTTCTTTTGTGTCAGCCTCTTAAGTGGTGGAGACTAGAGACATACACTGGAATATTTTTTAAAAAAGAAAATGCTCATTTAATAGTGGATTACTTGGAGATTTCATCTATGTAAGATAAATGTTCATTTTTATTTTTCTGTATCAGTTTTCAAAATAATAAATTGTTTGGTATCATCCCCTGATAGTGACAAACTGTATTTCTCCAAAGTTTTATATGTGGCCATATAATAAGTTTATACATATTGGATGTGGTTTGAATCATGCATATTATTATTCTCATTGATAATCAAGTTATGACAACTTTGATAAAATACAAGTTTTTTAAACAAAACTAAAACATGGAGGCATTATTATAAATAAACCTGGATGTTTAGTTTGCTAAAGGACATTAGAGAGAAATTGCCTTTGATCTTGGTGGAATAGGCTTTTCCTAGTCATGTTAACACACCACCAAACACCACTGGTTTAATACCAACTTCAAAGACCTGTGATATTTTCTGCTGTCAACTGAATGGCTCTTGCATTCATAGCCCTTACATTTAGGATGGTTAGGAACTGATTACTCAGAAAAAACATCTTTAATCCAAGAAAATGGGCAAGATTAATTTTCAGATATTTCATGATCTATTTGCCTTTCCTTTACTATCAATTTTACCTGTTATTATAGTTTGATCCCATTAACTAAATAAAAAGATTTTTAGTATGATCTCTCACTTTTATTCTATTACTTTTGACTCTTTATAATCTTTGGACATTTTAAAAAAAAAAACCTTTTTCTCAGACCACAGCTATGGCTATAATTTAACTATCGGCTGACAAAATTTGATAGCTGTTCCATCAGAAACTTCAAAAGGTAGATTGTCATTTTAAGACTTCCATTAACTTAACTTTCCTCATATGATTAATTCTAACATATATTTAGTATTATAAAAATTAAACTCTAACTTCCCATTAGCTTGTACTGAATCATTACAACATGTATCAGAAAAATCTAGTCTTTCAAAAAAGAGCACCAACTTCAGGGCTACTCTTTCCACAATAATCTCTGTGTTCTCTTTGGGGACAGCCTGTTTTTCAGGAAATATTTTTCCCCATAAAGAATCTGCTCTACTAGAAGGACAAAAAAACGCCCTATTTTTCCTGTTGTATACTCTCAATACAGTCTGTACATCCTAGAGTACTACTTTTGTGAAAATCACTTTACCCATGCCCGCCACAGAGTAAATTAACATGTATATTTAGGATAATTCTTAGAGGAATTCTGATATGCAAAATTACCAGTGAAATGCCCAGAAAACTCCTCAAAGAATTTGGTGCGAGCTATGTGGGAAACCTCCTTGTAGGGAAAATTAATTCTTTCTTTATGCATACTATACAGGTGATAGCTTTTACAGCATTCAAATCAAATCAAAACAAAACAAAAAGCACTGGTAAGATGTTGAACTTAGAAAAACAATATGTAAACCATAAAATTTCTACTCCAGATAACTGATAAACGAGTTTAAATTTAAATTGATTGGGTAGAATGATCGCAGACAGCCATAGCTTTTGACTTATCCTTAACAAGTGAGGGAAAAATTTACCCTGTAACAATCCCTTCTTTATGTGTTTATGTAATAGAGGACAAGTAGAACAGGCTGTGACCAGGTTAAAATAAAAATCTACCTGACGCTCTAAAACAGGCTCTGGTAGATCTGGGAACATGTTTTCATTATCTGAATATTATATTCTTGGCCCTTGGCCTTGAGATTTACTGTAAAGGTGAAGGAATAATATTTTTTTCAGGTTATTGCTTTTTCTGTAGTTGGCGAGCATAGCCTGCCCACTGTTTTAAATGTTATTGCACAATCATTGTTATGTCAGATGATTTAAGAACATCTTATGGCAGAGGAGATGGGAAAGTTAATCTCAGTCCAGCTGTAGATTATTTTCTGGGCCACTTTCTAATGTTTAGAAGCACAATCTCAGTAACAGCAAAATCCTACATAGTATTTTTCCTTGGTTAAGAATGGGACTGAAAAAGGAGAAAAAGTGAATCGAGAAAACAGTCTCTGATATCCAGAAGCTAGCTTGACACCACCATCAAGCCATTGTGTGTCATCTTTGATTTAGGATTGTTAGCTAAGCTGTGTGTTTTTCCAGTGAACATAATTTCATGGAATGCCAACGTCAAACAAAGACATTCTGCGGCCACGATGGATCAGGATAAAAGCTAAGACCAGTCTATAACCATGTCCATAAATATTGTTTAAATCACAAACTTTATCACATGTTCTCTTGCCCTGGATAATATGGGTAACTGTTGCTCCTTTGCCAATTACAGTGTTAACTTTAGTCTTCTCTGATGAGATTATTAAAATACCTAAAGATAGAATTGCATCTGTTTCCTGCTGTTTCCATAGCCCTCCCATCAATCATCCAAGATAAACTCAAGTCATATAATGTTTTCTAACATTTTCCTACTGAGATATCCCACAGTTCTCAATGGTGTGCATTCTCCCACATCGTAATGGGCAATAAACCCAGCTTGCTCAACTGCGGGTATATTCCTGGTAATCTGTGGCTGGAAGATATGGACAGATTGAATGATTCAGAACTGCCTTTTTATAAGTCAAAAGTAGTTGCTTATTGCATATTTCAAAGCATTCAAGTTAACACAACACACACGGTAGTTTTCAGGAACCATCTCAGAGTCAATGGCAATTATAATAGAAGGCCCATTATTGCTTCTTCCAGTCAGTGCTGTGCTAGTCATTGAAAAGTAACAGGAAAACGTGGTAGACAAAACATAAAATTTTAAACTAATTTTTCTCTGGAGAGAGAGCTAAATGGCATCTAGTTTTTATGTAGTTTTAAATGGGTTTATATGCCAAGATAGAGATGATAAATAGCTAAAGAAATTGAAGTACAGTAAAAACAAAGGAAAGGAGAAGGGACAGTTTTCTAACTGGAATAAGAGGAAAAGATATTAGATGATGTGGGCATAAATACTCTAGGTGGCTGGCCATTAAAAGGTTAAGAGAATTTCTGTGCTATGGCATCTATTATAATTTTTCTTCTTGAAACAGGAGGTGAGATTACCTGTAGAAGGTGTGTGGGAGAAGAGTGGTAGAGAATAACCAACTTTGGGGAAGTAGATAAGTTTCAGAAGAGCTAAGTGACCAATCACAGTAAATAGATTTTCAAGAAGTACTTAAGAGACTGTAATGTAAGACTGTTTACCACAGACTTAATGATTCCAAACTAAGGGCTGTGTGGTTATCTCCAGCAATGTTTCCATGACATGAGAAGAAGAAGAAGGCATGCATTCAATGGATTCATGTGTGAGGCATTTCAGGTGGGACAAGAATAGGTTGTAAAGCGTGTAGACAGCAGAGCAGTCTGATGGAACAGAGAAAGTTTAGAATGGATGTGAGTTTGCAAACAGAGCACACAGGATAGGAGAAAAGGAGGAAAGTACAGTGGAAAGAGTAAGGGAAGCAAAAACAAGAAAGTGAGAGTTTACCAGCACAATGATGTGCTGGTAAATATATTATATCCAGTGCTCCAATAGAAAAACCCTGATTCCTCAGGTTTGCTATTTTCCATGGTACAGATTTCACTTTGTTTACCTGGCTCACAGCTGCTGGAGAACAGGGAAAGATTCCATTTCTAAAGGAATTTAGACTCTCCTCTCTGATCCTTACAACTTTGCTTCTCCTTCCAGAGAAATTCCCTACTCTTTTTGCAGGTGACCCACATTCACACAAAGGTCTGACTCAATGCCCAAACATCACTGTTCCTGGTAAAACTGGAGAGGGAATAAAAAGCACTAGTGGACTTAGAAAACCATGTTGCTTTAACCTCAGGGATGGTTAGTCTATAAAGATCAGCGAAATAAGCGGAAATTCTAGAGGAGAATTAATAATTAGTCATGTTTTCAAATTCCTCTCTTTTTGTTTTTGCAAATTCATCTTTAAATAGTGAGGGAGGGCCAGGAAAAGTTTTTATTAACCAGATGTTATACTTACTTTTTCAATAAATTAGAACCAGGTGCAGTGGTGCACACCAGGAATCCCAATTACTTGGGAAGCTGAAGAAACAGGGCCAGAGGTTCAAGGCCAGATTGGGCAACTTAGTGAGAGTTTGTCTCAAAATAGAAAAAAACTAAAAAGTCCTAGGATGACTTGAAAAGCTGCTGGTTTTGAGTGGAATCCAGAATAAGAGAAAGCTCTGCAAAAACCTGCTGTCTGGGCTGCTCTTCCACTGGGGCATAAGATCCAACAGGTCCAGTAGTACTTGAGGTGTCAGTGGCAGGCACTATTTGTAGACTCTGGTAGCCCCCCACCCCATAGGTGAATTACAGTTGAGGCCCTTAGGATGTCTGAACAAAGCTTTGCCGTCATCTGTAGATAACTATTCTCCCTCTGAAAAACAGCAACTGGCCTGCTACTGGGATTTAGTGGAAACTGAGCACTTGACCATGAGATACCAGGCTACCTTGAGACCTTCACTACCCATCATGAGCTGGGTACTCTTGGACCCACTAAGTCATAAAGTTAAACATGAGTATCAACAGTTTATCATTAAATATAAATGGATTCAAGCTAATTCGGAGGGCACAAGTAAGTTACACAAAGAAATTGCCTACATACCCATTGTTCCCACTATTACTGTGCAGTCCTGTCTTCTAGCATGCACCTATGGCCTCATGGGGTATACTATGCGATCAGTTGACAGATGAAGAAAAACTAGGGCCTGGTTTTACAGATGGCTCCTCACATTATGCAAGAACCATCTGAAAGTTCACAGCTGCAGCTATGTGGTTCTTTCCCAAGATGTTCCTGAATGACAGTAGTGAAGGACAGTAGCTAAGACTTCAGCCAGTGCATCTGGCTGTAAGTTTTGCTTGGAAGAAGAACATGACCAGTGTGGGACTACATACTGATTCATAGGCTGAGCCAATGGTCTGGCTGAATAGTTAAGGACTTGGAAGGAGCATGACTGGAAAATTGGTGACAAAAATATTTGGGAGAAAGGTATGTGACTAGACCTTTCTATATGGGCAAAGGATGTAAAGATACTCATATCCCATGTAAATACTCACCCAAATGTGAGCTCAGCAGGAGAGGACTTCACTTAAATAGATAGGATGACTCATTCTGTGGATCGCAGTCAACTTTGTCCTTGGCTTCTCTTGTAATTGCCCAGTGGACTCAAGAACAGAGTAGCCATGGTAGAATCAATGAAGGTTATGAATGGACTCAGCAACATGCACTTCTACTCACCAAGGCTCATCTGGCTGTTGCCATGGTGCTGAATTCTTAAAATGGCAATAATAGAGATTGGCACTGGATTCCTGTACTATGCTTGATACATTGTATCAATTTAAGAGGTTTAGAAGTTTTACTGACAGACTCAACAGGGAGCTGGATCCTTACCTTTGTAGATATCTTCATCCTGTTCAAGAGAAGGACACAGAGATTTTGTGAGTGCTACGCCTGCCCTGGAGTGGGGGGAAGTTGGTGGTGTCTTGTGTACAATATAAAGGAAGAAAAGAGGCTTGCTCTGACTGCTGCCTTGAAGTGTTGCTCCAGTACCATGCCATCCTACCTTGCAGCCAGCTGATTATGGACTGAAACCTCCCAAAACTGTAAACTAAACAAACCTTTCCTTCATTCATTTTGGGTGTCAGGTATTTTGCCTCAGCAACAAGAAAAAAGTAACCAAGACACATTGACGTGACACCTTTCTCTCTGGGACCAAACTGTGAGCTGGTGGCAGGTTGATTATATTGGACTACTCCTGTCATGGAAAAGGCAGTGCTTTGTCTTTATGGCATAGGAACTCATTCTGGGTATAAAATTTCCCTCCTTGAATATAAAGTTTCTGCTAAAACTACCATCTGTGAACTTACAGGAATGCCTCGTGCACCATTGTGGTATTCCTCACAGCATTGTTTCTGACAAAGGAATGAATTTCATGGTTAAAGAAGTGAGGCAGTGGGCTCACGTTCATGAAATTCACCAGTCTTACCATGTTCCTCACATCCAGAAGTAGCTGGGTTGATAAAAAGATGAAATTGTCTCTTGGAGGTGTAAGTACAGTGCCAACTGGATGGCAGTAAACTGCAGGACTGGGGTGAAGTTCTCCAGAAGTTTGTATGTGCTTCGAAAAAGCATCTAGTTACAAGTATACAGTACTGTTTCTCTCATAACCATGATTCACAGGCCAGGAACCAAGGGGTGGACATGGGACTAGTGCCACCCACCATTAACTCTAGTGATCCCCTAGCAAAATGCTGCTTCCTGGTCCTTTCGATGGTCTATAAGTTTTAGATTTGGGGGTGGGGGGCTTGTACCAGGAAGCACAATGATTCCACTGAACTGGGAGTTAAGACTTCCTTCTGATAATTTTGTGTTCCTTATTCTTCTGAATCAACAAGCTGAAAAGGAGTTATGGTGTTGGCAGGGATGATTGATCCAGACTGCCAAGGGAAAATTAGACTTCCAGTCAACAATGGAGGGAAGAAAGATTGTATTTGGAGTACAGGAAGGGTCTTAAGGTGTTTTCTAGTATTACCAAGGCATATTATTAAGGTCGATGGTAAATTATAACAACCCAGTCCAGACAGGGTGATAAATAACTAAGGATCTTCAAGAGTGAAAGTATATGTTACTCTGTCAGGTAATGAATCAAGACCTGCTGAGGTTGTTTTTTAAAGCCAAGAGAATATAGAATGGGTAATAGAAAAGGGTAGATGCAAATGCCAACTCTGACCTCATGACCAGGTACACAAACGAGGATAGTAATTGTCGTGAGTATTTCTTTGCTATTTTGTTAATATGCTTATACACGCACATATCTTTGTTTTCTTTGTAAAATAATATAAAGAGACTTAATATTGGTTCTTTACTATTGCTAAATATATATTGTAATGTTTAAGTTATGTAACGTTAGGAGAGCAGAAAGCATAACCCAAAGAAAAGCTTTGGCCTCTCTTATGGCGAGGGAGTTAGTGCATTTTCACTGGTGTGTGGGACAGTCGCATCATGTTAGGTGTAATTATGAACTTGCTATTTTATTTGGAGACTAGGTACAGTTGAAGGAGACATGTCTGTTTGCCAAGTCCACAGGGGCAGATGGTGATTGTTAGCTGTGATGTGTCTACCTGACTTGATGAGTCCGAGCTGCCTAGTGTATTAGTAAAATTCTGGGCGTGTCTGTGGATGACTGACACATAGACTACAAACTGAGCAGGGAAGACCCACCCCAGATATGAATGGCACCAACCAATAGGCTTATAGCCTGAACAGAATAAAAGGGGAAAAAGCAAAGAAGTCTTTTCACTTTCTGCTTCAGAGGTGCTCACGTCTTTACATTGTCTTGGACATTTGTCTTCAATTCTTTCAGGCTTCCAACACAGAATCTTCAGCCTTCCAAAGCAGACCTTTGGGTTTTCCAAGACAGACTCACACCATACACAGCAGGGAGCTCCAATCCTTCAGCCTCTGACTGGACCCTCTGGCTCTCCAGCATGCAGACGCCATTTTGCCTTCTTCTACCCCTGACTCTGCAGATGGCCATCATAAGCCTACCTTGCACATCATAGTCGCATACACATATTATAGTAAATCGGTTTCTCTAGTGTACCCTAACAACAAGCCTGGGCAAATTATGAGACCCTTTCTAAAAAGTAACAAAGAAAAAAAAGTACCTGGGTATTAAGCTCAACACTCCCTGGGTTTAATTCCAACAACAACGATCATGGCGACGACGGCAACACAAAATTGGCTATTGTTGTTGAATCCTAGACAACTCCTTGAGTTTAATTTTATAGTTCCTACTCTTTGGGGGTAATACTTTATATAGTATTTGGCTTCAGAATTTTAGCTATTTTTGTCTATGGAAGATTGTCAGCCAGCTTTCATTTGTGGAGTGAAGCTGACCTCATGCATGTTTTTGTAAAACGCTTAATTGTGGGTCACCCATAGGAGTTCATTTTCTTTGAAAAATTCTTTCCACACGAGGGCACTATCTACTTGAGTTTTGACTTTGCCAGTTCTGCAAGGATTTAATTCTCATTTTCCTACTGATGTAGCTCCATTTCTAGATCTGTTTAACTCTGCAGCATCTAGAAATGTCAGGGTTAGATGGGAACAGAAGTGTGGTGAGTTCTTTGCAGGAGAAAAGGAGTCAGTAGTATGGCTCTTTAGGGTCTTGTCTGCTGCTGGTACAAGCTGGTCCTCTGGACTGATCCAAACAATCCTTTTAGTGGTCTGGCTTGTCACTGATGACCAGTGATGCCATGCACTGACTCTGACAAGCCTTGTTTGACTAGCAATCTCTATTGGTAGCTACAAAAATTACTAGGTAAATTGCTAGCCAGAGTTTCTGAGGCCTTTGGGATTCCTGACCGGATATATTTAAACACAACTAAGCACATCTGGTTCCCTGTTTGTAACTTCCTGTGGCCTCTGTCCTAGGAAACCTGCTGCACACATTCTCCTAAAGTTTAAAAGCAAAATTGGTGATTTTTTTTTTTTGAGTGTTGATTTTGTATTCAGCTATACTATCAAATTTGGTTATTAAACTGGAAGTCTCTTGCTGGTTTTTGGAGTCTTCTATGTTGAGTATAATGGTGCATATAATGATAATTTAACTTCTTCCTTTCCTGACCTTATTCCTTTTATTTCTTTCTATTGTCTAATTGCTCTGGCTAAAGTTTCTGGAAGTATATTCAATAAGAGTGGTGATGGTACACATCCTTGTCTTGTTCTGGATGTTAGAGTGAAAGCTTTCAGCTTTTGTCCATTTAGTATGATGTTGGTTGGTTGGTTGTCATGGATGGGTTTTATGAACCTGAGGTAAAGACCATCAGTCTTGGTTACCTTTCTCTTATTGCTGTGACAAAACACCTGGCACCCAAATGAAGGAAGGAAAGGTTTATTTAGCTCACTGTTTGTGGAGGTTTCAGTCCATAATCAGCTGGCTCCAAAGCAGGGTGGCATGGCACTGGACAACACTTCAAGGCAGCAGCCAGCAAAATCAGCCAGAGTAAAAAGAGGGGAGAACAAGCCTCTTTTCCTTCCTTATATTGTAAAGAGGCTATTCAGCCCCCAGGGTGGGCGTAGCACTCACACCACCTTTGTGCCCTCTTGATAATGTTGATGATATTTACAAAGTATGGATTCCCTGATGAGTTGCTCAGTTAAACCTCTAAACTTCTCAAGTTGACACAATGTATCAACCATAACACCATTTATTTCAATTTTCTGTAGGTTTTTTTTTCTTACAAATGGATGTTAGATTTTGACAAAAGCTTTTTTACATCTACTGAGATGATCAGATTGATCAGATGTTTTGTCTTTGGTTTTGTTAATATGGTATATTACATTTATTGATTTGTGTATCAATTACAAGTATCAATTTGTGTAACCCTGCATCCCTGGGATGAATCCTACTTGGTCATGGTGTACGATGATTTACTACATTGTTTGCCAGTATCTTCCTGAGAAGTTTTGAATTTATATTTGTTAGGGAGATTGGCCTCTTTTTTCATTAGATCTCTGGTTCTTGTATCAGGATAATGCTTGCTTTCAGGGATGAATTTGGGAGTATTTTTTCAATTTCAATTTCATTAAAGAGTTTGAGAAATAATGGCATTAGGTCATCTGTTATGGTTTATGTCAGTGGCCCCCAAGCCTCATGAATTATGGACTGGACAAAATCTAGCTTTGTGATTGGTTCATTGTCTAGTGCTTGGATTGGTGGTGTGAGTTTTTCACCCACCCAGGGGTGGAGCCAGGATAGGATGTAATGGCAGGAAGAAGGTGTCTCTCTCTCTCTTACTGGTTCACACTTTGCTCTTTGCAGCAGCCATAAATGGCTGCCTCGTCATGCCACGCTGCCTTGGAGCCAACTGAATATGGACTGAGACCTCCAAGAACTTTAAGAAATAAACCTTTCCTTCTCTAACTTTGGGCAACAGGTATTTTGTCTCAGCAACAAGTAAAAAGTAACTAAGATATCGTCTCTAAATTTCTTGTAGAATTCATCTGTGAATCCATTAATGCCTGGGCTTATTTTTGTTGGTAGATTTTTAATCACATGTTCTATTTCATTGACTGATATTCATTTACTTAGAATTTTTATATCTTCCTGATTCAGCTTTGGTAACTCGCATGCATTGAGGAATCCATCTATTTCTTCTGTATTTTTATCTTATTAGAAGAGATTCTCAAAGTAGGCTGAGCTTTTGGATTTTTACAAGATCTATTATGATTTCACCCATTCATCCCTAATTACATGGATTTGAGTCTTTTCTTTTCTTTAATAAGGTTGATTAAAGGTTTGTCGATTTTACTTAATCTTGCAAAGAACCAACTCTTCAATTTATTGATTCTTTGTATTGTTTTCTTAGTCTCCATTGCAAAAATTTCTGCTGTGATCTTTATAATTTCCTCCCTTGTATCAGCTTTATGTGTAGCTTGCTCTTTTCCTAGATGTTTGATGCTCAATATTATATATTTTATTTGAGATTGCTTCGTTTTTCCAATAGGGGAATTCACTGCTATAAATATTCTGTTTTATTTTCCTCAGTTTTATCCTCTTTAAAATAAAAAAAAGAACAAATCATTCTTTTTGATGAACTAATAGATATTAGTAATGTAATTATCTAATGTATATATTATATATATAATCTTTCCCCTTTTTCTCTTCCCAGTTCTTTCCTTTTGAGCAGTTTCTTTTCCTTTCACTTTCACAGTATTTATTGTACATTTTGGATCTTCTTACTCTTTCATCTTTTTACACTAGGGAGGCAATATGATATTTAAACATGCAAGAGTGATTTATTTCATTTATGGGTATGGTCTCAAGTTGCATCTGTTTACCTATAAAGGCCTCTATGAGGCCTCTCAAATTCAAAGACTGAATCCAAAAATGGGCATCTGTGATGAATACATACTTCTCAGATGAAGAAATACAAATAGCAAATAAATACATGAAGAAATTTTCACCATCACTAGTCATTTGAGAAATGCAAGTTAAAGCAACACTGAGATTCCATCTCATTCCTGGAAAGAATGACTGCCATCAAGAAATCAGCCAATAACAAATGCTGGGCTGTGGGCATGTGGGGAAAAAAGAGAACTTTTTCACTGTTGGTAGGAGAGTAGACTGGTGAAACCACTGTGCAAACTCATGTGGAAGTTTCTTGGAAAACTAAGACTGAGATCCCATTTGACCCAACTATTCCCCTTCTGGGTATTTTCCCAGAAGAACTGAAAACATCATACTACAGTGATATATGTACACCTATAGCTATATCAGCATGGTTTGTAATAGGTAAATCTCTTGATAACAACTCAAATGTCCAGCAATGGCACAATGGATAAAAAAGTGTATTTTTATACAATGGAGTACAACTCAGCTATAAAGAAGGATAAACTGTGTTATATCTTGATGTGCTTTGGAGTTGAGGAATTGGAGCCTCCTCTAGATTCACTCTAAAGAATCAGTCTAAGGAGGACAAAATTTGAGAGCTAGATTTCCTGTGTAATAAACAAGAATAGTTCCTAGAGAATATTATCTAAAAGTGCAATTGTTGGCTAATGGGGTCCTAACAGTATCAGTTTTAACTAGGTATTTGTTAAAAAATTACTTTTTAAAGTAATTTTTTAAATTCACACTCTCATCTGCAGTGTTGAAGTTTCTATTGATTCATATTCTCTACTGATTCTAGGAATCATCAAAATAAAATTTTGCTAATCTAATGAGTATCAATATTATGTCATTATTTTCATTTGTATTTGTCTCACCAGTGGTGAGGTTCACCATTTATTCATATGTTTAATAACCATTTGTGAAGCCTTTTTGATATGTGACATTTTTTCTTTTTATATTCTGTCTGCTTTTTTCGGTTGGATTTTTGTGATTTTCAGAGTTGACTCTTGTGTACTTCTGTGTATCCCAGTTTTGTATTTATATTAGTTTTATCACAAATATAATCTAGGATGAGAATTATTTTTTAATCTTGTGTGATGTTGTCTATTTTACAGAAGTTTTTCCTTTAATGTAGTAAAATTTAATCAAAATTTCTTGAATGGGTTTATCCAATCTTTTCAGAATCTTGTTTATGAAATCTTGTTTAAGAAATACTTTCAAAGAATTGTGTTTTCTTATAAAATTTTAAAATTACATTTCTCATACTTGGTCTTTAAAACATTTGGCATATTTTTGTGGGAGACGTAAAGTAGGGATATAATTCACTTTTTAGAGATTATAGACAACAAATAGTTTTAGCCCCATAAATTGAATAGCACATTCTTGCCTTCTGCTTTGCAATGGTATAGTTGTTTTCTTTATTGTTTCTTTAGTGTAATTGCTACTTTTGAACTAATATTATACAATCTCATTGTCACAGTTTTAAAGTAACGTTTAGGGTCTGGTAGAGCAGTTTCTATTCTTTTCTTTGTTTTAAATTGATTTAGATATTCTTGACCTTTACTTTCTTCATATAAAATTTCATATTTTATTTTAAATTATTCCATCTATATTTTGAGATTTGGCTACACATACTTTTCTAGTACTATTCTTGTTTGGTTTTGGTATCAGGGTTTTTAAAGCCTCATTACTAGCTTGACAGCTTTCCTTCTTCTGTTATATGAAATAACTTGTCTAAAATAGAGCTCAGATCTGTGCTATGCAGTATGGTAGGCACAAATACATCTCTCCACTTGGTTGTTTCTGGATTGAATCTTTCATAGTAAATCAGCAATGGTAAGCAAAGTTCTAATAAATTATCAAGCCTGGGGGCTCTGGGAACACTCAGTTTTAAAGTTAAGTGGTCAGAAGGATGGGTGCCTGGATTTGGCAATGGCATCTGAAACTAGGGAAGACTAGTGGGATTGAGCTCCAGTTCTGTGGAGTCTGGACTGTCTTATTGGTTATTTAAATAGTTAGTTTCGTTGCAGGCTATTCAATTAGTATGAGGAGAATTGGAGGAAAACTCCCACACATTTCTTTTTTTAAAATGTTGTGAGTAGAAACACAAGCTTTCTTCTAATCCTAACACTAGCATGTCTGCTTTTTATTCTGTATTTTTAAAAATTTTAATTTTAACAAACATTGATGTTTTCTACAAACTTTTTATATTAAAAAAACCTGGGAACCCCTACTTTATTCCCAAGTAAAATAGCTTTACATTCTTTTAGATGGTTGTTTAGTATTAGTCTCCATCTTTATAATAAATGTGTACACTGCTACTTCACTATTTTTCATAAATTACCTCTTAACTTTCCACTATTGGAGTTATAGCAAACGTCTACAGAACCCTGACTTAGTGTCTGGCACTTATCTGTGTACTTTATATATATTACCAGTAAAATCATCAAAGCAACCTAATAAATGTACCTGAGGACCTACTTTCTCAAACACTTTTAGCCCATCTTTCTATCTGCAGTATAATTTTCATTATTTTAACCAATTCCAGAGATTCCTGGTGCCCCTAAAACTTAAGGCTTTTATGTCTGCATGTAAATCATGTTGATTTTATGATTTCCTCACTATCGGCTAACTACTGAGAATCCACTTGCTTTACAGCTTTTAAAATATTATACCTAGAGGGGTGAGGGAGTGAGGTGAGGGTGATGAAGTTATTTTACTGAGGGGAAAGGGAAATACATAAAGGTTGTAAAGACTGTATTATCATGCCCTGATCATCTCACTGAATGTGAACATTGTATGTCACAAACATGAGGTGAAGATTAGCAATAGGAACAAGAAGGAAGACGGAGAATTAATGAGGAGGGAGGGTGGGGGAGGGAACGGTATTAACACAAGGAACAAGTTACATTATGTACCTGTACTCGTGCCCCAACATGCATGTACTACAAACATCTACTAATAAAATTATAACTGTCTTATTTGACGTTGCTTTATTTTTGTAAATTTAGGTCTTAAAAACTTTATTTTAATAGGACTTCAAAATGGATTTTAAAGAGGTCATGCTGGGTCTGGGAGGAGCATTTCAAGAAGCCAGTTCGCCCTTCTGGTAAGCTGTGTGTGCAAACCATGTGGGGCTCAGGAAGAGGGACGCTAGATTTCCCTCCATGTGCGTTGACTGTCAAGAACACTCCGCCCCAGGGCAAGCAACTGGCTGGTTCCGAGGACAAGCTGAGTTGATAGCAACTGACTACAGCAGCAACTAAATGCTTGTGTGTTTGACTGACTTTGCAGTCGTAAGGCTGGTAGTCTGAGCATCTACTAGGATGCTACTAGCAATATAGCAAATATGGGCGGTTTCCTTCTGTCTTGTTTTTGAAATCCAACATTGTTCACATTGCTTTGTTTTGTTTTAGTCAATGCTCTATTTTGATTGGTTTTATTCTGTTTTGTTTTATTTGATTTTTACTATGTCTGATGGAATGGACAACTATTGTGAAGATAACAAGAAATATGGTAGCCATTGTTTATTTCCTATCATCTTGCTTCAAAGTTCTGTACCACTTTCACTGCTTTGCTTTGATTGACTTTATTTTGTTTGTTGGGATTTATTCTCTTTAAAAAATAAAATCAGTACCTACTGGAAGAAAATGGATCATAAGTAAATTTATATATTCCATTTGTCATTTTTTTCTTTATTTAAAAGTAATATAGCTTTTCATCCATTCATTTTCAACCCTTTTGTTGTTTTCATTTAGAAGTATGTATTGGATATAAAGTTGGATTAAAAACATGTTTCTGTCAATAAATGAAAACATTTAATCTGTGTGTATGTTTTGTGAATTCCTTTTTTCCTTTTTACTTCATATTTTTTCTTATCCTTTTTCCTTGGTGCATTTCTACTTGTATATTGGAATGCAAAGGTTTCTAGTCTTTATCTATTTTTTCACAATGGAAGTTTGGTAAATACAGATTGAATTTTTCAGACGTTTAATATTATGCTTAAACACTCAAGATCTCTATCTAGTTCCTAAGACGATAATCATATCAACAGTTTCTTTATCTCTGAACCCTTCCTTCTTTCAGCCTTTCTCCTTTTGTTGTCTAGAGTTTCAGTATCACTGTTTTTGTTTTTTTTTGGATTGAGAATTAAACCCAGGTGCTTTGCACTGAGCTACATCTCCAACTCTGTTTTATTTTTTTGTTTTTGGAGGCAAGGTTTCACTATGTAGTTCAGGCTGGCCTGCTCATTATGTAACCCATGCTGACCTAAAACTCACAGCAATCCTCTTGCCTCAGCCTCCTGAGTCCTGGGATTACAGGCATGTGCCACCATGCCTGGCTTATTTCTTTATTTTGACACAGTTTTGCTAAATTGCTAAATTTTCGAGGCTGGGTCAAACTTTCCTGTCTCAGCCTCCCAGAGTACTGGGATTATAAGTGCATGTCACCATGCTTGACTAGTGTCGCATTTTAGATATATAAAAACATTAGTCCTTGGTGGGGTAGCACAGGAGTGGGACACCTCCTTAATGTACAGAAGGCACTGGGTTCAGTCCTTAGGTTCATGGGAAAAGAATGCTAGCCAACAGTTATAAAAAGTAGCTATGTACTTATAATTTTTATATTTGATATTTAGTTACATTTATCAGTACATTTTATTAATTTCTGCTCTACTTCCATTGCTTTAAAACCCTAGGCAATATCTATATTTATTTTTCCTTCTTCTTCTTCTTCTTCTTCTTCTTCTTCTTCTTCTTCTTCTTCTTCTTCTTCTTGTTTGGTAGCAGGAATCAAACTCAAGCCCCCATGCTTGTCAGGCAGACACTGTATCACTGAGTTATATCCTCAGTCCTCTGGGTTTACTGTCACCAAAGGTTCCATCCAACAGGTTTTGTGGGGAGTAAATTATAGTTTTGTTTATCTGAAAAAGTATTTTCCACCATTTGAAAGTTAGAATTCTTTTCTCTTGCAGTACTATGAATTGAATCCAAAGACTTCACACTGAGAAGTATGTGTAGCCCTTTTCATTTTTTTTTAATTTTCTTTTGAGGCAGGGTCTCATTAAGATGCTAAGTTTTTCAGGTTGAGCTTGAACTTTTGATCCTCTGCCTCAGCCTCTCAGAGTGGTAGAATTATAGGTGTGCGCTGTGCAGTCTTTTAATATTACAGCCACGGCTGACCTATAATGGCTCATGAGGGCAAAATTCTCCCATCATTTCCCAGATCCACGTGCAGACATACTGGCTGAAACTGGCCATGCCAGCAATACAAACAGTGATTGAAAAATACAATGCTTGGTCTTTATGGGATGTGATCAGCAAAACCTCAAATGCAGCTGAATGCCAGGCAAAAAGACAGGCGTGGAGAAACATCTTTGTGTGTCTCATCCACCTTATTCATGGGCTTTCACATCACATGACTTCTAGCTCTTGCCCAAAGTTTAATGACTGAGAAAGGGAAATATTTTGAATGGATTTAGGATATCAAGGCAGCCATTCAGTTCAACTAAAGACACTCACAAAAAGGACTTCTAGAACTGCTCTGGAAAGTGGCAAAGTTATGAGATAAGTGTGTTTGAAGTGAGGGAGCTTTCTGAGGAGGGTTAGTGTGTCTTTGACAGTAATAAATTTAAAAAAAATTAAACATTCACTGTAGTTTTCAATCACACCATGTACCTACACCATAGAAATTTGGTTTTGCTTGCTTTTGTTTTAGAAGCTGGTCCTTCAACCTTTACCAGCACACCACAGTTTATTGCATACCTGTAATATGCCAGGCACTAATTCAGGTGGGATAATACATCAAGGAAAGGAACAAATATCTTGCTTTTTGGAATTTATATTCTAGTGGAAAACATCAATCACTCAGTAGCCTTTTGAATAAGTGTTACAGGGAGACTGAGGAGAGTGACTTCAGTATGGGGGTGGTAGGCAGCATCACAAAGGAAGAGTCACTAGGCAGACTGTGTGTGCGCACAGATCTCAGGAGAAGGAGCAAGTTGTGTGCAGACATGTCTTAGAATGAGGAGTGGTCTGAACTGAGGATGTGGTCCAAATCCTTCAGCAGGAGGGCATCTGCTAAGTGTTGCTCTCAAGGAATACGGAGGAGGCTTTTGTGCCCAGAGTGAGGTGGAGTCTGGGGAGTGGGTCATGTTTGGGATAAAGGTAGCAAAGAGTAAAGCCAAGCTGTAGAAGGTCATGTCAGTTAGTGTAAAGACTTTGGTTTTTATTCTGATTGCCAGGAGAAGCCAATGGAGGGTGTGGGGCAAAGATGAGACACTATCTGACATGATTTTCAAATAAACACTGTAGCACTTGCATTGGAAATGTATTCTAAGACTTAGTTACTCACCCTGTATGAGGCAGGAGAAGTAATATACTGTGACTTTTTACAAGATTAACTGATAGAAGAATACTTACAACTTTTGCCTGGCTCTCTTTCATATGCATTCTGAGCATCAACTGTAGCATGCGAGTGTTTACTACCATGAGATTATCATGGTTTTGAAATCAAAACCATCATAAAACAGTGACAGCAAACTTGTCCCTACGTATACCAGTCACCCTACCCCAGGCAGCAGGTCTCTAACTGAATAAACCTTTGTATGCTGCCAGCATCAGCTACCTGCTTAAGAGCAGGTGCAGGGTTTATTTGGTGCTGGAAGAGTTTATAAAAGATTCGACTACCCCTTGTAAAGACACGGGGAACTGAAACTACACATATTCCTTTATGCTCCTAAGCCTATCATTCTTTTTCTGGAAACCAGTCCTAAGTGACTAACCAGAGATATGGTCAAATCTTTTTCTTTTATCCTAAGCATAAATATATTTGCCTTATTTTTACCTTGAATACTGAACAGTTTTCAGGGGAAAACTTTCTAATTTTAATCTCTCTAAATTTTAATCATAATGATAATATATAATGGAATATCATGCAGCTTTCTGGGTAAGTTTTCACAATAATTGTTGATGTGGAACATGGTCACAATATAAACTTAAATTTAAAAGCAGAATTAAATAGTATATCATACATCATGATTGAATTTGTCAAAACAGGACAAAAATTTTAAAAAGTTCTTAGGAAAAGCGAGCTGGAAGAAAATACAAAAGTTATCTTTTCTATACCTTCAAATATTGCTTAAATAATTATATATTGCTTTTATAATCATAAAAATATAGTCAAACTAAAGGACACCTCTCTCTCTCTCTCTCTCTATATATATATATATATATATAGTCACAACAGGTAACACATTTAGATAAAGTGATAAAGTGACATCATCTAAAATTGGAGATGAAGGTAAGGTCCAAACACTTGCTGTTATAAAGAAGTTCCATTGTATGTAGCTTTCATAGCTAATGTAGCTCATACAGAGATAAAGAAAAGAATATGAATTGTCATGTAGAATTTGAAAACTTTCTTGCAGGCATTAAAAATCTTTAAAAGCAAATAAGATCACACACAATCTTTTTATAGCAGGGTGACAAATGTCTCATTAGGTAAAGTACATGCTGGCATTAAAATGAATGTAATTTATATTTGAATTTTTGGCTAATCAAATGACATGTTTTATTGTCTTGCAGTTATATTAATGAGCAATATTTAATTAAAAACTAATTGAATATTCCAGGTGGCAATTATCTTGCAATAGAGATGCCAAATCTGACATGAGGAGGCAGGTGAGCAGAAAGCTGAACTCATGTAATTATTCCTATGGGAGATGGAAGAGAAGAGCCCACACCAAGTGTTGCCACTGTGTGAGATTTGTGAAGATTCTGCCCCAACCGAGCTGTTTCCTTTGTTAAATTTAGTTTAGACTTTCTCCATCAGGTAAGTCATGTGGAACAACACAAATGTAGCCTGTGTTCATTATTAGGAAGTGCAGCTCTCTCTCTCTCTCTCTCTCTCTCTCTCTCTCTTTAAGAGGAATTGAACTCAGGACCTTGAGTTTGCCAGGCAGGCACTTGTGCTGCTAAGCTGTATCCCCAGCCCTGGAAATACAGTCCTACAGACATTATAAACCTTACATAGAAAAGGGAGAGTGAACTTGCTCACATTTATTAATTCAGGTGTGAACTGTACGTGAGGTACACTAGGCAGACATCTTTTAATACTTGAGGTAAAGATCAAATAAATAACCTCCTCAAAACCAAAACACCAAAAGAAAAAATCCCAAAATTCTTTTAAAATCAGAAGAAAATTGAGCAAAATCCATCTCCTTAAGTGGAATCTTTTTTTAGATATATAGCATAAGAATACATACAAAATATGCATACATATTTTCTCTGATTTTTTTTTTGTGGTGCTGGGGATTAAACTCATAACCTCACACTTGCCAAGCAGGTGCTTATGCACTGAGCTAAATCCCCAGCTCCCTATTTTCACTGATCTGTTGGAGTGTAATTTATACATGATAGCATTCTCTAACTTTTAAGTGTTCACTTTAATAGTGTTGGCAATTGAATACAACTATGAAGTCACAACACAACCAAGATTCCAGAAATTTCTGTCACTCCCTTGTACTCCTTTGCAATTAATTTCTTCCTAGGACTCCAACTTCCCCAATCATTAATCTGTTTTTTCACCTTCTGTTATTTGTAAAATTCTGTTTGTAAATGGAATCATATGTACATAGTTACTTGTGTTTTACATTTTTTTTCAGTGCTGGATAAGGAACCCAGGGTTTCACACACGGTGGGCAAGCGCCCTGTCACTGACTTACACTTCTAACCCACCTTTGTTATGTTCAGAGTCACCCATGGTGTTACATATGTTATACAAGTTATAGAAAATCATCATCAGTAAGACTAGGTTTCCCCCTATCTGTCTGCCCACTAAGAAGAATTCATTGTTAGTCATCTTTCAAGAGTTACTTATTGTCATGGACTGAATGTCCCCCATCTGTCCAAATTCATGTTAACCTTCAATGTGATGATTTTTGGAAGTGGGCTTTGAGAGGTAGCTTCGTTTAAATGAGATAATAAGGATGAGGCTAATGAGGAGGGATTAGTGGCTTTAAGAAAAGAGGAAGAAAAATCAGAGTTTTTCTGTCTATGCCGTATAAGGAAACAGTGAAATGAAAATTGCCAGTTTTTACTGGGATCAAGATAGGCCAGAAGCTTGATCTTGGGACTTTCTCTCTTCTAAAACTGTGAGAAATAAATTCCTGTTGTTTAAGCCAACCACGCTGTGATACTACGTTACGGAACCCTGAGCTGTCTGATACAATTATCTCTCAGACTTGTGCTTCTAGTATTCTGATAGCAGAAAACTGGGAGGATAGAAAATGGCAGACAGATTTACAGAAGAAAGAAAAAGTAGCTCCAGTCAGAGACCTGCGGTGACCTGCATCAGTGGTTGTGAAACCGTGATCTATGCTCATTAGCATTACTCGGGAATGTACTTGAAACATGAATTCGTGGGTGTTCCAATATAGATCTGCTGAATAAGAAACACAGGGATAGAGCCCAGAAATATGTTTATTTAGGATGCCTTACAGGTAATTCTGATGCATATTAAGAACTTTACATAATAAGGCATTATGACAAGCAGAAAGAAAAATGACAGATAAATCAGGTGGGCTGGAGGTGGGATATATTACAGAGGGGCCTGGAAGCATATGTGGCATATGAAGAAGGTAAAGATTTAAATTAGCATTTCTGTAGATTAGGTAAGGAGATATCTTTCTAGTTTTCCAGGTATGCAAAAAAAAAAAAAAAAGAAAGAAAGAAAGAAAAAAGAAAAAAAGAAAAGAAAAAGAAAAAAGCTTTGAGTCATTGAAATCGCTGTTCTGTGTATGCATATAGTATCGTTCTTTTCTGGGGTCTGGATATATGACCTATATGTACATGCATTATTTATTTTCCACCCCACAAGTATAATTGTCCACATGGGGAATCACAGATATTGAGAAATGAAATCTGTGCAAATATCAGAATTGAGGCTAGAATTTATGTTTTAAACTTTGACGCACTCCTTTCCACACTACTAATACAATTATTTCTACCTTCAGGAGACACAGAAGATGAGAAGACAAACTTTCAAGGCTCTGACCTCCCATAGGATGGTTGCGGAAGTTCTGAGTGACTCGAGACCGCGGTCTATGAACGGCGGCACCACAGCTCTGGGTAGACACTCAGTAGACAGGTGTGCAACGCAGGACCAGTCAGGCATCGAGAGTGAACACTCAGCTGCTGCCGAAAACCAGAGCTGGAGCATTTAGTAGATGAAGAGGACAGTTTGTAAGATGGTGAGCTGGTAGTCCACTGATTTTATTTTAATCCTCTATGTTAAAACCTCAAATAAAGAAAGGAAGAAAAATAAAAGCAAAGAACAATTAAAACTTAGCAAATCAGTGCTATAAACTTCTTGAAGATCCCTGGAGAAGCCTGTGTTAAACTTTCACTTTATTCACATGATTGCCAGGTAAGGGAAACAACTGCTAAGAATAGAGTTTCAACAGCATCTTGAAAACTTTTGTGTGTTTTTGTTAGCCTGGGATTTTGAATAGGGTTTATAGCTCAGTGGGGAACAGGTGGGCTTGTATTAGGGACTCAGTGAAATGGACAGACTGAAGCCCCTTTTAATTCATTCAAGGCATGGAGGAGAGTTTTCAGATGGTTCTTGACCCTAAATCTTTCAGGGTCTTTGCTTTTTTCTCCCAGAACAACTTGTGGCAACAGAGACTGTCTTGCTTATTTAAAGTCTTGGTAAATTTCCATTTTTAGTTTGCTAAATTCAGTTCTCATTTCTCAGTCTTTATTTCTCATAAGAAACCATAACAACAGACTATTTTAAACCTTGGGTATTTTTTTCACACATTTGCATATCATCTACAGAATGATAAGTATATGCTAAGTCTATTTTGTACTGCACTTTGACAAATTTTAATCTGGGATTAACAATGACCTCCATTCCTCTCCAATCAACCTCTTTGGGATCAGAATGTGACTGTACTCTAAAACTTCTGAAACAAGTCCTTGGCCACTTAGTGTTTCTGATTTTAAAGGATTTAACTATATTATTTTGTCAACCTTTGCAGTTTCAAATTAAACACAAAAGGATTTCCAATCTCTTTATCTCTTCTTACAAGACAGTTGTCAATTCCTTTATTGCTTACCTGTCTCTGGTTCTTTAAGAGATCTATGAGCAGTGCGAGTTTAATTAATATATTTCTGTAGCTGATTTAGTGCAAACTTTTCCATCTATCTGTGACTGGAAATGTGCCCGGTAAGAAAAACATTGTCTCTATTTTGCACTACTGAAGGCCTGTCCAAAGAAATTAGCAGCTAAAACAGCATTCAGTATTTAATCTGGGGATAAAGCCAAGAATTAGGTAGAAAAGCTTGCAAAACAGATTAGATTTGCAATCTGAAAGCCCACACAGCCAGCTGGACAAAGATATTAATGGTGTGCTGAAATGTGATTTCTGACATTTCTTTTAGTCTCAGGAATGAGCAATGAAAACATGATCCTCTTTGAGCTGCAGAGGAGCTTATAGTAAATTCTAAAATATGAAAAGAGATGTGGTCTTTTTATTACCACAGTATCATTATCTTGCATTAACAGCTGTAATTAGTCTGAGCCAGACTATCATTTGCTATTGAAATATCTGAAACTAATTAGACATGAGATATGTTACTGGAATAAGATTGGGAGACTGCAAATTTACACAAATGAGGTCTTCTGAAATGATGAACGCAAGTCATAATAATATTTCTGGTATAAATAAAAAAAGACAAAAGAGAGAATGAAATCAATCAGGAGGACAAAAGCCAGAAGTCTAGCACTTCAAAAAGTTTAATCACTGTAATATGAAATTCAGTTGCAGAAAGGACCTTTACAATTTTCATACAATGACTGGGAGCTGTTGGAATAGGGTTACTTGTGATTTAATCTAACAGGGAAAGTGTGTCACCAGCTTTCCATAACTGTCATAAAATATCTGAGACAATTAACTTTAAAAAAGGGAAAGTTTATTTTAGCCCACGGGTTGGAGGTTTTAGTCCGTGGAGTACTGGCTGCATTACTTTAGAGCCTGTGTTAAGGCCGTTCATCATGGCGGGCAGTGCAGCAGAGGAAAGTGCTTGTCTCAAGCAGATGGAAAATGAGAGAGGGAGAAGGAAGGGTTGGGAGTCTCAGTGTCCCCTTCAAGGGCATGCCCTGAATGATTTATCTACCCAACCACTAGGCCCCACCTCTTAGAGTTTCTGTCACCTTCCCACAGTGCTACAGGCTGAAGACTAAGCCATACACATGGGTCACTGGGGAACACATATCCAAGTCATAGCAGAAGGTATCAGTTGGAGATACCTTCAATTGGAGATAGGTTATAACATCCACATTTGACTTTCAACATTCTTACAACTGTTCTCTGGAGAGTTTGCAGAAATTCTCCTTGGGAGACTATGTTGCAAATGGGCTGTAAAATACAGTTATGGGAAACATTTCAGAAATATTTATATTGGTTAGTCTTCACAGGGTCTTCTGTTCCATAATCCCCTCTACCTCTCCCTCATTCCCCCCCCCCAACACATGTTCTTTCTATGTAGTTTAGGTTGGGCTCCATCTTACAGCAATCTTCCTGCCTTATCCTCCTGAGTGCTGGAATTATAAGCATGCACCATCACACCTAACTTTTCCTTCCCTTGTGAAACTGCTCCTCAATAACATTCAGTTCTTGGGTGACTACTACCTGTTTTCCTCTTCCTATCCTCCTCTTTTTCCTTCGTTCCCTTCCTCTATCATCATTCTTTCCTTTTTCTCAATGAGTAACTGACTAAAAGATTGAAGAACCATCAAACAATAAAACTCAAATATTTATCCAAAGAAAAACATTTCTAACTTATAAACAAACATGTAATTTAGCAAATATAAATAAATATCAGTGATAAGTACTCAACAAATGTATTCGAGGATGGTAGTTTCATTATAAGTTTAGAGTTCAGTGTTGTAAAAAATTTGTATTTGTTTAAGCAATTTGAAAATTAAGTCAGCCCTCAGTTTCCAGGGGCTATATGTCTGTGTGTTATGTATCTATCATCTCTGCCTTGGGGGATTCAAACAACTATGAGTTGAACATATTTGAAATAAGTTCACTGTACTGAATATGTACAGATTTTCATTTCTTGTCATTATAACTAAATGATATTGTATATAATAACTATTTATGTAGCATTTATACTGCATTAAGTATTATAAGTAATCTAGAGATTATTTAAAGTATTCAGGCTGATATGAGCAGGTTATATGCAAATACTATACCATTTTGTTTTGTTGTGTTCTTTGAGACAAGGTTTTGCTATATAGTTCAGTCTGTCCTTGAACTCACTACGTAGCTTAAGCTTGTCTCAAACTTGCAGCGATCCTCCTGCTATATGCTGGGATTACAGGCATGCACAACTACACCTGAATTTATATCATTTTATGTATGGAATTTTAGTATCCATGATTTTTGGTATCTGTGAACGTCCTGAAAACAATACTTTGCAGATACCAAGAGATAACTGTACTACAAGTAGCTTGGTCCAGTACTTAGGTCAGTTGACCAACTCTGCTCCCTTATACTTTGGGTAACTTGCTGATGTCTCTAATCCTTACTTTCCTCCAATATGCCAATCTACTAAGTACTGAATACAATAGTGAATGTAAAGTCTCTAGCTTGCAGCAAAGGAAGACTTTAATTGCCATTTCAACCCCTGTTTCTTTCCTTTAATAATACAGAGCAGCACTGTAGTAGTATTAATTTTCTGTTGTTGCATGGCAAATTATCACAACTTAGTGGTTTAAAACAACTTCCACTTTTAATATCTCACAATTTTCATGGGTCAGAAGTCCTGGCGTAGCTTAGCTACATTGTCTGTTTATTATCTCACAGGCTTAATCTAAATGTCAGCTGGGTTGTGTTGTTTAATAGAGCTTGAAGTACTCTTCCAAACACTTATGGTTATTGGAAGAATTCAATTCCTTGCAGTTGTAAGATTGAAGTTCTCCTTTTCTTGTTGGGGGCTGCTTGTTATGGTTGAGATCTAAAATGTCCCCTAAATTCTCATGTGCTCTTAGGTGGGTATTTTGAGAAGTGAATGAATTATGGGTTTTTTCTAGCTTGCTGATAGGAGGTAGAGCCTGGTCAGAAGAGGCAAGGTGCCTGGAAAAGTGGTCTTCACTGACTCCTCCCTTTGTGCTGTGTCTACTGCCTGTCCAGCATCTCTTGGACAACTCTTCTCTGCCATCTTGCCTTGGAGCCAGTAGAGGATAGACTAAACTGTAACACAAAATAAACCTCTCCTCCTTTAAACTGTGGGTGTGAGATAGTTTGCCCCAGTGACAAGGGAAGTGACTAAAACACTGTTCACAGGTCCTACAGGCTACTCATAGTTCCTTGCTGAATAGCTCTCTCCTAACATGGCAACTTGCTTGTTCAAGATGATCAAAACAATCTCTTTTCCTGTTAAGACACAGTCTCATACAGTGTAACAATCATGGGAGTGAACAGCCCATAGCTTTACAGGTCCCTTTCACTCCTAAAGGGAGACGATTCTGTAGGATAGGTGCACCATTGGGATGAGATATTGGGGTCATTTTAGAATTCCTCTACCATAGTAGTAAGAGGAATAGCATGCTCTACAAACTTAAAGAACCCAAACAGGTCATTTAATTGGGGATGGTGCCATGAAGAAAGAGGTAAATCTTGTGTTTTCAATTTGGGTGCTGTATGTGACCAGAAAGCTTGCAGTAATGATCAAGGAGGCAAGAATATATAGTTCCTGGAAAATTGGAGAGTTTGCCTTCTACAACACCTGTAACAGATACCTGAGCGACTTTGCAATTCCACACTCTGAGCTATAGTCATTTGGTAAAAGACAGATAGTTGCCCCCCAATGTTCCTTTTTATATAATAGAAGAATCCTTAATTTTCATTTTTGTACATAAAACTTAGAGAACAGACTTTTAAAATTTTCCTTGAAGGTAGATTGGCCACATACTTAAGTAACTCAGTGCTGTTCAGTAGAGTTTAAACTGATACATATGATGTACACAACTTCTGGGAAGGGTTCCTAAAGAAATGCAATGGTACACCATTCTTTTTCTTCTTATTACCTTCTAGAATGTACACATAATGTTTATAAATTTAGCACTGATATTAAAATCTAGCAAGGAAATGAATGTACCCATGAAAATTGAAATTATACATGGAAGAGCAATAAGAAAGAAGGTGCATGGGTCCTTGTCACCAGGGTATGTCATTCTAGTCTTGGACTGTTTTTCAAACTTGAGAACGAAGTAAGTTTGTTAAATCAGAAGTATTTTTGGATTTTATGTTACCTGTAGCTGAATCTAATTCTAAATGATGCATCCACCTAATAAAAGATGTATAGAAATAGCAAGCAACTGAATTGTATAAATCATTGAGACAAAATTGTTAGTGTATGTTTTTAAACGAAGGAGACAGGACAGTGTTTTAAGATATTAACTAAAAGCAGAGAATGGTGGTACAGCCTTGCAGCCTCAACTACTTTGGAGACAGAGGCTGAAGCAATACTTGATGTAGATGTGTGGAACTAGTCTGGCAATAGGAGATCTTTACCTCTTAAAAAATTTAATTCAAAGGACATTTGTCATTATATTTTGTTAACTCATGTTTAAACATCTTTCTGTGTTGGGACCTTTGCCATCTTATGAATCTCAGTGATAGGTAGAGTCAACCTTCTCAAAAGGATGACTTCTAGCTTTTGAAAATCTCTTGCATTTGGGATAGAAACTTATGATCTTAGTTTTGCGAAAGATGTATCTGCCCCAAACTCTGAAGTAGGGTCTGATAATGCAAGGAAGAAGTGTGCTGGGAGGAACAATTTCTGAAGGTGATGGCATTAGCAGAGCAGTCTAGTTTCCAGGGAAGCTGCAGTGAATTGTGAGAGATAGTTTCAGGGTACAGAGTTAATGGCATAGACAATGACAAAGTCTGGGCTTTCCATAAACAATGGTATTTTCAAAGAACCATTTTTTGTCAAATAAATTTGGATGTTACACCAGCAGAATTTCCTGAACCTGATTTTCCAGCCCACCTGATGATTCTGTAAGCAAGTGAATATTCTTTAATTATGAATGTTGTATTTATTGTAAATTAACAAATTATAGTTGTATGTATTTGTGGGGTACAAGGTGATGTTAAGAGCTATGATTAACTTGTATTGCATTCACGAGGAATAATTAAATCAAGCAAATTAACATTACTACCCTTTTAATCATTTCAGTTTCTATTTAAATTAGCTAGTTGTGGTCTATGTGTTGAAATAAAATGTTCTAACTCATAGTCAGTAGTATGCTTTTCTCCCACTGGTGATCAGTGCACTCTTCCACTGAATATGGAGGCTGTCAATCCAGTCCTCTCAATCAGACCATGAGATATGGGTCATTTATTTTGGATCGAGAAATATTTAATTGTCTGGTTTTCCTACATGCATAGTAGATGAAAGAGTTAGAGATAGGAGGGAAAGGGGAGTGGTGCAAAACAGACAGCAAGGCATAAGTTAAGACAGGAAACCCTTAGGTCTGGAGAGTGCATTATTTTCAAAGGCACAAACACCAGGAGCCAGTGTATGTTCGTTGGTGTTCTTTTTAATATATGGTGAGAACCTTCAATCTACAAGAACCAGAGACTCAGATAATCTGCTAATCATTCCACAGGACTGATGGTAGCATGTGGTTCAGCATTTGGTTAGCTCCCTATCCAACCCACGGGATACTGAGCCTTGGTCTGTTCAGCGGTGTAATACACTTCTAAACCTCCCAGGACTTTGGACACCAACATCCAGGGAATAGCACAAAGGCAAAAATTTTCTCATCTTCACAATGTAGAATTAGACAAAATTAGCATGGTATTTTTTAGTGAACCATAATAAAGGTGTGTCTTCTCTGCCGTGGTTGTGGTTCTTAATTTTGTAATTGTAGTAAGAATCACTTAATAAATAGTCTATTATTTTACTTTTAGCTTCTTTATGTTACAAAAGCATCATTAGATGTAGAGATCTTAGAAACAGAAGGGTAAAACACATGTATCAAATTGTTTTTTGGACATAAGAGAAATCAGAGGAAATGAAAATTATAATATTTCTGTTCTCTCTTGGGCAAGGGGAAAGTAAATCAGATCTCAAGGATAAAAGAAGTAGTTATTCATGTGATGCTGGAAAGGAGAAAATCTTTATGGGCATAGAACAAAATACATTAGCTATAAAAGAAAGAATGATAGATATGACTACATAAATATTTGTGTATGATTTTTATAAAACAAGTAAAATGAGAGGATAAAATGAGAAATTGCCCTGCAACACATAATAAACAAGAGGTGGATATGCTTCAAAAAGCATAGTGTATCCATAAGAAAAAATAAAAATGGTTAAAACACAAACTGGAAATTTATAAAAAAATGAAATTTCTCAAAAAAATATGTGGAGAAATGTTTGCCTTCCCTAATAAAATTCTTAGGAGGCAATTTTTAGTTTATAACTGGAGAAGATTAAAAATATACTATCCAGGATTGGTAAGAGTGCTGTAGAATGGATTCTGGCCTGCAATCACAGCACTTGGGAGTCTGAGGCAAGAGGATCACTGGAGGCTCAAAGCCAACTTGGGCTACAAAATGAGTTCCTGGGCAGCCTGGACTGCATAGCAAGACCCTGTCTCAAAAATAAAAATAAAATAAAATTTATAAAAAAGATCCTGGAATACATAAATTGGTGGAACATTTCTGGAGATGGAGAAAAAATTATATAAATATATTTATATCTATAAATATATATATATATATAAAAGAGTAATTAAAGACCAAAATGTACAATAAATGTTGAGAAATGGTAAGAAACTGTTCAAAAGCAAAGAAAAATGAGGGAGGGAGAAAGGGAAAAGGAAGGAAGAGAAAAGAAAAAATTGATAAAAATAAAGATTATTGGAGAGTATCTAAGCAAAAATATTTTATGAAACATAAAAAAGTAATGTGCATATCATTTGAAATTTATTTTTGGAAATCATTAATATATACAAAGGTATGTACACACAGGACTGATAATCACTTTATCATTTATAATAGTGAAAAATTAGAAAAACTTTTAGTTCTCAAATTAATGAATTAAACAATTCACTTTTGGTATATTTACACAACAAAAGACTAAACAGAAAGTTTCTAAAGTTCTTATTTCTGTAGGCAAGTATTCATAATGTTTTATTAAATAAACATGGGTTTCAAAATATTAAAATTATCATTTCTGTACTTAAATTTACAAGCACATTGGAAAAAATTTACTGATTCAAAATTTACATAATTAAAAACTGTCTTTGGGTTGTGGCATAAGAGTTTTATCTCTATTGCATTCCTTTGTTGTTATATTTTTCAAGATTTTTCTGCTTTTAATATACATTAAATGAGAATTCTATGACTAAAATGAAACTAAAAAGAACCAGAAGGAAACAGTTAAATTTTTATCTCATCTCTATTTAGCAAGAACCTTTCACTGCAAAAAATGAAAGGGAAAATCCACAATTTTCAAATCATTTTATATTTTCCATTATAAAATATATATAGCAAAATTTATTATGTAAATTAAGTTTAAAAAAAAGATGACCTGGAAAAGCATTTCGAAGTGTACCATCAATAGGGATAGACTAAGTTGTGCTGAAGTAACAAACAGCCCTCCAAATCAGGAGCTTAACACAATGGCTTATTTATTGTTCATGTAAGATGGCCAGGGTTGAACAGTCAGAGAGCTCTCCTAATTGTAGCTGCTCAGAAACTGGGATAGTTTCCTAACTGAGTTATAAAAATTTAAACTATGGTTTAAAATCTGGCATTGGCTTATATACAGAAAAAGCCTAGTACTGCTATTTGAATAGTTCGCTGGGAATGCAGTATAGGTTGAAAATTTTCTAAGGTTAAACCAGCAGTGTATAGCAATCTAAATGCACAATATAGACTATTTCTTTAAAAATGGTAGGTACAAAGCATATCATCAAAATATTTAAAAATATTATTCAGAAACAGAAATACAGGGCTGGGAGCATAGCACAGTGGTAAAGTGTATGCTTATGCACACAAGGTCTTGGGTTCTTGGGTTTGATTCTTACCACATACACACACACACACACACACACACATGCAGAACTGTAGCTTCCAATGTACTGCCCAGAGTAATAAGTTTATAATGCACAATATACGCAAAAATAATTTTCATTAATTTTACATATAAGTGTGATCTGCACAGAAAAATGAGTAGAGTGAAACAAAGTATTTTTAATAGTAAATATTTCTAGAGCTACAATGCTCTGTAAGTATAGACAATTTTTACTTTCAAACTGCGTTTTCTTATACTTTCAAGGATGTCCTGAGTAAGTACATGTTTAGCAAGCAAAAGAATAGCCGTAGCTTTGCAGTCATTCTCTGGATAGAAGCCTGGGAACGAAAGAAAAACGATCTAGTTCAGAACCTTTGTAAATGTGCTAAAGGCTGACCTGCTGACCGACAGACTAGCGGTAGGTAATAGTGGGAGATGACTTAGGTACAGCATATTATATATAGCTGGTCTATCAAAAGATTGATTATGATAAGTAAACCTGGAATCTATGTGTTTCTGGGACATGGTTCACTGGAAGATGTCACATAAACTATATAATTGTCAAAGTGTAAAGCTGAGATATTTCCAGTTTAAATTAGATTGCCTTTGTATAAATGATACCTTTATTCACCACATACAAACCTTGTAGGTTTAATCATACCCAGAGCATCCATGCAGAAAAATATAACCCGAGGCACAAGTGGCAGACTTTTCCACCCTCTGCAGTACCTTATTATAATGTGAATTCTGAAAATTATCTATAAAATTTGAAACTGGAGAATATCTCCAGGTTTTGTGAGTCTGACTTGACAGGACAATCCTTTGTGTTAGCTAATACTTTACTACCAAATAAATGTTTAAAAGAACATGAAACATTAAACAAACAGGAATGTGAGGTGTATGCTAGATTCCAGAAAATATATTTACTTGGTTTCTAAATTTAGAAACAGTTTTAAGAAGCAAGATTGAATGTATTATGCAGAAAAACTCTGACAATTCCATGACCTATATTACTGTGACTGCTAGGTAATACCATTGTAATCTGTAAGAATATAAATGCATCACCCAGTTTTCCATTACACTTTAAACACATGGTATCAGTCAAATAGCTACAAGGAACATTGGTGATAATGAGAAAAAATATTTTCAAATTAGAAGGGTTCATGCTGCATTCCTGGTGAATAAGTCAACTGGATCAAAACTGGGAGATGTTTGTTACCCCGGGGCTTTGGGTTACATTTCCTGGATTGAAACATTATTAAACAACTAAATGACATTGAAAATTCAACAGATGCTTCCAGGCTACAGCTTATTCATTTATAAATTAGAGATAATTATAGCTTTTCCTCATCCATAGGTTATGAGAAATAAAGTTACATAGAGGTCAACATTTTGTCAGACCCTGTGGAATTGTAGCTATTAATTATTTTAATGAACTTAGTGTTTCCTAAAAGCTTAGCTAATTATTTTCTGCTTTCACTGAGAAAGGGTCTTCATAAAATCCTCTGTTTTTCTAAACCCTTGACACATGGTCTTTCTTCTGACCAGTTGAAACTCTGTAGGTTAGACTACAGATGAAAAAAATCAAAGCAATTTCTTTATGGTGTTTTAAAGAGGAAAGAAAAGTCAATATTTGTGCTGATTTCATTTGTGATTCCAAGAATATGACCCTGTAGAAATTTGAACCCACGCTATGGATTTTGAGTATTAATTGATTTTCAACCTATCTTGTCATCATTTCACTAGCTTCCCAGTTATTTTATTTTATTGTATATTATTTTATTTCATTTATTTATATATATATTTTAAAAAGCTCCGTAATATCCAGACCCTGGAGTTACTCAAATAGCATAGCCGAACAAGTACCCATTGCTGCTAAGGTAAAGGTAAAGTGCTCTATTTCTTTCTAAGTTCCGTATCTTTATTTAATACTTGCTTATCAAAGCTGATGGGATTCCATGACCCTGATTCTTGTCTGCTAGGCTAAGAGTGACATTTTCTATTTCTACAAATCCTTTGGTAGTAATACAATTTCTACCTAACAGATTTTTTTTCACTATTGGAGATGCTCATCTTTAACTAGTTAATGGAAGAAGGTAAATTTAGTCCACATGTGTGCCCAGGACATAGAGCTGTGAAGAATAACCTCCCTCCTTCCCCAGCTCTCTGCTTGAAAGCAACCAAGAGCCTTTACTGTATTCTGTGTGGATGTCACGAAAATCTAGGCATTCAAAAGTAATGACTCTGAAGTCACATTTCTTTTCAATGGATTCATCTCCTGCAATTCATCTTTCTAATTTCTGCTGTTCTGAATCCCAGCAGAGTTATGATGAGCTTAAGTATTCATCAATTAATGTCAAAACTCAATGTAACACCTTCAGAATGGCCTTTGACAACCACTAGAATACAAAATGAATTCACTAATGATCAGTTCATGAGCAGCAAGAGTCTTAGGAATTTTTGATGATGGGACATTTAGGCTCAATTCATAAAATATGCATGGGTTTTTTAAATGTGAATTCTAAAAAATTTGAGCACAGAGTAAAATGAGCGCATGAAAAACACTCACATGATACAAGGACCCTAAAGCTACTTTTTTGGGGTTAATTTAGAGCTTTTCTTTTGGATAAATACAGTTAGAGAAATAATTCAGAGGCCTCTCAAAAATCTCAACTCTCTGAAGCTGTCTTTCTGTACCTTTGTAGCATTTATTTTATTATTATAACAGGAAATAAAGCCATTTCGATTACTCATAAGTAATTCAAAGCAATTCTATATTGATAATTTTCAATTTAATGGGTTTGTTTTCTTCTAGGGACAAAACAATAATGCACGTATATATTTCTATGAAAATTCTCATGTGCGCTCTTTTTGCTTTATAACATCCACACCATCAAATGTCAGGGTCTTACAATTATTTTGGGCCCAATCCATTTAGGGGAGATGTCTAGCGCTTCTGTGTCTCAGGGTTGGGGCTTTGTTCCCATCTGGTTGTATGCTCATTGTCTTCCATTTGGGACATTTTGTGATACTGAATATAATGAAGGAAACCCACTGGGATTTGATTTCACACAATCGTCATAGTCAGCACATTGTGAACTCTGACTTTAGATATTGGTATCAGTGAGTCTCAGCTCTTTCTTTTACATTTCCAAGTTTTTGCACACAATATTCTCTCTTTCTGCAATGTCCTTTTAACCTCTTTTCTTCATGAAACACTCTTCAGTGCCAGGCAATCAGGTTTTTTCTCCTCTGTGTTCCCATAGCACTTGGTTCTCTCTTTCAGTCCTCTGTCACATTTTGTTGAAGTTATTTCCATAGTTCACTCCCACATCATTTTATTATCAGCAAGTAGGAATGAAACCCATGAATAGTGAGCTCAATTACTTCCTTGTTAAGTAAGTGAATAATTCCAAGAATGTTGGATTCCTGAAACTGGTATTGTACAATATCTGTGCCTTCCCCATTTTCCCATTTTGTTCCTGTTTTCACTACAGTGATTCAGACTTTCATGAAGCTAATATAAATTCAAAAAGTCCAGCAGGAAGAGGACTTATTTTCACAGAGTGCTTCATGACTCCAAGTATTAGTAAAGTATATTTTTTATGCTTGTCTTCTGTGCCGTTTGGTTGACATGCGATCTGATTTTGGATGAACTTGAAGACCCTTCTGCTCTCTTGCCTCCATTGTAACCAGTGCTTTAAGAATGTCTCACATTAAGACAAACTTAGCAACAGATTCATTCACCAATTTCCTAAAGTGCATTGCATGAAGTGTGTCCCATGAGATGCTTCTCAAAAGGGACTCCCTGAACAGCTAACTTTATGAGCTATGACCAACTCTACCAGACCACACCAGTTCAGGCCTCCCAAAAAGCAGATGCTAAAACGGAGTTAAACAACGAACAAATTTATCAAGGAAAAGCCTGAAGACTAAAGAGGAAGAAGCAGGTGTAAGCATGGAAGGAAGGAGTGAAACAGGGAGGAATGAGAAGGAATAATTTCAGATCATAGTGTAGCGCTAAGAAAGTTGAGAATCTTAGTGTTAAAGACAACTGTTAGAGGAGTTTGAGGTCCCACAAAAACACGTTAATACTGGTGCCCACTGTGTTCACTTTGAGAGAAAGTGTAGTCTCTCAACAACAACACTTGTGAGTGAGTGAGTGGGTAGCTGGTACTGTCAGTCAACTTTGCTCCATGAAACAGAAGAGCTGAGAGGCCAGTGTACATGCCTGTCACACAGACTCTATGCTCAGTGGACTTTGTGTATATGGCTTTCGTCTAATCTTTAGGATATACCTGTGAAAGTGGTAAGTTCACTCACCATTTCTACAAAGTATGACAAGGTATGTAACTTATGTGAAATGCTTGATCTGATAAGTTCAATCTGAGATTGAAACTGGATCAATGCAGTCCCAGAGACTGAGAGTTTAGCACCACATTACCCTATCTCACAACATTCCTTCTCTGGAATATTATAATGCCACTTGTTATTACCTCAGTCCATCCTATAGCTGTATCAGCTAATTTTATAATGCACAGGACCATAGGCAAAAGCCTGAGATGTCTTGCAGTAAAAATCCTGTTAAAATTTTCTTAGCCTCGTGCTTTACAAACTTATCTGCTTATGGAGCTCATAGTTCATAGTAGCAATGTTCTTCTTTAGAACACACTATGGAAGTTACACAAATTATGAGTGACTAACAGCAAATACAGCGGGAGGGTCTTGGGGAGTGAGGGACATCACTGTGAGGGATGAGGACACCAGTGGGTAGAGATGTGCTGTCCTGAAAGCAGGAGCAGCAGAGGTTGAGATATAGTATGGCAGAATTCAGGCTGTGGTTCCAGAATTTTCTGACTAGGCGGCTGGTTTGTTGACTTCTTAGCTCAAGTGTTTGAGTTGCCAATCATGGGTCATAGCGCTGACTTCCTAAAATTGTTATGCAAATTAAATATGAACTTATATAAAGGTGCTTATTTGAGTGCCTGGCATATAACAACTGCCACGAAATATTAATTTCCTTTCTCGGGTTTCCCTCACAGTACTAGAAGCACTTAATTTATCCTTTCACTGATGACTAATTCTCAGTGACTGTTGTGCTTGCCTGACCCATGTGCAATGGCTCTTTATTCTAGAATATTCCCTGAGAAAGTTAATTAGAGGCAAAATATTTTCTGTTGAGAGAAGAATTAATAGAAAATGCTTTGGACTTGAGGGAATATTCACCTTGGCACTTTGATTATAGTCTAAGGAGATCTCTTGTTTAACATA
Source organism: Dolichotis patagonum (assembly GCA_004027295.1). Lineage (NCBI taxonomy): Eukaryota > Metazoa > Chordata > Mammalia > Rodentia > Caviidae > Dolichotis > Dolichotis patagonum. The sequence goes on from PVJX010000106.1 coordinate 324,489, forward strand.
TTTTGTGGAGGCAAGTGAGTTTGGAGCTTTGTTTGGACATTCCTTCCTTGTTTTCCTCAATAAGATAAAGCCTGACTGAACACCCAGGAATGGAAGGGAGGAAGCAGGGAAGAATGATGGGCTCTGAAGGAGAGATGGGCAGCAGGAAGCTGCCCCGTTCCTCTTATTCCCCCGGGAAGCACGCCCTCTGCTGGCAGGGCCTGGTGCTGACTGCTCCTGTGGTCCTCTCCTATGACCCATGGGGCACGTATGGCTACAGGGATCCTCACTTCTGTGATTTGAATAGGGATGAGTGACACACAGATTCTCGACACTGGGATTTCCCATACCCGGGGCCAGATAGTACAGAAAATATTCACTACTTTTCCACTTTTCCTGTAATCCTAATGTTATAAAATAGTCAATTTCTTCTTTCCCCTGGGAAACTTTGTTCCCTTCCCTCTTGGGCTCAAGATCAGCACTCAGCAAGGCTCTTCTTCCTTTAGCCTTTTCTTCTCACTCAGCCTTTTGTGATTTGCATCCCCCTTTCAGTCCCTGGCCTGGCTCCATCTTTACTTCTGACCTCTAGCTTAGTCCCCTCTCCACATTTCACATGGGCTGTGCTTATGACGTTCTTTAGTTCCCCTTCTAGGATTTGGAACTTCCCCAGACTTCCTCTTTCTACCTACATGCTGCTCGGGGAGCCTGTTTAGTTGTTAAGGGCTTCCCAGGGACAGAAATGTCCCTGCCAGACAGCCAAGGCCAATTGGTTCTGAACGTGAATCATTCTGTACCTGGTTCGGGTTTTATGACTCTTTTTTTTTTTATACAAAGAAACAGACACAGTGAAGACCAATAGGTGGAATGCTAGAAGCGTTGTATCATTCCCTTCTTTCCAATTTAAAGAGACTAGTTGTAATTTTTTTTTTAGTCCTGTAAACATTATCCTCAGTTACAAACTTTTACTTTCTCTCTCTCTCTCTCTCTCTCTCTCTCTCTCTCTCTCTCTCTCTCTCTCTCTCTTCTTTCTTTTTCAAAATTAGTAGATTTATCTTATTTCTCCCTTTGGTTTTGAAATCCCACATGGTAGAAACTGCAACAGTATAGAGAGGGAAAGATGAAAGTAGAGGCAGGTGGAATATTTCCCTACATAAAGGGGCCTTGTGGTGTGTACCCTAGATAGCCCACTAGCAGGGTGCAAGACCCCAGGAGGAGCCTTTCAAGTTGAAACAGGTTCAAAAAGGAGATTTGGACAGTCTCAGAGAGATGACTGCATCCAACACAAAGGTACAGTTATTGAGTGTTCAGCAAAGGGGAGGATAAAGTTGTTGCAGGGCTATAGGGACCAGGGAAGAGGGAGAAAGGATGCCTCAGGGGAAAATCATGAGCTGATGACCAAAGGCCAGGTGAGTGGTCCCAAGTGGTGACACAAGGACTAGAAATAATTCTCTCTCCGTGTACTTTGAAAGTCCCTGGAAGTGTGGCATGATGAACCTTAATGGACTAAGATGATTTCCCAGTGTTATCGGGGTTTGAATAAAAGTAAATCTTTCAGTCTTTTTCTATGTTCATAGATAATCTGCTTCAGAAACTTGTGTGTACCTTCAGTATAATATTAATAAATACAGTTATTAAAAACAAAAACAATAACAACAAAAAGCTTGTACTGGCTCAATATAGAAAATAAGCTGAGTTTGTAAAAAAGAGAATATTTCCTGCACATATGAGTTTTGACCTGTGTTTCTGAAAATCAAAGCCCTCTACCCCCACACAGCCTGGGTGTTGGGAATTGAAGCCGTGCCTTACTGTTTGCATTAACATGAGTTTGTGCGATTCCTCTGTCTTCATTAGTGTGACTTTAGTACTCAGGCAAATGGTTTAGCTGTTCATTGTAGAAACTTCCCAAAAGACTCATCAACTCTTCAGTGGAAAACATCAATAGTTTGTGCCTTGAGATTTTAAAAATCCCTCTTTTCAAAATCCTCACTTTACTGTTTCTACCAATTCTGGATTGTTGCAATATTCACACACCTCAATCCCTTTTGTAATATTTACCTTAAATCAAATCACCAATTCTCATTCTGGCTTTACCTTTTGCTTTCTCAGACCTTGTCAAAGGTTGTGAAGTAGTTTTCATGCTTGACTTCAGTGAGCAAAAACTTAGCTTTGTGCATCACCAGCTTGTGTTGGTGATGTTGGAGGAGCAAAGTTTCAAAGCTTAGTACCAAGTATAATAGTAACAATAACTTTATATTTGTTCCAGGTATTTCTACCTTTCCTGGGATGCTGCTTTTCTCAGGCATTCTAATTGCTTATATCAAGCCACACATATTACTGAAGGTTTACTATGTGCTTGGAATGAGTGTGGTTCAGTGTTTGGTTATTTTGAAAAAGGTTCTTCTTGTCTCTGGTGGCAAAAAAGGCAATGACTGGCAGAAACAAGTGGTTCAGTTCACAGCATTCTTGATCTGGCTGGATGTTTCTGGCATTCATGGTACATCAGGATGGGTCAATTACTGTTGGGGAAATATAATGTAAAACTACATTATCTCCCAACTTAGAAATTTCTCTTTATATAGCTAGTATAGAAAGAAATCAGTTTTAGTCTTTAATAAGAATTAAACCAGAATCTTGTACACATTATAGGTAGTTTGATAACAGGTTGGAAAGACAAAATAGAAACTCATATAGCCAGAGATACAAGGCATTACATGAATGTCTTTAAGATAAACAATAGCTAGTCTTCAAGTAAGAGAATCGATAGCACCATTTGTTACATGCATTTTATCTTAACTTTCTTTCATGAAATAGCCATCCATCCTAGCTCTTTATTTATCTAGAGGAAAAATAAATCTTTCATATCTTTATGACGAGAGGTGGCTTTGAGGAACCAAGTTCTGTTCCAATTTCACTGCTTTGTTCTGATTGGCTTCATTCTATTTTGTTTTGTTGGATTTTATTATTTTTAAAATAAAAAAATTATTGGTTTTTTGCAAATTGTATGCTACTCTGCCGCAGTTCATTTGACTCCCCTCCTCCATTGTGGAAGAGGCCAAATTTGTTCAATTTGCTGTTCATGTCACTATCACAGATGTATCTGTCATTTGGCTATTTTTGAACCAGTTTTCCCATATACTGGTTCCATCACTGAGTAATGTGATAAATAACATCTTTAGTGTGTTTTTTTGTTTTATATCAGTATAAGAATCAGCATTTTATTTTTGTGTATTTATTTTTTTGGAAGTTTGCTGTCCAACAGCTGGCACTGATCCAAGCTTAACAGCATTCCTAAATTCCGTTGTCAGTTCTTGATGTGGTGTATGGCTTTGGAGAGACATTGTGTAACAGTGATTAACTTTTCAGGCCAGAATTAGGAAAAAAAAAGTGATAGAAATAGACACTGATCAGGAGTGGAGACTGGTTAGATGCCTCTGACAGCTTCACAGGTACATTAATGTGTGTGTGGGGAAATATTGTTCTCTTCTGCTTGTTGACTGAGGTCCCTGTAACAAAGGTTAATAAAAGGAATACATACTAATACATTTAATACAAATTTTACATGGCAGAAGATTCTTCATAAAGTTGTGAAGACTTGAAGAAAGAGTTAATCTTAGTGTAAGATGAAGAATGAATTGTGGAAAACTATGGAGGGTGTATGTGATATGATAAAATTTTGATGAATATTTAAATTTAAAAATTAAATGTTTTAAATTCAATAAACTATGGAAATATTAAGGCTTGGTCTGCTCAGATTTCTGCTGGCATTCCTTGGTAAAATGTACTTTGAGTGGTAAAATGTACTTTCCTTGAAAAAAAAAAAGTACTTTCCTTGGGCATAAAATGACATCTCTCATATTACGGGGCACTGGGGTCCTGTAGACTATTTTCAGGGATTCTTTCCAGGTTCCTGGTGTCCTGAACAAAGAATTAGACAAGACATGAAAAAATAGTAGAGAAGTTTTACATTTATTAAAGGTAGAACAAAAAGTACATTCACAGAGTGAAACCAAGGTACTGGAGAACTCACAGTGGCCACTGGATGTCCGTGACTGACCAGTTATGCCTCCTTATTCAGCAGATTGGCCACACCCCAATTTCCTGCCTCTATATGAGGGCCTTATGACCTGCACGATAGGAGAAGGGGGAAAAGAAGAATTCAGAGATTCTTTCTTGCAGGTTCTGATTCTCAAAGTTCTTTATTCTAAAATATTCAATATGCCAAGGTGCTATGTTTTGGGGTTGCATGTCCTGAACCCTATCATTATTGCATGACCTGGTTCATCCAGTCAAGAGTGCATTTAATTTTCTTCACCTGTATTTTATCAGCATTGCTCTGCGCCCTTTATACTTGATGGTCAGCTTTTTATTTATCTAATGCACTTTATTCTCACATTCAGGAGGAAGGTGATATTTGTTCACCTCCTAACTCTATAATGTTATGGGTTGTTTGCTTTTTACTGTTCTCAAAATGGCATCAGGATTTATGGGATGATCCTTCTGGCTCAGCAATCCTTGTATCTCCTGTCATTGTCAGGGCTCCAACACTTGCAGTTTCAGAAGAAGCCAAATTATAATAATAAAGGCAGTGATGACTTACCAAAGCATTGTAAGATGCTGAACATGATGTGGAGAATTTTTTCCCCCGCTATTTTCAAAAGAGAAGTATTCAATGTGAAGCATGAGAAGTGAACTCACCAATATAATACCTGAGTGGGACTATCTTCTTGTTTCCCAAAGGCTCCTTTATTTTGGGATCTCTGGTAGTACACCTATCTTTGACTCCTTCCTTGCCACTATTGGCTACATTACTCTATGTTTTAGTCACTGGCTTGTCACTGAAATACATTATCTGATTGTAATGGTTGATACATTGTGTCAACTTGAGATTTCTAGAAGCTTAACTAAGTAACTCAGCAGTTCTATGTTGTAGAGTGTAGAGGACATGCCCTTACCACCTTATGTTGTTCATGGTGTCAATTTGAGAAGTTTAGAAGTTTAACTAAGTTACTCAGCAGGGGACCAGGGTCCTCATTTGCAAGAGGAGCCTGTGCAAGAGGAGGGCACAGAGATTGTGGGAGTTACATCCACGCAAGAGCAGGTAACCTGCATAAAATATAAGGGAGGAAAATGGTCTTGCTCCCTCCCCTCTTTATTTTGCTCTTGTTGCTTTTTCTGTTTTTTTCGTAGCTATGGACTGTTGCCCCTGAGCCAGGCCACCCTGCCTTGGAGCCAGCTGATCATCAGAAACCTCTACAAACTCTGAGCTAAATAAACCTTTCCTTCCTTAATTTTGGGTGTTGGATATTTTGTCTCAGCAATGACATTGACACCCACAATTTAAAAGAGGAGAGGTTTATTTGGCTCATGACTGTAGTTCACAGTTAGCTGGCTCTAAGACAAGGAAGGTCATGATGGAAGGGCATGGTGGGGGAAAGCTGCTCACATCATAGCAGCCAGAGAGCAGAGAGTGGAGGGAGGAGCTGGGGAGGGAGATACATTCTTCTAGGTCAAGTCCCCGATGACCCTCCTCCTCTACCAACCAGACCCCACTTCCTAGTAGCAAGTCAGCTATATTGCCCCATGATTCAGCCACCCTCAAAAGCCCTGTGTATGAGAACATGAGGCTTTTGGGGGAACATCTAACTATAAACTCTATTACCTTAGGTAAAGTTAGTTAATCTCACTCAGTGTCAGCTTAGCTTCTTTATATGGAGGTGGGGAGAATCCTTGTCCATGGTCTTGTGTCTGCAATGCTCTTCCTCCCACCAGCCGCCAGATGGAACACTTTTAGGTCCCAACTCGCTTTCTCAGGAAGGGGTTCTCATCTTTCTCTTCTAGTTTTACTGTCAGATCATTTGCAAACTTTGTTATTATGCTGATTCCAGTTGTGAGAATGTTGTATGAGTTTATTTATTCATTATGACTCTCTGCTTCTTGGGTATATAGTCCTTGAGGGAGTAGATGGTGTGGAGTTTAGCGTTCTATGCCTAATTTCTCATACTGGGCCAGGCAAGTAGTCAGTGCTCAATAACAATTTGTTGAACAAATGAAATATTTAAAACATTACCCCAAATGGAAATGTGTTTCATAAATGATAGTTGTCATTGCTCCTGTATTCAAAGGGAGAAATTAAGGATGTTTAAAAAGCAGTAGATTAAAGAAGCCCCCTTTCAGAGCTTCACATAAACTAAGCGCACATTTTGTCATTGCTGTATTCTACGTACTATGTACTCTCTATTTTTCACCACCTATTTAAAGGTTTTATTCTGCCACAGAAGGCTCTGAAATGCACAGGAACATTCTGCCTCAGCATCTCATATTATATTCTGTATACTGAGCATCTTGTGTGTTGATGGTATCCAGCTGATCATCAAACTAATTTTTATCAAAAACTGCAACGGCAGTTGAAATTTCTTGACTGAGATTTGTAAAGTTCTGTGCCAGGGTGCTACTAATTCTGTAAATGCCACTTAGTGAAAACAAACAAAAGTGATTACTTAAAATGGTTCTGCATTTTCTTCTGCTGTGTAACATCCCAGATTATTACCACGTGATGATACATGATACACAGTGAAAATAGAAATGCCAGGAAGCCAAAGGAGAAGCTTTTGTTCCCTCAGATCATCATTTTGAGGGTTGGTTCACTCAAAGCAAGGCTTCTAATTTTATTTTCCACTCTAAGGTGAAATAGAAGCACTCTCAGGGAGACAATAAAATAGGGTATTTTATTCCTTCTAAAATCAAATTTTTTTTGCTCAAATAGTAAAGCCTTAAACTTAGTTTTCCTTTTGGCTACATACTGGAGATTTCTGAAACTCAGTGACTACCCCAAAATTGCTGTGTACACACAGATTGTATGAACATTGATCAAACCAACATCCAAGTATGTGACAGGCTAAAATCTGCAGATGGAAACTCAGAATTGCAGCTGCAATGCTCAGCACATGGCTCTCCCACCTTTAAGCCACAGAGATCTCTAAATCTGCTGGTATCGTCTATGGTCTCCCTACATGGTGCTTTCTATTGTCTTTGAACACTTGAAGTAAAGTTTTCAAAGCATTACTGCATCTGAGAAGCTCCACGTTAGAACAAACCTGAGTCCAATTTGGAGGTCATATACCAACTCCTTCATTTTGTTGAATAGACAGGGTGGTTCTAAGAAGTAAATACCCCAACAGAGCCACCCTGCTTGCTGAGTACTGGCTGCATTAGAGCAACAGTGTAAAATCCAGATTCTAGATGGTCTTTGTTTTCTCACGCTACAGCAGTTATTATGGACTGAGTCATTTATAAAGAAATGAATTAACTTTCCTGTCACTTGGGCAAAGTGCCTGACACCCAATTTACAGGAGGAAAGATTATTTGTGGCCCATAAGTTTTGAGTGTTTGGTCCATGTTCTACTGGTTTAAGGCAGACAGGGCATGGTGGAAGGACCTGCGGGAGGAAGCTTGCTCAATCTGTGGCACCCAGGAAGCAGAGACAGAGAAAAAGGAGCTTGGGACAAAAGCCTACCCTCCCAGATCACACCCCGGTGACCCACTTTCTCCATCTGGTCCTGGCTGCTAAGAACACATTCAGCTATGAACTCATCCATGGATTAATTTACTGACGAGGACAGCACCCCTGTGATATAATCATCTCCCAAAAGTTCTACACCTAGACACAGGAGGCATTTAGAGAATATTTTAGATCTGAACCATAATAAGAAAAATTTATTTTGCATACTTCTGGAGGCTGGAAAGTCCAAGAGCAGAGTGTTGGCATCTGGTGAGGTCCTCTGTGCTATGTCATATTATGGTATCATGAGGAAGTGTACCATGAGACCGAGAAAAAGTATCTGTCTGAATTCTTCTGTATCAGGTATTCATGACCCAGATAGCTAAGTCACTTTTGGGATATTACTATTAACCCATTCATGGGGAACAGAGTCCCTCATGACCTAATCATCTCATACTGTAACCACCTAGTAATATGGTTACAATGGTGACATGGATTTTGGAAGACGTACTCTGACCATAACATCAGCTAATTTGGGGGTAAAAGCTCTAGCAAACAAGAACTGACTTTGCAAACAAAAGCAATGAGGCTGCCTTTTCCATTTATTTTTTAAGTATCTTGTCTTTGTACATGAAGTTTGTAATTTTCACAGAGGAATATCTGGGTTTTATAACCCTTCACAGTTGTTAATTGTGCTTGGCAAGTCAGTCTGTTCCCAAAACAGCTCAACAAAAGTTCTTGCAAAATGACTGTGGTCCTTGTAGTCAAAAAGTTGGGTAAAAAACCAATTAGACATTCTTTTTAATTAGAGAATGCCCATGCCCATACAGGTGGCTTTGATCTTTTTAAAAAGCTCTAATGAAAACTGCCAAAGAGTTTCTTATGTCCTCATATCATTAATAATATTTAAATGAGGGTGTCTAGGAGAATCATGCAGAATTTCCATACTATTTAGTGAGCTGGAGCTTTGTAAATTATGATTATTTTTCTTCCCTTATAACTGTAAGCTCATTTTGGTTCCTTTTCTGTCATTATAACTAGGCTGCAAATGGAATAGCTTCTATGCCAGATGACAGGCTACTGCCTTGGGTAAAGCCGTGTTAATCTTCTTTTTTCCTGTTACACCTTTTTGCACATCCTGTGTTAGGTATTCAGGTCTTTTGACAAACCACCTATATCTTAGCCCTTTAAGGCAGAAACAAATCTGTGTTCTTGCAAAATACTACACACACAGTGTGAGGAATCTTGGCTTATTTAAAACACATCTGAAATATATTGGAACACGAAGAACCCTTTATCCTTGGGCTTCTGAAATAGGCTGGAGGGTTGGTTTCTTCTTTCAGAAAACTCATCAGAGGCAGCTAAGCTTGTAGATAATCCTCAGGTAACTTGGAAGTCAGGCACACTGAATTCTAGGAAGTAAACATCTTTTACTGATCCCTTAAGTTCTGCAATATATTCACCTTCTTTTTTTTCTTGGGTTCTTTGGTACTGAATTTCGTCTCACATTGTATTTTGACGTACAGAAGAACTCTAACGCTTTCACTTTTCAAAACTAGAATCTTAGATCATGTAACAAGTACATGCTCACCCCCAACACATTTTAAATTCTCATTCATAGCAATATTCTAAAAATCTGGAGGAAGGAAGGCATTTTATTACCTAAGTCTGACAAGCAAACAATTAATATGACTGCTCTGTGCTCCATCCATGGTCATGAAAAGAGTCAAACGTCTATTTCTTGATTTCAGTTTGTTAGTATTAACATTCTGAACTCACCACCATCTAGACTATCTGCCTACAGGAAGCTCCAGGCTGTTGGTGTCTCTTCCAAACTTTTATATGTATCGTCTTGTATCACTGCAGCCTCCTTTTCTAGCCACTAGAACCCCGAGCCTTTTAGCTATGTCCAGCCATTGCCAAAATACAAGGCCCAGCAACTACCCTTGTGCCATTTGCCTCCCACCCAATGAGCAAGAGCGCATATTTGGTCAAGTCCTACTGCTTCTTGAAGTTGATAGGTTCTGTTCTTGCCACATGCATGAACACCACACTTCTTCAATACAAAATGGACTCTGGTTGAGAAAATAAATGAGTCTCGTTTCTGGTTTCTCAACCTCATCTCTTACTACTTCTCAATCTTCTCATGACTTCTTGGTAAATATCTTTCAAAAATAAATCTGACCATTATGATGGTTAAAATGCTTTGATAACAAAAATATCCAAATGCCTCAATATGGCCTAGAATAGTCTACAGATCTGTTTGCTTCCTACATCTCAAACATCACTCAATTCTTCTTTTCTCTTTGCCCACTATACTCCAGTTTCTTTTTTCTGACCTTGATATGGCAATCTCTTTTCATTTTGAGACTAATTTTTTCATTTTTAGTTTCTTCTGGCTATGTATTTTCTTTTCCAAAGATCTTCATAAGGTATGATGTTTTGTTTTTGTTTTGTTTTGAGATAGGGTGTTGTTAATATAGTTCAGGCTGGCCTTGAAGTCATGGCAATCCTGCCTCAGCCTCTTGAGTGCTGGGATTACTGGCATATGCCACCACTCCTGGCCTCAATTTCCTAAACCCAAGCTATGGTCTGACTTCTTGTTCTTCAAATTTCTTCTGTGTATGCTTCTCAAAGACAGGCAGTGGAAGAGGTGATAAGACTACTAATGCCTGGGTTCTTCTGCTAAAGTGTATGGTTATTTCTGGGAACTCTCTGCTCTTGCATTTGGATGGATTAATTGGATATGGAATATGCACAGAGGTGTTAATTCCTTGGCTAAAGGGCTTAGCCAGTGTCCTTTCTGTTTCTGCCCACTGGCTGAAAAGAAAGGACCCTGAAGCTCTAGGGTAGGACTGAGAGACAAAATGAAAGGAGCCTGGGTCTCTGAATGGCTAACTGGATGGCTGCCTACCAAAGAATGGATTGGACAGTATGTGAAGGAGAAAACTTTTGTATTAAGTCACTGACATTTTGCAGTTTATGTCTTATGGCTATCACTACCATTACTTTAAGCTGGACCAGAAATCTCCCCTCCACACTCAACTTGCCTAATCACTATGAGACCTGTCTCTTCTTCTTTCCTAGATTCCTCCACTGCTCCTCCCTAGACTCTCTCACTGCAATTTCTATATGTTCTTCAGAAATATGTCTGACAAGTTATATTTATACATTCATTTACATATTTTTTCTTCTGTCTTCTCCTAGACTATCTCTCATGTAAGTAGGAAAAATATATCCCCCATATAATTCTCTGCCTGGAACATTAATAGACATACAAAACATATTAGTAGAATGAATTAAAAATGAGAGACTAGTGGAAATAGTGTTACAGTTTTTGAAGTAGCAGGAAAGCTGAAAAAGGGACAGAGATTAGGTATCATTCATCTGGCTCAAGAGTGCTAGGCTGGAGAGTGGAGTGGAAGCTGTAGAGGTGAGGATCACGTGTTCCTCAGTTAGACACTGCTACAAATTATGTTAACAGCCTGTTAACAAGCAAGGGCTCACTGCCATTGGGTACAGAAGTCAATATTATGGCATAGGTTTTTGGAAAAATAAAAGGCTTTATTGTGACATTGAAAAAACAGATCTCTGCTTCCTTAATCAGTTGCTATTGGGGGAATTTACTGGAATGGAGAAAGGAGAAGCTGCTTGTTGACTGGAGGTCAAGGAGGGAAAATTTTAGAGTTCTTTCGAGCAGGTGTAGGTGGTCATCACAACTAAATTTTCAAAAACCTAGTCCATTTAACTTAGAAGCATATAAATGATCATATAGCACACAGAAAAACTAAAACTAATCAATATACATTTTGCTGGCATATTTCTATACTATTTAAGAACTTCCATAAATGTGAATTACTTGAAAATGAACGAATATATGCTAAAGCAGATGTTCTAATGGTAAAAGAAAATATTCTCCTTCTTGTTTTATTTTATCTTATTTTATTGAGATGGGGGTCTCACTCTGTTACTTGGATTGATCTTAAATGTTTGGACTGAGATTCACTTACCCCATCCTCTAGAGTAGCTGAAACTACCATACCTGTCTACTCTCATATTTGTAAATACATCTTTCTTAGTACATATTGAAACTGTATTATTTAGCTTTTCTGTTGATATGATGCAATATCTGATACCCATAACCTAAATAAGAAGATTTGATTTTGCACATAGTTTCGTAAGATTCAGTCCATTGTCAACTTGCTCCAATGCAGAAACGTCACACAGTAGAAGGATGTGGAGCAGCAAAGATGGTGTCAGGGAGGGACTAGCACCAGAGAAGAGGTGGTCAGGGATCATACACAGACCCCAAGGTGATGCTTCCCTGATGCACTGTGACACAACCAGAAGTATGCTCTTGCAATTCCCTTGGTAGCTTGCAACACAATCATGTTGACACAATTAAGCTTGAGACAGTTACTACCACAGTAGTCATTCCAGATATCTCAATGAGTTAGGAATGCCATAACAAAATACCTGAGACCATGTGGGTTAAACACTATAAATCTATTTCTCATAGTTCACCTTGCTGTGTCTTTACATGGTCTTTCTCCTGTGCATCCCTGATATCTATCTCTCTTCTTGTAAGGATATCAATCTTATCAGAGTAGGAGCCAACTTTTGTAATCTCAATCATCTCTTTGAATGCTTACCTTCAAGTATCGTCACATTGGGGCACAGCACTTCAACTTACACATTCTTCTTTTGCAAGGAGTGCAATCAGACTATAGCAGCAAATGAAACAAAACAACATACCCCCCCCCAGAACAAAACAAAACAAAAATTCCCAATGAGACAATTAAGTGCAGAGACTTTAGTATTAGGGCCCTGCCTAGAAAATATATGATGAGATTTACCTTGAATGTTTGAGCTTCATCTATAAAAAAGCATGCCAGTGTATTTTTCTAAGCCTCCAAAATGTTATGAAGGACAACAGTGCTGTATAAAAGAGCATGTAAATGCTATCCAGTGCCTGGAATGTTTACCCAGTCTGTCTTCAAAAGCACTCTGGATATTTTCTTGTCATTTGGCACTTGCTGCCTTTCTGCCAGACCTTTTTGTCATCCCTACCTCAGAAAGACTCCCTTCTTAGCTTTAAAATTTGGCCTGTATGTAGTTCCAAGTCTTTTGTCTGGCAGCCTCAGGCCACTGAGGTGTGCTCATGTCGGCTCAGTCTTGCAAACCTTGGCTCTGACTCATCTGGAAGAGAGAATGGACCTTGCTTTGTCACAGAGAGGGAAGCACAGTTATTTTGTGCTTACTATAAAAGAAACCAAATCAAATTAGATTAGCAAAAAACTATAATTATAGACTATTCATAGAAAAGCACTATAGTATTAATTTGAGGCTTACATAATTAATGGCAAAAGCAGTGCCCAGCCTCAGCCATTGCTAGACAAAATGCTGTCAAGATCTCCAAATGTTAGGTTTGGGTTGTTCCGTAACACCAGTGGGCCACTTGTATCAAAGGAGTAGCCACATAAATGTTTTATGTTACTTGAAAGTAAAATTGAGTTTTAGCCAACTATGAAATATGTCTTTAGCTATTTTCCCATTGCTAGAACAAAGTACCAGACACTTGCGATTTAAAGTGGAAGAGGTTTCTTCTGGATCATGGTTTCGGTCCATGGTTGACTGACTCCAAGGCAGAAATAAAATCGAAGAGTTGAAGGAAGGAGCTTGGGACCAGGGTACCCTGCTCCAGGTCACAGTGCCAGTGACTCATCTCCCACCAGCTTCCACCCCAACATCGCATTCAGCTACTGAACTCATCAGTGGAAACCATAACAAGATTCAGTGACAAACTTGATGAGATTAAAAAATTGTAAATTTCATCCCATAAACAACATAGCTTGTCAGTTGCATGCCCACCCATTTCACCTTTCACTTATATGCTGCTGAGGAAGTAGAAGACCTACCTGTTCCATATGGAAAAGACATGCAGACATTGCTCCTAGCTACAGGAAACTGAGGTGTGCTAATGTCTGAAACACCCACTGAAGACTTTTTAGGAGCAGATGGCCCTAAATGTGTGCTATTTGAACTTTAAAATTACTTTAGAGAAATATACTTGTCTCAAGCATTCAGAGAACAGAGATTTGTCTTAAGAAAATTGGTACAAATGTGACAATTTGAAGTTCAACAAGTTCTGGACAGATGAGGAATTAACCATAATGCAGTTGCTATTTAACATGTAAGTTAAACTACGGCCATCTCTTTAGACAAGCTTCGTAAATTTCCAGAGATATTAAACTCCAAGATCCTAAATGCCCAAGGCAAAGAAAGTAAAATAACTAATATAGTTACAAGGTCTCACAGGAAGCTAAGTAGATTATTAACATTCATAAGAAAATTTCCAAATTAATGACCTAGAGAGAATAATATTTGGGTTTAATGATTCTAACAAAAGACATGTCTCTCATAATGAGTAAATAATGTTCATTTGATTTTTACCTTGTGGTGGGGCTGGACTACCGTGAAAATATGTAAAGTAGTTAACATATTTTATAACCTTGGGAAAGAAATGTGTGAGATAGCCTCATTATATTTGTCTTCAATTTCTGAAGTTTTATGAAATCAAATTCTGAAAGCTAGCCATTTTGAAATAAATGTATCATTTTGATCAGTTAATCATAAATCAGAATTTTTGAGAGAAGTGAAACCTTCATCTAATGAGCTATTTACTTTTTAAATACTTTCTGTTTGTCTCCACAGCCCTCCAAGCAAATAAATTGAAATGTATTTTTCGGTGCTGTTGATAATGCTATTTGGACTTGGTTATTTCTGCTTGTTAGTCATTGCCTCTGATAAGAATGAGTTGAAACAATTTATATTTAACTTAATTTGACATTGTTTCTTTCCAAATGTAAGTTCATCTTCCTTACCTTTGCAGGTGATATTGGTGATTACTTGTCCAAACACAATTATTCTGTAAATGCTTAACTGTTAACAAATGCAGCCTCAGAGACCCAGAAATTCCAATTAGTTTAAGCCAGGTACTGGTGCAACTGGCCTATTGAGTAGGCCAAAACTGGTCATGTACAATCATGAAAGTATATTTTTTAATCCTTTGGTTTTAGTCATGCTCCAGTGCATTTCCCTTTTTTTCCTCTTGACTACATCTTGGGCACTTACAGATATTAAAACTTGATCCCGTCTAAATCTAATCTTCTTTGATTCCTGACACATGCCTGATTTACGGCTGGGTGGGTGTGTAGTGGGAGGTAGCACGGCCATTTTTATTACTTCTCCCAGCTACTCTGGACTGTGGTAGTGGGAAGAGAATGGGGAAAAGGATTGAGGCCATTGCAGCTTCCCAGCCAACATGATGAATAGGTTATCCTTGGTGTGTCAGCGGGGAGAGGGGTCTTCCAAGGCTCCTATAGGAAGGTCTCCAAATGGTACAGTTACTTCTACTGAAGAGCTCGTTTCTCTGCTACCCTCTTCCCATTTCCTGCCTCATAGTGGTCTCCCTAATAGCTCTTATTGCTGGATCTGCTTGTCTAACAGAAAGACAGTGCCTATCTGCTTTGCATATAGTATGCTCATCTGACCCAATGAAACTGGCATATTTTTGCCATGACAAAGGATGTGAACACAGGCTGTCCTCCTGTTGTCCCATTGTGTCCTACCATCTCTCATCAATTCTTGTTTTGATTCAAATAGACAAGTCTGCATCAAAAACCTACTTCATAATGAGATGACTGTCTCAATTTCTTGCAGGGGTCTATATCTCCATGAATGAACCTTTCGGTACTTTTTCTTTGCAGACCAGGAAGGCAAGAACATTTCTTCTCCCAGTCTATGGGATCAGAGTGAGAGCTGAAGTTCTCTTTTTCATATTCACTTGTCACAAATCTGACAATCTTTTTGGCCCCATCCTAGTCATCTGGTAATAGACAGAGAAGTGAGAACACTGGGACAATGGATGGAGTGAATAAGGCTGCTTTACTGTGGCACTCAATGTGTTTAGTCCCAAAGGCAGTGACATTCATGAGTGTTTATTCCTAGTTCTTTACTTACCTATCAATTGATAATTATTAATGTTTTACTACATTTTACCATATGAAATTTTTTATAAATAAAAAAGCCTGAATATTAGTCATTCTATAGCATTCAACCTAATTACAGCATGGAATTACTCATTTTCAAATCTGCTATTGTTTGAATTCAGAGTTGATATTTCTTCTGGCAGTTTTAGGGAGGAGAACTGGGACTTCACAGCAAAGGCTCCTGATTACTGGCAATGTTGATAAGCTTCTCTGCTTCCTGAAAGTAACTTAAACAGGGCTTTAAAAAGCAAGATGCAGCAATGAATTAAAAAAGTAATTTAAAGGCAGAATGCATCAATTTAAGCAATGATTTTGGTACATCGTTTTTCTTTCTTTTTTAAGTTCAGGATCTTTACACTGAGTGACAACACCAGCCTTTTTTAAAATTTATTTTTTAAACAAGGTCTCACTAAGTTGCTAAATTGCCCAGGTTAGCTTTGAAATTATAATCCTCTTGCCTCAGCCGCTAGAGTGCTGGGATTGTAGGAATGTACCACTAGGCCCAACTGATTTTGGTACATGTTTTTCGTAAAAAGGTAATTGTGTTTACTAGCCATACCACGATAATTACCTAAGAGGTTGAAAAACTTGATTGTAGTTTTGAAAACCTGCCAATCATAGAATATTCTAGTGAG
The DNA here is from genome assembly GCA_004027295.1 of Dolichotis patagonum. Lineage (NCBI taxonomy): Eukaryota > Metazoa > Chordata > Mammalia > Rodentia > Caviidae > Dolichotis > Dolichotis patagonum. Next base: position 340,652 of record PVJX010000106.1, read on the forward strand.
TGAACTCAAATGTAACATCCAGAATTACATAGTCTGTTCCTCTAATTACCGTTATTACCAAGGCAGCCATGTTCACACAAACCATGACACAGGTATTCTTGTGAGGTTGTTAGAGAAACAGAATGGTTTCATGAACAAAAGACCCCTTCCTACCAATAGGGAAAGAAGAGAAAGAGCCTAATTTTAAGATTTGGTAATTGTCAGAATACATGCAAGTAAATAGCAGTCAAACAACTGCAAAGTCTGTATAGAATGTCGGGTAAAATTGTTTAGAATGGTTGAAACAGACTGGCTAACAATTCTCTGATCTGCTTGAGAGACTAGAAGATGCACCTGTGATGGATTGCTTATGTATACTGAGTTTTTTTCTGGAAATGTTCACAGTGTCAGGGCCCAGACACCTGCACTGCAAAATTAAGAGGTTGACACTGTTTTTGAGGTACTGGGGATGGAAGCCAGCATCTTGCTAAACTGCTAAACTGGGCTATACTGGGACTGAACAGTATTGCAGTCCTTCTACTCCAGCCGCCCCCCACAATGCCAGAATTACAGGGATGTGCCACCAAGCCTCAGCCAAGGGGTGGAGCTTTAAATTAGGCCTATTGCATAGTCAAGGAGACACCCTAAAGAAGGAAGGGGCAGCAAGGCAGCAGCTTCCCCTCGCCCCTCCAAAAAAGAAACATGTCATCTTTATACATGTATATCTTTATACATCTATATAAGGTCTTGGACAGAATATGGTTACATTTCTGGGGGGCAGTTTGCTGTTGTGTGTCACTCTTACAGTGCAGACCCGAGTGTTCCCCAGAAGCCTCATGTGTTTGGAAAGTGACTGGATCACAGGGCCACTGTGCTCATCAGAGGATTAGTACACTAGTAAGTTCTGCCCTGAGTGTGCTGTTAGTAAACGGGATCTGGCGGGACGAGGCAGGTCGTGGGTCACTGCAGTGTGACCTGGGAGGGTACCCAGCTCCTCTCCACCTCTTCTCCTTTCCTTTTCAGCTTCCTGGCTGCCACAAGCTTGTTTCCTCCCCACCAGCCCCTTCCATCACACTGTTTCTTCTTTTAAGCCTGCAAATCAGGAGCTGTAATCACGGACCAATGTAAACTTCTCCTCTAAGTTGTGTTAGATATTTTGTTCCAGTGATGAGGAAAGTGACTAAGACAATCATGAAATTCAAAACACATTCACATTCTTTGACCTAGTGATTTGATCTGTCGAGATGAATCTGTGACAAATATACACATTTATTTGTATGTAAGGAAGTCCACCTCAGAGTTACTTAGATGTAGGGGTAATAATTTAGAATAATATCATGTCTATCAATAACTGTTGGTTAATCAGTAAGTGCCATGGTTAGGATCATATATAAGCAAGTTTTGCCATGTGATTTTTTCCCATGAAAATGCATATAATATATATTTCAGACACATACAAAAACACTCAAATGATATAAGTACAACTATGTCTACAGGATGTATGAAGGGTAATTTATATTCTACTATATACTGTAGTCTATTTTTCTACAGTTTACTTGTTTCCAGAAAAGTGAGCTCTATGAATAAATAAAATGAATTAAATTGTAATGAGCTAACATTTAATAGTAGCTGCTATTCAATGACTTCTAATAATTTTTAAGGAAAACTATTTTTTAACTTTCTATTTGTGTTGGAGAAGGGACATCTGTTTTAGTATCTCCTGACAGTATTTTTTGTACATATTTTCTCAGAGTACATAGAGACTTGCTTGCGTTTCTGCCATGCCTCCTTTTTAATCTGAAAGTTGCCGCAGTCCACAGATTTTAGTTGGAAACCTAGCTTGTAAGTCCAATCCTTTACATTTTGGCAATAGTTCTGTAGACACATTTCTTCCCACTTTGGTATGTCTGCCTTTGTATAGAGAACAGGTAGAGAAACAAAAATCATACAACCCTTCGGCTAGATTCGTGGAAGTGAAGGTGGTGGGGTCAGGAGAGTCCAAACCTGCTATTTTCTGTATGTGGCTGAATAGAAGAGTGAGCCAATCTTCCTATTTATCCTGATTTCTAAAGAGGATGAAGCAAGCACAGTTGTTCCTTAGTATCCCTAGGGGATTAGCTCAGGACTTCTCTCAGATACCAAAATCTAAGGACACTCAAATTTCTCACATAGAATGGCACATTATTTGCATGCAATCTAGTTCATCCTCCCATATACTTTTAAAATTTTTCCAAATTATTTATAATGCTTATCACAATATAAATAGTTGTTACACTGTATCATTTAATTTCAAGGACAAAAATGTATGTGTTCAGTACAGTTACCTATTTTGCATATTTGGTTCAGTAAGTGGTTGAATAAAGACACGCAAGACTCTCTGTTTGCCAGAGCTGACTGTAACATTTTTGTCTCCCTGTAGAGTGAAATTGTGAATATGTTCTCTTCTTTGTAATGTAAGAAATGGGTAGAGTTGTTAAAGCAAATGGAAAACATAGATGAAATATGTTGGTGAGGGCTAAGATATCTTACGGTTTTAAGTTCTTTCTTACAGATCATGTAGAATGCTCCAATTTGTTTCTAACATACAACAGAAAACTCATTATAAGAATTTTTCAAATACTTTTAATGAAGAAGTTGTAAGGGATTTTTTTGAGGATGTTGAAACTGATGTGCAGGAGTAGCTGAAAAAGGGTGGTTATAATTTTTGAATGTTGGTAATTCACATATAATAGATCCATGGTGATTCTCAGGTAATGAGATTATCCCATCATTTGGCAATTATGCATTCCCCAATTGTCCTTGTTGAATTAAATTTCCTCCCATTATTTTTTGACATCTCCGATTTACCACTAGATGGCACTTAAAATCCATGAGACCCAGAGATGGCTCAGCTGGGAGGCAAGAAGACCCAGGACAAGAATCCAACTTGAGTTCTCAGAATAGTATTATCTATTTGCTGGAGAAGAAAAGCAGACCCAAGGTTATCTGAGATGATTGGAGCATAGGATTCTTAACATGAACCTATAAATGATAGAATGTTTCTCTTTAAATATAATTTGCCTTCACCTAAATTGCTATTGATGAGCAGGTTTTTAGTGTTAAGACAACAGGCTATGGGACTAATGAGGGTTTGGTAAACAGCAAAAGGCTGTGTTCTTTCTGAAGAGGTTTGCAGTGTGCAGATGGAATCAAAATGTGGGGTTTTAATCCTAGCTCAGTGCCTGCTCTGTTTGGCACCAGGCTCACTGCTTTTTGTGTTTTATTTCTTGTCTATTTGGTTTATATTTCTCTCCAATATCAGAGGAACAAGATCCAGTATAAGAACATCATGATGCACAAGACTGAGCAGCAGAGCGTAACAATTGATTTCAGAAATGCGGCAGTAGCCAAGCAATCAAACTGGATGTGGCCATCAGGTATGGATAGAGTGAGTGGCAGGTGGACTTAGAGGAGCGGTCGGGGTCCATCTTTAGCCAAGGCATTATGCAACACTATCATGAGCAAAGCACAGACGAGTAAATAACAGGCAGCCTCTCAGTGCTAGGCACCAGGCAGTGCACACAGCCAGAGCGCAGTGAAGGGAAAGCTACTGGATTGGCAGTCAGGGTGAGGAATTGGGTCCAGACTCCACAATCAATCTCCAGTGTGACCTTGGACAAATTAGGATGTCTCTAGGCCTCTGTTTCCTCTTTAAAACAGTGAGCTTTGCTAATATAATTTCAGAAGCTCCTTGTAAAGTTTTAAGATCATGTCAAGACCTAAGTTTTAAAATGTCATCGTTGCAATTTGCAATGTGGACATAGCAGAGATTGTATCATCCTGACTGTTTTCTACAGCAGGTGATGAAGGCTGAAAAAGGTGGTAATGTCCTGGCTACAACGCTAGCTATAGACTATTTTTTGTTACCAAAAATGTGATCTGGACTATGTCAGCTTCTTTGGAAATGCAAATTCTCAGGTTTCATCCTAGACCTCGTGAATCAGAATCCACATTTGTGAACAAGATCTCTCAGGGATTCACACACACAGTAAGAGGCACTGGGCTCTGCCAGGCTATCTGGGCAAGTTCCTGTCTGCGATAGCTTGCAAATAAAATATCTCCTTTTCTTCCTCTCCTATGTGACAGCATCACTGAACTGAGGAGTGAGGTTTATTAAATACTTCAATAAATATTTATTAAGTACCTCTTATGTCTCTGCTACTGTTACCTTCTAGGATATTAGAGAGAAACAAGAATGAATCTTTATCCTCATGGAGAAGTAAAGGACTACTTATGGAAGTCCATCTTCTTTTTCTGTTTGTCTTCTATGTTGCATTAGAATTTAAGTTGTAGGACGAAGCCTGATGTATCTAGCAGCATTAGTTGAGGGGTTTTTTTTTGTTGTTGTTTCTAAATCTCCTAAGACAAAGTTTTTTAACCGTAGAAAGATTGGCCATATGGGCCAGAAAATTCTGTGTTCTTTGGGATTGTGTTGTGTTTTGTAGGATCCCTAGCAGCATCCTTGACCTCTATCCATGAGATGTGAGCAGTGAGGTGACAGCTGCTATTATCTCCAGACATTGCTACATGTCCCTAGAGGCTTTTCCAACTTCAACTTAGAACCACTGAGAGGAAGTGGAGTCAAGGGGAGAGGCACACAGGAGGAGCCAGGAAGGAGTCTGATTACATTTAGCCAGGGAGCCACACTCTAATCTCACCACTCTGGGAGACCCAGGCTGGAGGATCACAGGTTTGAGTCCAGTCTGGGCAAATTAGCAATTTAGTAAGACGTTGTTTCAAAAAATACAAAACCAAAACCAAAGTCAACAAAAAATCAAGCAAACAAATTGTGAAGGCTTTGGGTTTAATCCCCAAAAACAAAATAAAACATCTGACTGAGTAGATTTTCAGAAAAAGAGGGTTTGTGACCTTTCTCATTGTTGACCCCCCCTCTCTGTACTAATAGATAGAGCTTTTATGGGTTTTAAAGTAGAAAATATGTTTAGAATTAAACAAGGGTCTTGTAAATGAAATTTCTTTGAAATTGTCTGTATGGTATGAAAAGAAATACAAGAGAGGAGACATCTCTTACAGATGTTTCTATATTCACAACACTGTTATGAATTAAAATTTTGTCTCTGGACAGTCAAGATTTACTCTTCCTGGCTTTTTCCTTTTTTAGGATTAAGACTTAAGTAGAGAATTATTGAATATTACGTATTGTGCCAACTAGAGAATCTTTAATATATTTGTAGAACTTCGTAGATCCCCCAAACAATCAGATGACTTTTATCTCCTTTGGAACAAGTAATATTTAAATAACATACCCTGAAGACTCCTTAGCTGCTAGCATCTGTAAGTTCCTGGCCAAATTTACAGGTGAGAGAGGGAATAGTTCTGAAGAGATTTTAGTGCAAATAAATACCACCAGAGTGAAATGACAGCATTTCTCTTGCATAAAAGCCAAAGCAGAACAGAGTTGTACAAATCCTCTGTGTTCCCAAGTCCTGAGTAGAGAGATACGTAACCTTTCCACAGTTCTGTGTAAATTCCAGAAGGCTAGTCTGTCTTGACTCGAGTGTACCTTGACCTCTGTCCTGTAGGGACAAGAATTGACTCCTGAAATCCCTCCTCAAACTAAAAATCTACTCTCCTGACTCATTTGTTTAACCTCTGTGACATGTAGTAAAGCTATGGACTTTCTAAGGCTGACAAGTGTGGAAGGTGGGCTGGAGTGGTGGGAGGAAATCTGAGTCCCACACTCAGCCTTTCTCGCAACTGGCAATGTGAAGTGCATTATTGAAAAAGGCTGGCAGCTCTAGGCATTGTTTGGCTTTCTACCTTGGCAACAGCAAGCAGAAAACTGTAGGGAAGTTTTCCCTTAATCTTCTGGCACCTTCTACCCTGGTGCAATGCAATATGCAGTCTGCGGCACACTGAGCCCTAAGAAGTGAATAATTGACTTCAAGTAATTTCTCTGCCATCATGCTTTGAGGCATCATTGCCAGGCGAAGAAAACATACTGTTTTGACAATCACCAATAACTATTTTTCTCTGGAAGTAATTAGAGTAAGGTTGTTGGGGTGTCCAGGTGAAAGTTCTAAGTGTCACTATAGCTTTCAGTCAAATTGTTGCCTACTTTCCTGTTATCCACTGAGTATACTTGGAATCATGACAGTGTTGCCCATCACTGTTAAAAGTATAGAATCTTGACTCATCCTAGAACTACTGGACCAGAATCTGAGCTTAATGGGATTCCCAGGTGATTCAAATACATTTTTATATCTAAGAAGCAGAACTTTTCTAGATGGGTGGGTCTCAGTCTTGTCAGCACACTGGAATCACCTGGGGGGTTGAATGATGATGCTAGATCATTGATGCTATACAGACCAGTGGTTCTCAATTGGGAATAATTTGCCTTTCCCATGCCTCCATGCACGTTTGACAATAATAGCCAATATTGGCTGTCACAGCTATAAGGGTACCACTGACATTTATAGGATAGAAATTCAGATACTGCCAAGCACCCTACAGTACAGTGGGCAGTGGCTCACAACAAAGAATTACCTGACCCCAAATGGCAGCAGTGTCAACACAGAGAAGACTCTAGATCAACTAGTTTAGAATATTTGGAGGTAGGGACCAGTAACTATATATCACTGTAATACTTCCTAGGTGAGTATGATGTGCTCTCAAGGCTGTTATTCACTGGTAGGAGATTTGTAAATACAGACCCATCAAGACTAGGAGTTGAAATGGAAGAAACAGAAACAAATTAACTCAACTATAAGCACCTGAGTATTGACAAAGGCACTGAAAACATGCCTTGGAGAAAACACAACCTCTTTAACAAATGGTGCTGGGAGAACTGGATATGCACATGCAGATGACAAGCTAGATCTATCTCACCCTATCCTGATGTTAATTCAAAATGGATTGGAGACCTAGGTGTAGGATGGCAGAATTTGAAATTGTTAGAAGAAAACATGGGTTAACACTTGAAGCCATAGGCATAAAGGCTTTTTAAGTATGGCTCCAATAGCAAAGAACTGGCAATGGCAAGAATCAACAAATGGACTACATCAAGATAAAAAGGTTCTGCACAGCAAAGGAAGCAATCAGAAGAGTGAAAGAACAGCCCGTAGAAAGTGAGATGATCTTTTTCATGTGTTCTTCTTTTTTTTTGACATTTTAAGAAGATTTTATTTCAAGAGAAAAATAAAAACAAAACAGAATAAAGGCTAGCAACAATACAGAATTCCAAGGAAAAAAGGAAAAGAGCAACAACAAAAAAACTAAGAAATTATTACTTGACAAATTACATACTGACTTCTTGGAAATAGTTGTTCAAATTACAAAGTTAAAACATGTAAAGTAGACATTCAAACAGTGAGACTGTTAACAGTTCTGATCCACGATCTGACAAAAACAGCAATATGGTCATCCATCTTACCCACTCAAATATACATGCAATTATATCAAAAGGGTAAAATTAAACATAACAAAACAGAACAAAGCGGATCACAAGAAAACAATGTAACAGACATAAATTTCAAAACTAGACAATCAGAGATATTCACTTTCTATCATATTGACTCTTGTTTTCTTCCAAACAGTTGTCCATATTGTCACATACAGGGAATTCACCTGAAACAACATAGTATGGAATTGATCTGAGCAGGACGAGGAGGGCATTTCAGGTCTTCAAGACCAGACAATAGGGACACCAAGAATGGCTGTCATAGTGTCTCTCATTCTCCTCAAAACAACTGTCCATACCTTCATGTGCATTAAACTTAAAAATCAAAACAAGCTAAAATCACTTTGAACAAAGAGTGACAATTTTGCTGGATTTCACATGACATTATGGAATCAGCACTGGGTACTATAGTGTCTTTTTTTCTTCAAAGTAGTTGTTCATTTCAACATGTGTTATATAGTTGGTTCTTGTAAACTGTTTATAAGCTCTACACATCCATGAGTCTCTACATGTATATCTATCATTTCTGTATTAGAGGGAAAAACAAAACAAAGCAAGATAAAACAAAACAATTCCTAGAAAAGCATGAAGCAAAAAAGTCATATAAAACCACAATACAAGGTGACCTACAATGGTTACCATGATTTCTCAGCAGTATATAACAACATCAATAAAAACAAAGCATTGAAGACATTATAAGACTTAAAAAGCAAGTAATAATCAAACTAGAGTGGGTATCTTAATGAATCTTGTTTTCTTCAGTGTATTGCCTATACTCTTAGACTTGATGCTATCAATCATAACAGATTTAAATAAAATCAGTCAATACAAAGTAGCAATCTAACAACCCAGATTCAAATAAGATCAGTCATAATAAGACAGCATAAGTTGTAAAGGGCTTCAGATTAAGTTAGGAAATTAGGGATGATTACCATAATATGTCCTCTTATTTTTGGGATAGCTGACCATGTCCTCAAGTCTAGTGTAAGTAGACAAACTGGAACAGCATGTAATCCATCCAAGCAGAGTGATGAGAATAATGTAAATTTTAAATCTTGTTACCCATTTAACAATATCCTCTGCCTCCCTTTTTTAGACAATTCCTCCCCTTTCACTCCCATAGGGTGTACTGCTTGTTTTGGGTCCCACTGCCTCCCTATATAGAGCATCTCAATGGACCCTATCTCCTGAGCTACTCTGCCTGTGTTTCTCTCTGTTAATATTTCAAGGCCATCTATACTAGAGATTACAGCCAATCTTCTCTGCCTTATTTCTGCTCTTCTGTTTTTCTGCCATTGGTTGTCTATTTTTCTGTTCCACTCCACTGTCTGCCCCATTCACTGAGGTCTCTCTGCTACTGTTCCTGAAATGCTCGTATTGTTTTTCTCTCTCTCTAAAATGTCCTTCAGTATTTTTTGTAGGGTTGGATTGGTGGTCACAAATTCTCCAAGTTCCTCTTTGTCATGGAAGCATCTTGTTTCTCCATTAATTTCTAGAGAGAGTTTTACAGGATACATCAATCTGGGCTGGAGGTTGTTCTCCTTCAGGGCTTGAATTCCTTCACTCCAAGCTCTTCTTGACCTGATGGTCTGTGTTGAAAAGTCTGCCGTGATTTTGATGGGTTTTCCTTTATAGGTGATCTGTTTCTTTTCTCTGATGGCTTTTAATATTCTGTTCTTATATTGAATTTCTGGGATCTTGATTATTATGTGTCTAGGTGTAGCTCTGTTTTGGTTGTAGGTGGCTGGAGTTCTGTATGCTTCATACATCTGCATATCATTTCCTTTTTCTATGCTTGGCAAATTTTCCTTAATAATTTATGTGAATAGCTTTTGCATTCACATAAATTTGACTCCTACTTCTTCATTCACATGCTTTATTCTTAAGTTATAGATCCTCTTGTTGTCTTCTAGTCTTTGTATAGTTACTGCCTGCTCCCTTATTATTTTTAAGAGATCTTCTCTTTCATGATCACACATTACAAGCCTGTGTTCAATTTTTGATAGGCTATCTTTGGTTTATTTCAAGCAGTTTTGCCAGCTTTCTATGGAGTCTTTAGTTTCCTGATAATATCTTTGCTTCATGATCTGCTTCATGAATTCTAGGTTTTTTTATATTCTTCATTAAACATTTCTCTCCTTTTGTGTTCCTCCATTCTTCTGCCTGTGTCTTCTTGAGAGGTGCCCAGCCTTTCTTTTATTAATCTACTTATCTCTTGTTTAATTTGAATTAATATTTCAGTTTTGATCCCACTTACGAGGTCCTGAAGATATCTCTTTATGTCTGCTACCACTGTGTTTGATGTTGCATGTTTGCTGCCCTCAATCTCTTTGGAATTTACCTCTCCTGGATCAATATTCTCAGGGTTGGGGGCTGGGGCCTTTTTCTGATTTTTCTCTCAAAACCATGTTTTTGGTTCCTTCCGTATAAGTGTATAGTCCAATTCCCAGCCCCTTTTCTTGTTGTTTAAAGTTCCTCTAGAGCATGCAGGCTAGAAGCTTCTGCCCTCTGCCGTCTGCTATCAGAGATTGAAGTTCAAGCAAGGGCAGTGTGTGCTGGCTCCTCCCCTCTGGGCCAGTCAACCTTTGCATACCTTCTCTGTGTCAGTTTGCGCTGAGCTCAGGGAATTAATCTGTAGTGACCCACTGGGTCTCTGCCAGGTGCATGGCCCAGTCCAAGCAGATTCAATCAATCCTCTTGGTGAGGGGAGCAACCATGAAGCCACTTCCTTATGGAGTTAGGTCTGTTCTGCCCAAATCCACCATTTTGTCCAGTCAGTTGCCCCTTTTCCATGGGAGGGTCTTATTCCCATCACTTACCACGTGTTAATGCTGGTCCCTGAGAACTGCTGGGCTCTTCGACCTCTGACTTCTGACTTCAGCGCGGCTGCAGTGCGAATTCACAGTGCCTCTGGGTGGGTCGCGTGCAGGGCCGAGTCCAGGCGAGCTGTGCACAGGTCTGTTCAGCTCCACGCTCCTGCTGCTCAAGCCAGTCTCTTTGGTGTGGTTCAGTTGTCAGGTCAGTCCTGGGCAGGAATTCAGGCGGATCAAGGAGGGCGCCGTGCTCGCTGATCCTAGCTTCTCTAATGGTAGCCCTAGGACCTCATATTGGAGCATTTTTTTAAACTTTAGTTTCTTCCTCGGTTGAGAGAGTCCATCTCTCTGTGTTTGGGTCTCTCCAGGGTGTTCTATTCTGGCATTTAAGCTGTCTCTGTCAGAGAGGGTCCCTCTCCTGCTACCTACTGGTCCGCCATCTTTGGAAACTCTCCAGCTGCTCTTCTGACAGAGGTATAATATTTAAAATAAACAAAGAACTGAAACAATTTAACACTAAAAAGCAAAATAGAAATCCTGAGAGCAAACCAATCAATAACTGGGCAAGTGAACGGATTAAATAGATACTTCTCAAAAGAAGTACAAATGGACAATAAGTAAATGAAAAAGTTTTCACTTCCATAATTAGGGAAATGCAAATAAAAAATATGTTGAGATTCTATCTCATCCCAGTAAGAAAGGCTATCAGCAAGCTCTCTCTCTCACATACACACACACACACACACACACACACACACAGGCACACTAAATGCTGGTGAAGGTGTGGAGGAAAAAAGAAATCATTTTGCACTACTTGTAGGATTGTAAGGTAGTACAACCACTATAGAACTCAGTGTTAAGTTTCCTCCAAAAACTAAAAATAGAGATACTATTTGATCCAGTTATGTTACTCTTTGGTATAGTCACAAAATAATTGAAGTCAGTGTACTATGATGATACTTGCACATTCTTATATATTGTGGCATAATTCATAGTAGTTGAGCTTCAGAAAAATCCTAGATGCCTGTTAATAGATGAATGAATAAACAAAATGTTATATATAATAATATATAATATAATATATAATATATAATCATATATTATATATATAATCATATATAACATATGGTTATATATATATGATTAAGCTATTAAGCTATAAACCTATGAAGAAGAATGAAATCTTGCCATTTGCAAGGAAAATGGATGGCGCTAGAGATCTTCATGTTAAATGAAATGGGCTAGATAAAGAATGTTTCATTTTACAGGGCAATCTAAAAAAGGGAGAGATGACAGGGAAGTAGAATTTTGACTATTAGAAATCAGGAAGGGAATCAAGGGAAGGGGAGAAAATGAAGAGGGGCTGATGGGGTTGAAAATAATCAAAATGTTATACAAATGTACCAACAAGATGAATCTCATTACTATTACTAATGTGTACTAAAAAAGATAGGGAGTTATGGATTTTGAGCTCCAGAAAGTGGTTTGGTTACAGAATATGGAGCAAGCTGAACGGTGGAGAGTGTTCAGTGACTTTAGCTGTAGGAGAAGGAGGACTGTGGGGCAGGGAAGCAGATGTTCCTAGTTAGAATCTGCAAATTGCCTGGACCTTACATATGCAGATTTAGAAATCTACTCTAGATCTATTAGATCATTAAGGGGTATAAATCAAGATCTGGAGAAACAGTCTCACTAAGGTTTTTTCCAGTGATTCATTTCTATTAAAAAAAACTACACTAAAATTAATAGTTTGAAACAATTCCTGATTAATACAGTTCTGTGGTCTGACTGGGTTCAGCCGAATTGTCTCTGCTCGGAGTTTTTCATGGAAGTACTGTCAGATGTCTGAGGCTACAGTCCTCAGAAGGCCTCACATGGCTCTCAGTGCTTCTGGCTCTTCAGTGATGGCTCAGCTCAGAGCTCAGCAGTCCTGTAGGCTAGAATACTTACCTTTATCTATTCCACATGCTTTGGCTTTTGTCAAAAGACAGGTAGGTTCCCAGAGCTAGCATCCCAAGAGCAAGTATGTCAAGAGGCCACAGCAGAATCTGCTAGGCTTCTTATCAGCCCATGTCAGAAATTACTCTTTATCACTTTTCTGCATTCTATTGCTTGAAGCAGTCCCAAGGTTCAAGAAGTTTGGGAAAGATTCAAGAAGGTTGGGAAACAGATTTATCTCTTGGTAAGTGGAATGGTAAATATTGTTGAAGGTATCCTTGGAAAACACCATCTGTCACATAGTCCAGGCAATCAAAGGGCAGGTGTGGGGAAGGCTGCTGTGCCAGGATATCTAAAATGATTGTATTCTGGAATGCAAATGTAAGACATCTCCACTCACAGCCACTGTGGAGGTCTGATACTGAAGGAATCTTCTTTGCAAATGACAAATTTTTCTCTCATGTGTCTGGAGAGAAGGCAAGGGTGCTCAAATGCAAATAAGAAAGCATGAAGCTCATGAGGACTCAGGATAGATGGTCATTTATAATCTTCCTGTATTCGAGTTTCAGAAACAATGAAATTGCTGTGCACAGTCACGATGCACACTGTCACGCACAACTAGAAGGGCATTGTAGGAATAATTCTCTGTCTGTATTTCACCAGTACCCTCAACATCTCAACTGTGCTTCTATTGCATTTTGCACACAAACATGAATACTATTATTTTCTAAATGTGACTGCCAATCAAAATTTTATGTGAGCTCAGAAAATAAAAGCATAAATGCCTGGGCCATACTCAACATTCACAAAAGCATCTCTGGATATGGGAACAAATTGTGTGTTTTTCAAAATGTGCTAAAATTTCTCCAGGTGTTCTTAAAAGGGGAATTAAACTTTAAAGTTGTTAATGGATGTGAAAAAATATACAGGTTCTTGAAAATGATGAATCTGTAAAATGAGCCAACTTATTTGGATAAAGAGTAAATGCTTTCTCTATCCTATTTGAAAATTTGATATTAATAAAGATCTGATAAATGAGTCAGACAAGTATAGGTGAAGACTACTGGTGTTTTCTTAGACATTTGATTTTCTGAAATCTTTCATATAGTTCAATTCATATGCTGTTAGATTCTTTTTACATTTTTCATCATATTTTATCTTAATTTATAAGTAATCATATATACTTATGGGATACAATGTGATGTTTGGATGTATGCATATATTGTGGAATAATTGAATCAAGCTAATTAACTTTTCTGTCACCTCACCCATTTATCATTTCTCTGTGATCTAAGATGATTGGAAGTTTCCTTCTGGCATGCAGAGTTAAAATCTCTTCTTTTAGCTATTTTGAGATAAAAATAAAAATTCTCTCCTTTAAATATTCAGAAATATACAGTACCTTATTATTAACTAGATCTTATTGATTTTAAGTTCCAGGAAAAGATTCAGGGGGTTGTAATAAAATTTATATTGAAATATTTGTTAAGCAAAGAACTGGTACTTTTTTTTCTTTTTATGGCAATATGGTTGGTAGTTTTTTTGCTAAGAAAGAAAACTTTTAAGAAGTTTAAGCAAAATTGTTTTTATTTCCTGGGAGTCTTATTCATTACAAATGACACAGAAAGATATGATTGATAGTTGTTCTAATTTGCTCATAATGTATTTGAAAATATATTACAGCAAAAGAAGTTCATTCAATAAAATTAAAACACATTACAAATCTTAGGTTCTTTTCCCTTTTGGTTTTCATGAGCTCTTGTGAATGCATTAGGCATTTATTTCTATCAAAGCACCTGACTCCCTTCATTCTTACCCTCTCCTATTAAGACATTTTGAGATTTGTTGGTGAATAAAAAGACGCAATACTGATTTTTGATTGGTACTAGTGGATCAGTCACAGTAATCAGTTGACTCTGCACTTAGTTCATGAAAATACTTTGCTCATCTCTTAAATTTTTTGAATTTTCCCATCATGTAAGTGGGAACCATAGTAGCTGTGAGCATGAATAATTCCTACCAACTTCAGGGCTTTCTTGAGAACAATTTTTCTATGTGTGTTTTACTGGTATGTCACCCTGAAAGGGGTATCATTCAAATCCTAGCCTATGAAATATGGGATACCTCGAATAGTAAAGAATTCAGAATGCTCAGTGTGTGGGTGAGAGAGAGAAGGATGTTGTGGAATGTACAACCCACAAGGATTTAAAAAGTTAGCAATTTATTCTAAGTTGGTCAGCAATTATCTATAGGAGTTAAGAAGTGATTGGAAGATGAATGAACACTGTGGAATCACAAGCATCACATCGCGTTACCTCTGCTGGGACTGTTGCAGTCTTTTTTTTCAAGTTGATGGGAGCAGTTCCACCCCTGAAACAACTGGAAGCCATCTGGTCATGCAGTTTCACCAGTGGAAGGTTGTCAAGTAATAGTCCTGAGTCAGTATTTTCCACAGCAGAAATAGAAAGGCACAAAGTTCCCTCTTACCTTGGAGACACCTAATTAATAATAGAAAACACCTTTATTCTGTGAAACATTTTCTTTTCTCAGACATGTGGAAGTTAATGGTTCCATGTGAGAAGCAGATGAGGATTAGTACAAATTACTCTGGGCCCAAGTGAATCACTTCATTTCTGTTCTGTGCTGCAGATGTTCAAACCACTGTTTGAAATTCATAGCTTCATTTGAATGGTGAAAACACAAGGTTTTTGTGAACTATATTTGGTTGTTTTTGTAAAAAAAATCCAATATCTCCATCCTCATCAGATGCATAATATCTAAAAGTTCTGACAGTGCTTCTCCAGTTTACATTTGCAGTGATGGATACACAAAAGTACCCTTTAATTGGTGTAATGTCAGCAGACTGAGAGGCTGAGGCAGGAGGACTGAGAGTCTCAGCCCAGCCCGGGCAATTTAGTGACTTAGCAAAAGAGTCTGCTCTTTTGCTCAATGCAAAGGTCCTGCCTTTAATTCTAGTTATGAGAGAAGCGGGGATGGGGTGGGGGAGAGAGAGATAGAGAGAGAAAGAGAGGTGAAACCTGACATTTAGTTAGAGCCCAGTAAATTAATTAATTTTGTTGTTATGTACATGTACCCACCCCAAATAAGTAATTTAAACATGTATTGCAAACATGTGCTGCTAATAAAAAACAATTTGTAAAATAATGAAGTAGAACTATGGGAGCTATTGGAAAATAAGAAGAGAGTTTTATTTGGTAATTTTGTTAATTTTGTGTTTTATAATGTTTAAAAAACAGTCTTCCACAATTTTTGTATACTCCCAATATCTCACTAAGTCACATTTCTTCGCATAAGGACTTGGAGAAATTGGAAAGTTATTATTTGCTCTATATATTATTTGTATTTTTGATATGATCATCCTAATAGCCCTGTAAGCTCAATGTTGCAATATTGCTATCAATTTGTATTTGATACCTGAGTAAAACAAAGTCCAAATGAGGTCAGCGTATTACCACATAATAACAAGCAGCATAACTAGAATTTAACCTGTATCTAACTACAAGATTTGGATCATTTTTTTCAACACCTAGTCCAACTTATACTTCTATTTTCTAAAGACTATGTCTAGTGAGTCTAAGCTTGGTACCATGAAGATGTCAGCACCCTTGTAAAAATTCTTGCACATTCTCATATTGATAATGGTCTCCATGTAAAAATACAACCAGCCTAAACTATCACTACTAAAAATATCCATTTATTTATTTTATCACTGAGCCTTGTAGAGTAATAACCCTAGACAATAACCAAATATAACATAGTTACAGGGGTGACTCAAGACATTATGGGAGCCAACACTTACCCTGAAAACCAGTGATGTGGTTCAGAAGGCTCAAGAACTAAAAGGACAGGAGAAAATGGATGGACACAAACTTGCCTTTTCTTTGCCTTTTTTTGGGTTCTATTTAGGCACTCACCAGGCTGGAGGATGCTGTCTAAATGACGGAGGTCTATCTGCTTTACTCAGTTTATCAATTCAAGTGTTAATTTCCTTAAGAAACACCCTATTAGCCATACTCAGACAAACGTATTACCAGTTATCTGTGCATTCTTTACCCTAGTCCAGTGGACCCATAAAATTAATGAACAATTCTGTCTAGGGGATAGATTTTAATTGGAAAGGGCTCCCCAGCACACCCCACAACATATCATTATAATGAACCTCCTCTATCTACAGGTAGACCAATTCTTTGCTCTACCAGAATTCTTAAGGGAGCCCTTGCTCCTTAATTTTGTTTTTTGTTGACCCAATATGTTCACGGCTTTCAGTATCAAAACCTTCAGTTTATTTTATGGTAGGTTGTAAATGTGATGAATCTAAGGAGCCACACT
This sequence comes from Dolichotis patagonum, assembly GCA_004027295.1. Lineage (NCBI taxonomy): Eukaryota > Metazoa > Chordata > Mammalia > Rodentia > Caviidae > Dolichotis > Dolichotis patagonum. The sequence goes on from PVJX010000106.1 coordinate 357,191, forward strand.
TGCATAAAAAATAGAGCCATCACTCTACTGTGCACGTGGAAAGGAGAAAATGCTCCAAGCTGCGGGAGAGATGGTTCATCTTGCACATCTGAGAGTCAGGCAGGGGAGGACTGAGCTATAAGGGGAGGGCCATTGTAGCATATGCTCATGAATAATGAATCTGACATTATAGCTATGCAAATGGAGCACAGCAAGCTCTAAGCTAAAACTTGATTTCATCATTTATTCACGGCCTCTTGTGTTCAGCACCTGGATAGTGTGCTGGCAAGGGATGGCAAGGGAACAAAGCAATCTGCTTGCTTTACTTGGGATAGAGCAGGCTCACATGAGGAAGCCAGATAGCTGGGACTGTGCAATTTCCATTGCAAAATTGGAAGGTAAATGAAGGTGAACAAACTCCTGGAGAAAATGCATATTCGGTAGCCTAAATAGTGGACAAAAGAGGGGACCTTAAAAAGGCACAAATTAACAATAGTAACTTCCTCAGAATGATGGTGGGAGGGAAGACAAGTTGGAGACTAAATATAATTTAGTGTATTTTATGATCTTTACAGTGGAAAGCTTAAATTTGCTTGGCACAGATAGTGTGATCAATTTTATACCTTCAGGAGAAGTTCTACAGTCTTTGGTAGTCTTGAATTTATTTTATTTTTTATTTTAAAAACAAAACAAAACAAAACAAAGGTATGAATGATTCAGAATTTCAAAAAATAGAAAATTAACATTAGTTAATATATTGTATTTTGTTATCTTGAAAGTAGTTGTTCAGATTACAAGATTTAGGCAAAAAAAAAAAAAAAAGAAAATATCAACCAGACAGTGAAAACACAAACTGTTCTTTTTGATGAACTAACAGAGATTAGTGTATAATTATGTATATTGTACATATTTATACACACACACACACACAATCTTTTATCTTCTTTCTTTTCTCCTGTAAAAATGTAAACAATATATTTTTCTAATAGAAAAATCAATAAAATATAGTAATTTTGAAAGGATCGCCAGGGTTTTGTATTTATTTATTTATCATTCGCAGGGAAAGCACTTTATTTCTGCTCCTCTGCTAAGAAAGGATTGCCTGTGGAGAACATTTAATGATAAAAGGACTCCTATTTTGATGACTGATTAGGGTTCCACTGTAAATCCACAGCACTAAAAAGGGTCAGGGCCTAGTAACTGTCCATCTAAACAGCTGAAGAAAACATAACTTGGCTTGTTTCTACAAGCTCCAAGAAGAGCGATTTCATATTTCCTGAATGTTATACAGTTATTTCCTCATACTGACAGTTTGGAGAGTCTTCGCTGTGTTGCAGACAAATGTGAATTGATCTCAATACAATAATAAGAAAAAAAATTCTCATGTTAGCACTAAAAAACGGGAAACACTGTCACCCACATGTCAAAGGCTGTGAGGAATTTCTGTAAGATGACTCTGAATTGAACCAAAATAGGAATAACTTGTGAGTCACTCTGGCTGCACACTAAGATTGCCTGTAGAGCACTGCAAAGACCAGATATCTGAACCACACCCGCCAGTTGTTTGGGGGCAACTGGTCTGGGAAACCAGGCACTGGTGTTTAAAATGCTCTGATAATTCTGCTGTATAGTCAGGATTGGAATTCAGGGCCCTAATTCAGAGAAGGGGCTGGAGCTAGAAGGAAGAGTGGACTGTGGGACAGGTAGTGGCAGATATTCGTTGGTCAAGGAAGGAAGGGAGGAAGGGAGAAGTATACAAAGGAGGTATGTAAAGGAGCTTCTCCTGAGTGGAAAATCATAAGAATGTGCATTCTTAGCAGCTAAAACTCTGTGTGACCAGTAATACCTATCCCTCCAAATTTTGTGAACAGAATTAGAGTAAAATCTTCCTTAAGTAGAAATATTGCAGGAGCCATTCTCTGAAACAGCACATTCTTTGGGTTCAGAGGACAGAAAATTGGGTCTGGTGGGTGGGGAGATATAGTAGGGAGCTGAGAAGTTCTCCTGAAACAGCAGATGGGTTTCTCACCAAGCATGGCACCTGGACTGAAATTTCTCCAGAATTAAAATGCCCAAGACACTACTCTTCCAACTTCCCTGAGGCTAGATCACACACACACACTGCAGTAACTAGTACTCAATCTAAATCTTCAACAAGAACTAGTGGCATTTGAAAATGTTCACAAACCCTGTGCATTTAACAAGCAGAACTTGATTAGGCCTAAGTATAGAGCAATTCTATGCAAGCTCAAGGTATGTTGCTTCCCCTTGGCCCATGGTGAGCTGTGTGGCTGGTCCAGTTACTCTCAAACATAGTGATGTGATGTACTTGTTTGAAAAACATGTTAGAGGATACCAACCAAACCTAGATGACCTATATGGAGTAACCTGTATGGCCAAGGCCACAAGCTTGCACAGATTGTTACTTAACTACCTATCACGTGGCAACTGCAGCACAGTGATATTTGCACATCTAGCCATACAAAATGTACAGTTGAAATACAGAATAAAAGATACAGGGCACTCACCTACATACACTGGGTGTGTAGACTACACTGAATTCATTATAAATAAAGTTTACATTCCTCAGTTTACTACAACTTTCTAATAAACTTCAGTTTTAAAAAAACTTTTTGCACTTAGCTTGATATAGGAACATTTTATAGCTGCACAAAATTATTTTTATCCTCATAAGCATTCTTTAAATTTAAATTTTATTTTTAAGCATTTAAAATTAAAAACTAAGACACAAACATGCACATTAGCTCAGCCCTCCAGGATTGTCAATAATACTGTTTTCCACCTCTACATCTTGTCCCATGGGAAGGCATCCAGGGACTTAACATGCCTGGAGCTGTAGCCTCCTATGGTAACTTTACCTTCTTCTGGAATCCTAAGAGACCTGCCTGGAGCTTTTCTTGAGGATGTGTCACTTTTCAGAAATTTGTCCATGATTTGTCCATGCTTGGTATCCTTTTTGGCATCACAGCTTTGCTAGTAAGCAGGTAATACCCCATGAACATTCTTCTTCATGAAAACCTTTCAGTGTTAAAGTCTATGTTTTCACACTTTGTAAGGTGCTTGTTAAGATCTGAAAATGCTTCTGCTAAACCCTGCTCTGCGAATTTTCTTGGTAGTTCTTCCACCTGTGTTTTCTCCCGCTTTTTCCTCTTATCCTGACTCCTTGTTGGCTAGGCATTCCTGTTTTAGCACCGTGACAACCTTACAGAGGCCACTGCCATATACGCAGTATGTTGTTGATGGAAGCATCGTCATGTGGCGCGGGATGATAGCAGACACTTCTTGATCACTTAGAGTTGCAGAGCAGTCTCGTAACACGGGGTCAGAGTCAAAACTTCAGCCTAACACTGTCCCTCTGCTCTGCTGGCTCCTTGGGTTTCACTTAAAGCTTGGGGAAAAGGGAAAAAAGGACCTTCTTGACTGACATTGCTATAACCTGCTGCCTTCTCAGCTTGGCAGACATTCAAAGCTAAAGCTGTCTTTCACAGGACACTTCTGCACACTCAGAGACTTTTCCCTGGGGAAACTATACTGCCATCTTCTAGCTGCGAGTGAGGATGAGGCTGCTCCCTCACTCTAACCCTTCCTATGCTAAACTCTTCAAGGAATCTCTGGAAGCTATGTGCACTCTTTGTAGGGCTTCTCACAGCACACTGATGCTCAGGACCAGAAATCCTCCAAAGCCCAGTTCATTCTCCAGCTGCTTTAAATCCAACCCTTTTGTCTCTTTTAGGTAAAAAAGAGTCCAAGGCTTGAAAATCCACTTCATACTTTTTTAAGTGCTACATTGTGATTCAGCATCCCACTGTGAGTTGGGAATGTCATTTCACCAAGGGCTGATTTCCTGGACATAGACCTTTGCAGTTACACAGGTCTTTTCACTCAGAAGGACCCTGAACTTGAATTAATGCTCTATTGCTACTATCTTGAGCTTGAAAAAAATTTTAACAAGTAATCCTGCATTCTCACTTGGAACTGAGTGCGCAAATTATGTAGCTGCTCCTGGTTACCCCTGGTAAATTGGGGGCTTTAGCTGAAACTGAGAACAGTCTCATTTTAGCATCTTATACTTATTTCTGGTGGAGATTTCAGGACTATGTAGAATTTTCATTTTTGAAGATGAGTAAACTGTAGAAAAAAACCCACATGCATCAATTTGAGGCCTATGAAAAGACTCTGAAGCTTAAAAGAAAAACAGAGCTCACAGGAGGCAAAGGAAGGGCATACTTGGAAAAGATTTACCGTAGGAAGCAAAAGTAATTTAAGGCAGCATCTGCTTGTCCTTTCAATAAAATTCAATTAAGCCTGGATTCTATGAAACATGAGATTAAAGATGAGATAAGACAATAAATAGCAAACTAAGCTTGCTTACAGGAAGGTAGAAATCAAGAAAGAAGCCAGATAGAAAGAAGCATGATGGCTTTGAAATAAAGAATGAATTGGAAGAATTTTATAACATGTTAGACAAAGCAAGAAGTATGGGAGACCCTGTGGATAATTTCATGAGTAATGTGGAGAACTAGCTGGAGAGATTTTCCAAATTCTGGCAAAAAGCAATGGGATGGGAATGATTACAGAGATAAAGGGAGATATTGAAGTGAGATAGAGAGGAAGCATGCAGACCAATGGTGTTGCTCCAGGTTATAGCAAAACAAAGGGAAAAGAAGCACTGTTCACAGACAGCCCATGATTGCTAGAGAGTCTCTGGGAGGGTCAGAAGCATGGCAGAAGGAGTAGAGGACTCCATACTTTGAATTAAATAAATCTTTTCTAGATCACAATAACAATGTACATTAATTTCAAAGGTCACTGACTTTGTGGGATAGTACTTTTGGAGTTTGAAGGTGTTTTGCTGAAAGTCTGATTTATAGCATTTTTTATTTTTTGACCTTGAGCCAGTCTCGTGAGTGATGAAAAAATATCCTCATCTTCCCATTTTTAGGGACTCTATGATCATGAACAGTGTCAAAACAGCAATGATATTGTTTATAGAGAGTGGTCACGAGTTTGCAAAGTGCTTTCATTTGTGCTTCATTTGAACCTCTCAATAATGCTAAAAGCAGATGGTATTACCAGAAGTCACTGAGCAGCAGGAAGAATTATCATGTATTAAAGGCAGGGTGTGAGTCCACTTGATGCTGTACACAGAGCCATGTTTATGCCAACTGATCAGAAAAGAAATGCCTTTGATTCTTTGGGGATGGTTGAGATACTGCATTTTAGAGAACTATTTGTTTTGCACTTCTGTGATTGAGTTTGTAGGGCAATAGACTCTAGTATTACATAAAATATAATAGATAAAGGACATTGCTTCTGTGCATTTGCTTTTCTATACCCTAGAGGAGCACTACTGGCCTGCATGCTTCCCTTCTTCTATTGCCTCTCTTTGATAGCTTGCTAAGCTTAGACACTTGGGTGGTGAGAAATATTGCAAATTCGGCATTTGAATTCAGCATAATGGGCCAGTAGATTTGGCTTGAAAATGAATGCTGTAACAGCTCAAAATGTTGTAGACTCTATTTGGAGCCTCATATACTCAGTAAATAATGTAGCTCCAAATATATGAAAACAATTTTTACGATCAGTTGTCTATGTTCCCAAATGGTATAGTTTTTATAGACTCCTATTAGAAAGATAAGCAGAAAAGAATAGGCCTAGCTCTAAATAGAACCACAGTGATGTCAGATTCCATTTCCATTGCAAAAAAGTAATGGAACTTGGACTAAGAAAGTGGTAAAAGTGGCTACAGAGTATTTTTCTGGGTCAAAGTTATGATGTATGAAAGAATGATAATGCATTTAATGCATCACAGAATGTTGTAGTTCAGGAGTTCAGGAATGGTAATCAATTATTACCACTATTTTCCCGCCTGTGGCAGACATCATTAATCTATTATAATAGTCTTTACTGCTAGCTTTGACACAGCCTCATACACCTTTCCAATTCAGCATGTCACACCCAGTTTCTATCAGTTCACTAGAGCTGGTATCTAAGAGGTCATTCCTAATCTAGTTTGGCTCTCGTTTTAAAGTAAAGTCAATGGAGTCTTAGAAGGACAAAGTAACTTAAAAGTTACTTTGGAAAGTAACTTTTGGAAAATATCTTTGGAAAGTTATTTGGAAAGAGTCAGGTCTTTGATTTCCCACCAAGTCATTTTTTTCTATTATATTGTATTAGAATTCAAAATTGAAATAAATGTCTTCTTATCTACTGTCCTATCCTAACCTCTCCTCTCTCCTATACTTTCTTAAAATTAATATATTTATTTGCTGTACTTTCTGCATTTTCCATTAATTCTTCAGTCTTCTGTAATTTGACCAAGAGTTTTTCCCCATGACGCTTTCCCCAAGAGTCCACTGAATTACCTTCTCAACAGGTTAACAATGACATAATAGTAGATCCAGAGGGTTTTGCTAGTCTTATTTTATGGGTGCCATATGTGACCAACCACTGGTCCTTGATGCCCTTTGTTATGGTTTGTGTGGATGCTCCTCTAAGCTTCATGCAGTCGTGGGTGAAGCTGAATCCAGCATTTGTGATTGGTTCATTGTCTAGCACTGGGATTGATGGTGTGAGTGCTACACCCAACCAAGGGCAGGGCTGCATACAGTGTAAGGGCAGAAAGAAGGTGTGTCTTCTCTTTTTTGCACAGTTCACTATTGCTGTTTTGTGGGGGCCCTGAATGGCGGCCCCATCATGCCACCCTGCCTTGGGGCCAGTGGAGTATGGATTGAAACCCCCAAAACTATAAGAAATAAACCTTCCCTTCCCAGGTATTTTGTCTCAACAATGAAAAAAAAGTAACCAAGACACCTTTTTTCTTTCCTTGATGATAGTTCCTCTTGATTGTGCGTGTACTTCATATTACCCCGGCCACCCTTCCTTCTCCTCCTCAGTGTTTCTCTTTGTGTCCTGGGTTTCCTCCCTACACACTATCCTTAGTGTACTCATAATTTTAATGTCCATCTATGTTATGGTGACTCTTAAATCTGTGTCTCCTGCCGTGACTTCTCTTCTGAGGACTGTGGGGAGTGTGTGTGTGTGTGTGTGTGTGTGTGTGTGTGTTCCCACTCTCTCTTCATCTCACCATCTTTTTCATTTGAGCCAAAAAGCAGTGAAAGCCTGTATTTCTCTCCACACCTCTGGACTTTCGATCTCTAAGATCTGTTAGTTTATTCTCCTAAAGATTTCCTGAAGTACTCCTCCTTCAGGTCTTTATCACCTGTTGCCTAGAGGATGCAAGCATGTGCCAACTGGTCCACCAGCCCTGCATCCAGTACTGCTGCTCTTACATCCTTCCTTCACATTACAAGACAGGGTGGCCCCTCTCAAATCATCCTTTGCCTTGTGATTTTGCAATTCAGAACTTTATGCTAGATCACATTTGCCCTCAGAATAAAGTTCATGCTCTTGAATATGTCTTGGCATTACCTTTCCTTCACCTTCGCTCCCACTAATCTGTGTCTTCACCTTATATGCTGCCTGTTCCTCCAGCAGCCCACCTCTGGCACTCAAACTCTCAGACTTGCCTGAACCTCCACCCTGAGTCTCCTCTCTCAGATATATTTTTCTGCCTTCTTGTGTTATACTGAGTCCCAGACGTGTTACATATGATAATAGAACCATAAGCACCTGCCTGAAACCCTGAACACTCTCCATGGTGACAAACCTACATATATTTCTAGGCTGTCTGGGTGTTCTTTCATTACAAGTTTCAGAATCCTTTTATTTATAGGAGAAGCAAAAAAGGGTTGCAAGAAAACCACTTATGTGGGCTACCAGTTAACTAGTCCTTTAATTCCTCATTTTCTCTGGAAACTTTTCATTCTTTTTTTTTTTTTTTTTTTTTTACAGTACTGGGGATTGAACTCACGACCTTGCGCTTGCCAGGCAGGCGCTTATGCCGCTGAGCTAAATCCCCAGCCCCTTTTCTCTGGAAACTTGAGGCCAGAGTGTGGCTAAGAAGAAGGAAAAGGGCAGGATGTACTGAGGGGATTCATAGAGTTGGGACTAACACTTTGGAAACCCAGGTTTCAGCCTTTACTCAAGTAATTTTCACCCTGCATAAATGCTTGGCAACATCTCAGTCAATTACACATTATATGAATTCCTAAATCAAATTTCTCTGATTTGTTTTCCCTAGGCATTTCATGGCAGGAGCCGCAGCCCCTGGCAGTGGGAGACCTTGAAAATGCAGTGTTAGTAGCTAAGGAACCAGATCTTCTCTTATTTGGCTCTGAAGCATTGGGATGGATTTGAGTGAGGCTTCTAACGGCCTGAATTTCTTCCCATCTTTAGCTGGGCCAACTCGACACAGACCTTTAAATCTTTTCTACTCAAAGTGTGATCCATGAAGCTTCCACATTGGCATCACCCGGTATCTTGCGAGAAAAATCAGACTTTTAGGCCCTTTCCAGTGAAATCAGATTCTTTACATTAAAAATATGCCCTGGTGATTTGAGTGCACATGAAATTTTGAGAAGCAGTCCTTTAATATATCAGTTCCATCAATAGACTTCATATTTCCAGGTTTTACCAATTATTTCTCATTGAACTTCCTGATATCACCTTGTTGATAACTGTCATTATTTTTAATTATTCTGTCTTAGCCTGTACTCTTTGGAAATAATTCCTTTACTGCTTTTCTTTTCCTCTGGATCACATATGCTTCTCTCTCTCTCTCTCTCTTTATATATATATATATATATATATATATATATATATATATATACAATAGAGTGTTTGCTTCAGGATATATAATGGACACTCCAAATGCAAATCAAGTACATAATTTTTAGTTTTCTTGTGGTCATATTAAAAAATTAGAGACAGATAATAAAGTTAATTTTAACCATATATTTTAAACTGATAAGTCTAAAATATCATTTAAAAGAATAGCCAGTGTGAAAAACTGTTGAGACTAATTTTTTTCATTCCAAACCCTAACATTTCAGTGTGTAAGTTACATTTGATGCATACCTTAGTTTGTGTGGCTACCTTTCCAGGTGCTCAATAGCTACCTGTGACTCATGCAGACTTAGATTTTCAGGTCTTTTTTGGGAAGGACCAAGTTTCCTTTAGCATTGAATTCTGTTGTTGACCACATTTACCTGGCATGTAAAATGAAATCAGTAAATTTATTCATTAAACCATTTAACAATTCAGCACATATCGAGGACCTACTGTATACCAGACACAGTTCAAAGCACCAGAAACACAACCATAAACAGGACAAAGTGCTTGTTGCTACAGAACTTATAGTCCATGGTAAGGAATACATACTCAGGTAAAGATACCGCATGTTGGGTAGCAGACATCCTTGAGGAGGTGCCACTTGAGAAGAGATTCAAATGCCATAAAGAGTGACCCCTAAAAATACTTTGAGGAGAAGGTAAGGGGCATTCCAACAGAACAGAGGCAGAAGTGCTGGAGGGAGTATGAGCTTGGCAAGTTCTGGAAGAGAAAAGAGGGCACTGGGCTGGAATAAAGAGAGAGGGCAGAGGAGCAAGAAGTGATGTGAGCTAATGAGTTGGAGATTTTGGGATTCACTGATTATGATACAGATTTTTTATATCTACTATGTGATAGTCAAGGACTGTGGCACCAATTGGTGAGGGCTATAAAAAACCTCACTATCTCCTGGTAAAGGGTGGGCTAGTGACGGACAGGAGTGAAACAAGAACACTGGCTGAACTGAACCTGTGTCAAAATGTTTGAAGTCACTCTCTTCACATAGGTAAAACTTCAGCTTGCCTCTGGTACTCCAGGGCTTAGAGAGAGGTGTACATCACTCCTGTGATGCTTCTATACAAGTCTTGGCCACCCAGTGCCCTTTAAGTATGTTGTGTCCAGGTTGTGTGTAAGGTAACCCTTGACAGGTGTTTACATGTTTCGCAAACTTCTTATGCCTCATTGTTGTCCTTCCCAACTGACATGCCATGCTGGGTAATTTATGCCTGGGTGAGTCCAACTGCCATGCATTTTTCATCCTTTTAAAATTAAAAGCAGTATAGGTATACACACACATCATGTTATTTTATTAGGCTTTCCTCTTCAGCAAAGTGTCAGCTTGACAACTGCAGTGCTTCCTCCAACACCACAAGCCTAGGTAGTGTTGGGAAGACCCCCTTGGGGGATGATTAAAATTTCTTCCTCGTGTCACCTGTCTGCAACAGAAGCTTCGTGCCGTCTGCCACCAGGCAGAACACGTCCAACTCTCAACGTGAGGCACTGAATTTCATCCTTTGGAATGAAATTTAGAACCGCATCTGCTGTAAGGTGTTTGGATTTTAGCCTGCTTCTCAAATTGCATCTAATTTCAATTGCAACAAAATTATCAAGTCAGTAAAGTTTGTGTTTTGTGTCTCTGGATTGCTTCTACTATTGATGTTGCATATATCTACAATAAAAACAGCACTACTGCTACTATGACAATTACAATGCTGTGTTAGTCAGCTTCCACTACTGTAATGAAATCCTGATATAAATGAATCTAAAAAGGGAGAAGGTTTAGTTTGGCTCACAGTTTTGGTCTGTAGTTTCTTGGTCCTACTGCCACTGGATTTGTGGTGGCACAGTATATCATGACAGGGAGTGTGTGGTTGAGGAAATGGCTCACTTTAGGGTGAATAGAAAGCAGAGAGACACAGACAGAGAAAGATAGAGACAGAGAGAAAGAGAGGGAGGGAGAAAGGAGGGGACTGGTTTCTCAATATCCTCTCCAAGGACACACACGCAATGATACAACTTCTTCCTATTAGACTCTTTCTCTTAGAGGTTCTATCATGTCCTGATAGAACTGCAGGATGGCAATAAAACCTTTGATTTATGAGCCTCTGGGGGAAAATAAGATCCAAATTACAGGAAATAGCTAGCTTTTTTTTTCCAGACAAATGCTATACATCCATGATCTCATTTAACCTCTCAACAATCTTTTTAAATTTATTTTAAAGAGAATAAAACAAAACAAAGATGATCAAAACAAAACAATACAAGCAATACAGGATTTCAAAACAAGACAACAGGACATCAAAGTGGCTACCATAGTATCTCTTGTTTTCTTCAAAATAGCTGTCCATATCTTCACATACAATGAATTCAAACAAAACAAAGTATTTTTAAAACCAATCAAAACAAAAGAATGAAAGAATTACAGGCCTTCAAAACCAGACAATAGAAACATTAACAATGGCTACCATAGTATCTCTTCAAAAAAGCTGTCCATGCCCTAATACATATTGAAATCAAATAATAGAAAACAGACCAAAATCAATTAAAACAAAGAATAAAAGCATTATTGGACTTCAAAACAAGATGATAGAAAATCAACAGTGGCTACCATAATGTCTTGTTTTCTTCAAAGTAGCTGTTCATACCATCACATGTAATAAAGTCAATTCTTGTAAATTCATTAGGAGAACTTCTAGGTATGTATAAGCCTCTACATGTACATCTACCCTGTCTGTATTGTAAGAGTAAAACAAATCAAAACAAAACAAAACAAAATGTAAGAAAAACAAGAAATAAAAGAGACAAATAAATAACAATAGCAAAGAGCCCAAAACAATAATATTATAGGCCTTCAAAACAAGGTGGTAGGAGCATAACTAAGGTTGTTATTTTGCATAGTTATTGTTAAAAGATTTACTCAGATTACCAGATATAAGCATGAAAATTTGATCTAATTCCATGAATGTTAACTGTTTTGTTCCAAGAACTAATAGAATTAGTAGTATAATCATCTTATCTATCTTAAATGTATATATACAAATTTGTATCTTTTTTCTTTTCCCTTCCTTCTGTTCTCCTTTTTGCCATCTGAGTTATTTGTTGCTTGTGAGCAGTTTCTTACCCTTTCAAAATATTTACAGAAGATTTTTGTATCTTATTTACTCTTTTAGTTTCTTATACTAGGGAAACAATACGGTATTTACACATGTGGGTTTGATTTATTCCACTTATGAGTATGGTCCCAAGTTGTGTCCATTTATTTATAAATATCTCAATGTGATCATTCTTTATAGCTGAGTAGTACTCCATTGTATAAAAACACCATGACTTTTTTTATCCATTCCTCAGTTGATGGGCACTTAGGTTGTTTCCAGGATCTGGCTATTACAAATTGGCTGCTATAAACATGGGTGTACATATATCACTGTGGTATGATGTTTTCATTTCTTTTGGGAATATGCCCAGAAGTGGATTAGCTGGGTCAAATGGGACTTCCAGTCCCAGCTTTTTGAGGAATCTCCAAACTGACCTCCACAGTGGATGCACCAGTCTGCACTCCCACCAACAATGCAGAAGAGTTCCTTTTTCCCCACAGCCACGCCAGCATTGGTTACTGATGGTTTTCTTGATCCTGGCCATTCTTTCTGGAGTGAGATGGAATCTCAGTGTGGTTTTAATTTGCATTTCTCTAATGACCAATGATGTTGAACATTTTTTCATGTACTTGTCTGCCAGTTGTATGTCTTCATCTGAGAACTGTGTATTCATCAAGGATGCCCATTTCTGGATTGGGTCTTTGAATTTCAGGGACCTACTTTTTTTGAATTCTTTATGTGTTCTAGATAGAAGTCCTTTGAATGAGGGACAGTTCACTAAGAATTTCTCCTAATTTTGGGGTTTTCTTTTCACTCTGTTGGAGATTTCTTTTGACATGTAAAACCTTTTCAATAAGATGAGATCCCAGTAGTTGATTCTAGAAAGTATTTCCAGTGCAGTTTGATTTTTTTTCATGAATTCTCTGCCTACCCCTAAGTCTTCAAGATTTTTATGTATTGTGTCTTCCAGCAGATTTAGTGTTTCTGTTTTAATATTTATATATTTGACCCATTTTGACTTTAGTTTAGTATACGGTGATAAGCATGGGTCTAGTTTTAGTTCAGCTTATGGAGAGCCAGTTTTTCCAGCACCACTTATTAAAAAGGCTACGTTTCTTCCAGTGAACATGTTTGGCCCATTTGTCAAAGATAAGGTGTCTGAGTGTATTTGTAGCTGTGGTTACATCTTCTAATCTATTCCATTGATCTTCAGATCTGTATTTATTTCAGTATCATGCTGATTTTATCACAGTAGCTTTGTAGTATAACTTCTGGTCAGGGATTGTGATGCCTCCTGCCTTGCCTTTGCTGCTCAGAACTGTCTTTACTATTCTATGTCGTTTCTGGTTCCAGATGAATTTTAGGAATGATTTCTCTAGATCTGTGAGGTATGTTAATGGTATTTTGATTTGAATTACATTAAATATGTATAACAATTTTGGGAGAATGGCCATTTTCACAGTATTTGTTTTTCCTATCCATAATCAGTGAATGTCTTTCCATTTTCTGAGATCCTTTTTGATTTCTTTTTTTCAGAGTGTTATAATTTTCACTGAATATTTTACTTCCTTTCTTAGGATGATTCCTAAGTATTTCATTTTTCTGGACACTATTGTGAAGTGTGTGCGTTCTTTTATTTCTCTCTCAGTGAGTTTGTTGTTAGTGTCCAGGAATGCTATTGACTTTTGAGTGTTGACTTTGCATCCAGCTCCATTACTGAATTTGGTTATTATATCTAGAAGTCTTTCAACGAGTTTCGGTGGTCTACTATGCAGCATATCATGTCATTTGCAAATAATGATAATTTAACTTTTTCCTTTCCTACCCTTATTCCTTTTATTTCTCTCTCTTGTCTAATTGCTCTGGCAAATGTTACCAGCACTATATTGAATAGGATTGGTGATAATGGACATCCTTGTCTTGTTCCTCATTTTAGAGTGAAAACTTTTAGTTTTTGACCATTTAATATGATGCTGGATGTTGGTTTGTCATAGATGGCTTTTATCATATTGAGTTAAAGACCATCTATTCAAATTTTCCATAGAGTTCTTATCATGAGTGAGTGTTGGACTTTATAAAAGCTTTTACAGCATCTATTGAAACAATCATGTGATTCTTATCTTTGGCTCTATTGACATGGTTTATTATTTATTAATTTGCATATTTTGAACCATCCCTGCATTCCTGGGATGAATCATACTTGGTTGTGGTATATAATCTTCTTGATGACTTGCTACATTCTGTTTGCCAGTATTTCATTGAGGATTTTTGCATCTATGTTCATTAGGGAGATTGGCCTGTAGTTCTCTTTTTTGGGTGGGTCTTTCTTTGGCTTTGGTATTAGGGTGATACTTGCTTTCAGGAATGAGTTAGGGAGAACTGCTTCCCTTTTAATTTCAGTGAAGAGTTTGAAGAGTGTTGGCATTAAGTCTTCCTTGAATTTCTTGTACAATTCCACAGTGAATCCATCAGGACCTAAGATTTTCTTTGTTGGTAAGGTTCTAATTACATGTTCAATTTCATTAATTGAAATTGGGTTATTCAGCAGTTTTAAATCTTCTTGATCCAGCTTTGGTAATTCATGTGTTTGGGCATCTGTCCATTTCTTCTGTGTTATCAAGTCAATGAGAGTAGAGGTTTTTGAAATAAGTATTGAAGATCTCCTGTATTTCCACAGGGTCTGTAGCGATTTCACCCTTTTCATTCCTTATTGCATGAATTTGATTTTTTTCTTTACTTTTTAAAACAAGGTTGGCTAGGGGCTTGTCAATTTTATTAATTCTTTCAAAGAACAAACACTTTGATTCACGAATTCTTTATACTGCTTTCTTAGTCTCTATCGCATTGATTTCTCTGATCTTTATAATATCCTCCCTTTGGCCTTTAGGCTTGACTTGCTCTTCTTTTTCTAGATGTTTGAGGTATGGCATCAGGTTGTTTATTTGCATTTGTTTTGTTTTCCTGATATGAGAATTTATTGCAATAAATTTCCCTTTGAAGACGGCTTTCATTGCATTCCATGTTCCAGTAAGTTGTACTTTTATTTTTATTTGCTTGTAGATATTGTTTAATTTCTTTTTTAACTTTCTCTGTGACCTGTTGATTGTTTATCAGTGTATTACTTGATTTCCATGTGCTTATGGAGGTTTTGCAGTTTCTTTTGTCATTAATTTCCAGTTTCATGGCACTAAGATCAGATAACATGCATGGGATAATTTTGATTGTTTTGCATTTACTCAAGCATGTTCTGTGGGCTAGCATACAGTCTATTTTAGAGAATGTCCCATGTTCAGCTGGGACACATCTACTAAGTCCATTTGTTCACAAGTGTGATTTAGTTCTGTTATTTCTTTGCTGATTTTCTGTCTAGTTGATTTGTCTCTTTGTGTTAATGAGGTGTTAAGGTCTCTGGCTATAATTGTGTTATTGTTTATTTGAGTTTTCATTTCTATTAATATTTGTTTTATATAGCTTTGTGCCCCTATTTTGGCATATATATATATATATATATATATATATATATATATATATTTGCTATTTCTTCCTCTTGAAGTTTTCCCTTAACTAGTATGTACTGACCTTCTTTATCTTTTCTGATCATTATTGCCTTGTAAGTTCACATTGTCTGCAAACAGAATAGCTACCCTTGCTTTCTTTGGGTTTCTGTTGCATGAAGTACTGTTTTCCATCCTTTGACATTCAGTCTATGAATTTCCTTTTGGGTTAGAGGGATTTCTTATTTGCAGCATATGGTTGGATGTTGTTTTTTGATCCATTCTGCCAATCTGTTTCTTTTAATTGGTGAATTGAGGCCATTTACATTAACGGTTATAAGTGATATATATCGGCTTATTTTGTTCATTATTTTTCTGCTGTTGGTTCTTTACCATTCCTCTCTGTTTAATTATTTGTGTTGCTTGGTGGTTTCTTTCTGTTCGTGTTCTTGAATTCATGGTTATTTTTGTCTATCTAGAATATCTTTCACTTTTCTTTGCAGGATTGGTTTGGTGTTCTTTGTTATGGAAGTATCTTATTTCTCTATCAGTTTTGAAGGACAGTTTTGCAGGGTACATCAATCTGGGTTGGAAGTTGTTTGCCTTTAGGATTTGAAATACTTCACTCCATGCTCTTCTTGACTTCACTGTTTGTGTTGAGAAGTCTGATGTGATTCTGAGGGGCTTTCCTTTATAGGTCATCTGTCTCTTTTCTCAACAGCTTTTAATATTGTATTCTTATGTTAAATTTATGAAATGTTGATTATTAAATGTCTGGGTGTAGGTTTATTTTGGCTATGGCTAGTTGGAGTTCTATATGCTTCTCTTACATGTATGTCAGTTTCCCTTCCCATGTTTGGGAAATTTTTTGCTATCACTTCTATAAATAGTCTTTATATAATTTACGTTGTCACTTTCTTTTTCATTTACACCTATTAATTTTATATTTTCTTTGCATCATCTTGCAACTGTGAATTGTTATTTCCTGATTCCTTGTTACTTTTAAAAGATCTTTTTTGTTCACTAGCTGTAATCTTTTCTTTGAGATCTGAAAGTCTATCTTCACATTCATTCAGGCTATTGCACCAACTTTTGATGGAATTTTTGAATTTGTTTCATGCATTCTATTTCTTTCTTCTATTGTTCATTCAAAGTTTCCATCTTTTTGCAGTATTCCTCAATTTCTAAACTATGTTTTCTTTAGATGTGTTCAGCATTTATTTTGTTACCTTTATTATTTCTTCCTTTACCTGGGAGATTATTTCTGATCTGAATCCCTTTACAGTTTCATGGAGTTGTTTCTTTACTCCAGCTGCTATCATTTCAGAAGTTTCATGTGTAGAGTCTACATTTTTCTTCTATGTCCATGCCTCCTAAGCTTGTTTGGGATGGACTAGAGGTTTGAGATTGCATTTTGCTCTTTTGTTTTGTCATTTACTTGTATTTGCCTGCGGAAGCTGAATGCAAGTTCTCAGCTGTTTCCTGGGGTGTGGGTGTCTATCTGTACTGCAAAGTTTCCCAGTTGAGTGGGGCCCCTAGTGGCACTCAAAGTCTTCTCAAATGGGAGGAGTTTGCTGGGCAGATCTTCAGCACACCCCACGTGGCTCCCCAGATGCTTGAGGTTTCTGGGGGCACTCTACCAGTTTCTGAGTGGTGTATCAAGGCCAAATAGCTAGATGGAGCACTCTGTGCATGCCTTCAGCTCATGCTACAGGGTACATCAAAGCTCCCCAGCTGCTTGGGATCACTGGGTGGGACCCATGTGAGGTACCGAGGTTGCATGGCTGGGTGGAGTTCACTGTGCGGGCCTTCAGCTCACACCCTAAGCACAGGAGGTTCCACTGCCACTTGTGGTTGCTGGGTGGGGCCCAACAGCACCAGAGTGACCTACAAAAGCTCCCCAGCTGTTTGGGGATGCTGGGGGTGGCCCTACCAGTTCCAAGTGTGGTGCTGTGGTTGCATGGCTAGGTGGAGTTCACTGTGTAAACCTACCACACTTGCCACTCAGTGCAGGAGGTCAACAAAATATTATTAATTCCATTTTACAGAGGATAAAATTGAAAGAGAAATAACTGGAATTCCAAGTAGTTAGAATGCTTTGATTCCATCAAAATTTAAAACTTCATTTCTTGCATCTTTTTAAAATTTTGGCTCATGGCTCTTTCTTTTGTCTTAATTTTGATGGAGTTCAAATTATCTTTCTTTTTAGCTACCTTTGCATCAAGTGTGAAGTCTAAGAAACATTGCTAATACATAGTCACTACAATTTAAGAATATGTTCCTTTCTAAGAATTTTATAGTTTTAGGGCTTATATTTAGCTCTTTGATCCATATTCAATTAATTTTTGCATGTGGAGTGAGGTAAGGGATCAACTTCATTCTTTTTTGTGAAAATGATCAATTGAACGAGTATTTTTCATTACAGACACCATATTATGCCCTTCTTCATTCATTCTTCCTATGTTTTTATAGAATTTTTAAAAATTTTATTTAAAGAGAAAAAACAGAAAAAAGGGTAGAAATAGTACAGAATTTAAAAAAAAAACCAGTAAGAAATCACTAGTTGATTATATATTGTCCTCTTAGAAATAGCTGTTCAAAATTAAAACATACAAAGTGGACATTCAAACAGTGAGACTGCAAACAGTTTTGTTTAATGATCCAACAAAAGCTTAGTAATATGGTTATCTATCTTGCACAAATATATATGCAGTTATATCCTTTAGAGCATTTTCTTTCCCTCTCTTTTTTACAATAGCAATTATGCATTTTGGGTTTTATTATTCCTACAGTTCTTATTATGTTTTACACTAGAGACAGATTATGATATTTATAAATATGATTCTTATTTATTTCACTTATGAGGATAGTCTCAAGTTGCCTCCATTTACCTATGAAGACCTCATGATCATCCATTTTTATAGCTGAGTAATATTTCATGGTATAAAAATACCACATCTTTTTCATCCACTCTGCGGTTGATGGGCATTTTGGTTGTTTCCAAGATTTAGCTATTACAAATTATGCTGCCATGAACATAGGTGCACATATATCACTGTGATATGACCATTTCAGTTTTTCTGGGAAAATATTCAGGAGGGGAATATCTGGATTGAATGGAACTTCCAATCCTAGTCTTCTGAGAAATCTCCATACTGATTTACATAGTGGCTGCACCAGTCTACACTCCCACCAATAGTGGAGCAGTGTTCCTTTTTCCCTGCAGCTGTGCCAACATTTGTTATCAGTTGATTTCTTTCTTGATGGCAGTTATTCTTTCCAGAGTGGGATGAAATCTTGATACTGTTTTAATTTGCATTTCTCAAATGACCAGTGCTGGTGAACATTTCTTCATGTGTTTATTCCTCATTTGTATATCCTTATTTGAGAAATGTGTGTTCATCTCAGATGTCCATTTTTGGAGAGGGTCTTTGAATTTGAGGGGCTTGATGTTTTTCAATTCTTTATATGTTCTTGATATAAGTCCTTGTCTGAGGGATTGCTGGCTAAAATTCTTTCCCATTCTGTGGGTTTTCTTTTCACTGTGTTGATGATTTCTTTTGAAGTGCAGAAACTTTTCAATAATATGAGATCCCAGTTGTTGATTCTTTGACATGTTTCCCATGCAGTTTGCGTTTTGTTCATGAATTTCCTGCCTATCCCTATGTCTCAAAGACTTCTACCTACCTTGTCTTCAAGTAGATTTAGTGTTTCTGTTTTAATATTTAGATCTTTGTTCCATTTAGACTTTAGTTTTGTGCACGGTGATAGACATGGGCCTAGTTTCAGTCTTCAGCATGTGGAGAGCCAATTTTTCCAACACCATTTATCCTTCTTCCAGTGAACATGTTTAGCCCCTTTGTCAAATATCAGGCAACTGATTTTCTTTGTAGTTGTGTTTCCATCTTCTAATCAGTTCCATTGATCCTCAGGTCTATTTGTTTGCCAATACCATGCTGATTTTATCAATGTGGCTTTGTAGTATAGTTGCAAGTCAGGAATTGAGATGCCTCCTGCCTTGCCTTTGTTGCCCAGAATTACCTTTTCTATTCTAGGTTTCTTCTGTTTCCAAATGAATTTTAACACTTACTTTCTATATTACAAATGTGATATACAGAGATGCTGCAAGCAGTTTATACCAATAAGGGAAAAATAACAAATTTTGAGATTATAAAAATAATTGTTGACTGGATTCTTTTGTTATATAAAAAACAAAACCAAAATCATAATTATTTAAGTGTTTATAGTGTTTTTCAGTAAAATCATGATACTGTTTTCTGATGCACCAGTTTTCTTGAGTAGACATGTCAAATAGTGTTTACTTCCTAATGAATCTACCTTGTTTGAAAATTTCCTCAGAACTCAAGAGGGTGCCATGTTAATTACAGATCTTTCAGGCATGAAACCACATGAGGCTTCCCAAATATAATTGTCCTAGGGCTGAACTAATGCTAGCTGGCTAACCCTATCCTCTTGGAAACAGAATGTTTAAATGAACAACTTTTTGAGAGAAGGTTTGTTAGTTTTTTGAACTGAAGTCTTTAAAAACATAGTGACTTCTGCCTCTGTTTTGCTTTATTTCTATTTTACTTTTGGACTTGTGTAATGCTGCTCCTCCTCATTCTTCAAATTTTACTTTTGAATTTTTTGTTGTTCTTTAAGCTGGGCAGAATATTTTACATGGGACCCAAAGAGCTGTAAGAACATTTTCTCTCCCTATCATGGTCTCGATTCTTCAGCTGCCCAGATAACCATTCATGTGATCACTTGGGCATTATTTTCTCTGTATAGAGTTTATACATGAAGTTATAAATGCAAAATTCCTCTTTGAAAGCCTAGGATACACATTTTTTAAAATTTCAAAACAATAAAATAAATATTTAGCCAAAAAGTTTTCCATTCCGTTTCCTATTTAGAGAAGTCAGTATAAGAACAATAGGGGTAAGTGCTCAAATAATTTAGAATTATCACAAACTTATAATTATTACTTTTTTTTTGGTCTATGGTCCACAATATTTGTCACTCTGGTAAACTAATATCAGCTAAAACTTCAGGCTATAAGCTGTTCCCTTACTTACTGGATAACTGTTGCTTCAGATTTGTTATTTTTGGCTACAGTGTTTCTTTTCAAAGATCCATGGGATATTGAGAAGAGATTCTAGAAAACCTGGGTTCCAATGAATGGTATATCTTTAAAATCTGATCTAATTGGGCATTTTGGCATGTTTTTATAGTCCTGCATACTCAGAAGAGTTATGCAGGAGGATTGCTTCAGACCAAGAATTCAAGCTAAGCTAGGACAATACAGTGAGACGTCACTCAAAAGAACAGAACAATTGAAAAATAAAGTTCAGTCTGGTCTGACTTTCTGAGGGTCAATTATCTCAAGTCTAACTCTGATATTAGGTTTTCAACAAATCTTTGGATCTCATTCTGTTATCTTTCTACAGATATTTATTAAATCATTTACTGTCCAACAGGCACTAAGTATTGTGTTAAGTGCTAGAGATAAAATTATAAATAATACATCTTTAAAGTTTTCATGACTTCTTTCTTATATGACAGAGGGAACTCTGTTGTATAATCTTCAGAAGTGGTGTTACCTCTTTTAATCATTCTGTTTTGATCTCTACTGTCTATCTCTATCTATCTATCTATCTATCTATCTATCTATCTATCTATCTATCCATCCATCCAATCTATCTCATCTATCATCAATCTAATGTACCCATCAATCATCCATCCATCCATCTGAAGCAACTAGAACATGATAGGTTAAGTTGTTGTGACCAGTAATTCTAGTATCACATTGGCTTTAAACAACAGAAAATTACTTTTTGGTTATGCTAAGGTTAATTTTAGATTTTGATGAGAAAGATATTTTTCTATGTTGTATTCGCTTAAAGGTCTGCCCAGATTGTTGCAAACTCAACTATTTGAACATTGATGGGCATTTCAGTGGCTGTTAAAAGCTCTAAGATAGTAGTAATGCATACTTCTTTTTCCCATAACCCATTTCTAGACTAGTGAGATGACCACATCTAGCTCAAAGGGGCAGGAGAACACTATCCAATGCCTTGACAGGAGTACTAAAAGTATTGTTAGTGAAGGAGAAACTTCTCCTTTTCCCTTGTCTATATCTAGATATTTTGTCTTACAATTGAAAAGAGTAGAGTTTTTTTCCCTAAAATCTCTTATTATAACATATAGTTAGTATGTGACTAACAGGTGGAAGATTTCCCCGATCATCAGGTAACCAAATGTCCAGGAAGCCAGTTTCTTTTGTATGAAAATTCTCAAATGTAAGAACAAAACAGGCCAGTAAAAAACCCCACAAAATTATAATCATTGGTTATGTTAGTTTCCTATGGTTGGAGAAATAAATTCCCTGAGACTTGCACTATTATGACAATACACACTTATTCTCTCACAGTTCTGGTGGCCAGAGTCTGAAATTAGTATTTGAAGAAGTTTGTAGGCAGAGCTCCCTTGGAAAGTTCCAAGGGAGAACTCACTTTCTTGTCCTTCCCAGCCCTGGAACTTCGTTTCTGCATTGTTTGGTGCATGGTTCCTTTCTTCCTCTTTAATGGTTCCTTCCTGCTTCTCTGTCAGCTCATGCTCTCTTTTTCTGCCTCTTTGGTGGAAATTCTCTCTGCTTCCCTATTTTAAGGATAATTGGGATCACACTGAGGTTCCACCTGGATTACCCAGGAGAAGGTGCACATTTTAAGATTCTTAATCATGTAAGCAAACTCCGGCTGCCATTTAAGGAACATTAAGTTCCCACAGAAGAGGACCTAGTTATTATCAGGGACTATCTCAGCATACTGCACTAATTATATACAAATATTGAAGCTATATTTTTGTGTTTGAAGTGATGATTAAGAATATTGTTTATTCCTGGCAAGCACAAGGTTCTGAGTTCAATTCCTGGTACAGAAAAGAAGAATATTATTTATTGATCCATCTCTACCTAATTTTCATAGTTATTACCAGAGCAGAACTCATTAGAAAACAAATGGGATTCAAATGATACAATGACTTTAGTAATTGCAGATCATTTTGTTGCTGCACTTACATATTTTTTAAATGCTGATTTGAAATTTGCTGTATCTGGAGATTAGATTTCATATTCAGAATCTAAATGCGTTTTGTTTTATAAATATAGTGACTGGGTTTGCTGTATTTAGCAGAAAATTCATTGCTTCTACCTCCAAAATGAAACCCGTTGGAAACATTTTGTACATATGGGGCTCTGAATTATGACTTTCCCTTTACTAGATATTTGCAAGTCAGAAAAGCAAAATCATTGCTTTCTCCCTCCCTGACTCCTTTGGGAAGAGAGCTGTGAATCTCATCATTTGGCAGGTCAGAAACTCTTTCTCATATTCAATAAGCTTGTGCAGACACCCAAAATTAAATACTACATGTTCACAAATGTCACACATATCTAAAGAAGATGGAACCTAAGTTG
The DNA here is from genome assembly GCA_004027295.1 of Dolichotis patagonum. Taxonomy (NCBI): domain Eukaryota; kingdom Metazoa; phylum Chordata; class Mammalia; order Rodentia; family Caviidae; genus Dolichotis; species Dolichotis patagonum. The sequence continues at coordinate 379,984 of PVJX010000106.1, forward strand.
AATATTAATGAGTAATGAAAGCGGGAAACAAAATTTCCTGTTAAAAATGTGCCTATGAGTTATAAGCACAGTGTGTATGTCTTCCCTTCCCACTTCATTTTGAAAATAGCTGGCCATGATGTGGTTGAGTGAGTCCTGGGATCCTGTTATATTTTTCCAGGATGACTGCAGACTCTTGAGCAAATAATTTGTTCCATATTGGTGAATTCTTAAGAAATAAAATTGCTCACCCTAAAAAAAAGCCTTTTCAGGACTCCGGGGTAATTTCTGCCTGGTGTGTTCCACGCCTCTTACCCCCATTTTTGGCTATTAGACTCTTACCGAGCTAATGCAATAACTCCTTGGCACTTTTCTCTTGTAACTACTGACAGGGTGAACTTTTCCTGGGACTTGTACTGTCTGGCTGTCAGGTGGGCTGTAACTACTTTCACATTTTTATTCATTAAAGAAACTAAAGTGGGAATACTTCAGTGTTTCCTGTGGCTTCCTTTAAAGCTTTGAGGTGATACAAACCTGATCTCATCAAAATTAATGGCTTATGGTCATTCACATCATTACCGTTAATGGGGTTGAGCATGCATTATCCCCTGCAGAAATGGTGCATATTTGGGACTTACAGCAAAGTACAGGCTGGGTGTACAGTCAACTGAGACTCTGACCACCATATACAGTAGAAATTTGAAACATTTGTCAAGGATAGTTTACAAAATGAATAGTGCAAGCATTGATTGCAAATTGTTCTTGTCTCTCCAGCAGATTGTGGTAAAAGAGAGCAATGATGTTTGTGAGTATGTTAAAAATGTGCTTGTGCTAATGAAACAAAAGCTATTCTTTAAATTCTGTAACGAAAGGGAAAATGTTTTTTTTTTCTTTTAATACAGCTTCCAGCAAGGCTAACCTTTGGCTGGTTCAGTCTGTGGCTCTGCTCTCCCGCTGTTCAAACTTTGCAGAAGGGCAGGAGGAGCCAATACACTGCACTTCACTTTGCTTTCACCTCCTTCATTTGTTTATTTTTCTCAGCCAATAAAGGCACAAAGCTTTGCCATCAAGGATGGCATCATTCAGCCTCAGCTTGGGGTAGGATAATGGTCCATTCTAAATAGTTAGGGAGTTATTGCAATGATCTAGAAATGACATGATGGTAGTTTGGGCTAGAAGAGGGGCAGTGAAGACAAAGCAAAGTGAATGATTTATTTTGGGAGGCAAAAGAACTGGACATTGTAGCTGGGTGGTGTGAGTGGATATGAAATTGTCCACTTCATGTCTTCTGTATTGAATGGCTAGGTAGATGTTCATTTGCTGTGATGTAGCCAGAACCGAGACAAGAAGTTGAGAAGGAAAGCGTGTGCCAAGATTGGCGTGTTGGAAGGATTTCGGTAAGTAAGTTTTCACAGGCTTGTGAAACAGCCAAGTAGAATGTCAAGCTTGCAGTTTTGCTAATGAGTCTGGAGTTTGGAGGAGAGGTTTGGGCTGGAAGAATAATTTTGGGAGTTATTAGCACATTAATGGCTTCTAAGCAGGCTGCTAGTTCAAATTACCAAGTGGGCGAGTATAGTGAGAAAGGTGAGTTACTGGAGACGTCCCCAGTAGCGTGAGTCACTATAATATCAGGAAGGAAATGGGAGGGCATGATGTCATGGAAGCCAGTAAACAAAGTTCAACAAGGAGAATGCAATAGCCAAGGTTTAATTTGGCTCATGGTTTTGAGAGATTCAGTTTCTTAGTAATCTGACTCCCAAACAGAAACAGAGTAGAATAACCTTAATCGTAAGGTTAAAGCAAAACCAAAACCCAGTTGGACAAGAGTTAAGTTGTGTGGTTCCATATCTAGCCTCTGAAGCTCATGGTGATGAAATGTGAGTTCCAAAAGCCTTGGGTGATCCCACTCCTACGGCCTTGTTAGTTTCAGGCCTCATGGTGTCTCTCTTGAGCTGGCTCTACTCACAGCCTACAGCTTCCCTTATTAGATATATCTGGCATATCTGACATCCTTGAGTCTGCACAGCACCTTTGGATTTATTCCTACAGCTTTACACACCCTCTCAGAGCTCCTTGCCTAGCCTCCCAGGGCTTCCTATGAGATGCAGGAGGAAATCTCCCTGACAACTACAACTGCAACTCTTGCATTCAGCAGGCAAATGAAACCAGCGTCATGCTGACAACACCAAGGTCGGCCTCTATGTGGATATTAGTTAGACCCCTCGGAAGATGGCAGCAACAGCCTCTGAGTTCCTGGATGACTGAATATGGGATGAAGATTTTAGAGAACTGATTACCTAGGTGATTCTTTCTAACAAGGGTCCTAGGCACTTTTTCCTCAAATGAAAGGTTTTTATTTTTGTACCTCTGAACCTGAAATGGGTACAAAGCTTGAGAAGCTCTCAAGGAATCTTTTTTCTTTTCCCTATAAAAATTATTTGATTTCTTTTTGGTTGTGCTAATCTATTTATCAGCCACCTTTCCTTTGGTTGCAACTTTATGTAGTTTTCTTCTGAGCCAAGATTTAAGTTTTTCAAATTTTTATTCTGTATTTTACTCCTGATTCTTATTATAAATTTGTTTGAAAGTTGCTAGCAGTATTCATGCTACGGCCTGCATGTGGGTCTGCCTTTAGAAATCTTCCATTAGATTAAGTGGCCTACTACCTTAGACATAGTCTCCTGCATAGTCTCTATAGAACATGATCAAAATTTAGAGAAATTCTTCGTCAGAATGTAACACACATGTTCTCTAGTCCAATTGCCTGAACTGGAATTCAGTTCCCAGCTGAAAACTACTGAACTTCATCTTTATTGTCCACATTCTTTCCCTATCAGCATTCTGGGCTTTTTGTGGCCAGCCAGAATTGTCCATCAGACTCTGCTTAGAGCATTTTGGGGCTTCTCTAGCCTGCTTCTCTAAACTTTCCAAACTCCTCCTGCAAACCATTTCCAAAAGCTTCTGAACTGGTTGGTCAGGTATAGTCATGTTGATGACACCACCAATTTTAGGTTTAATTTGGGTTATGGTTTCAGGAAACTCAATCCATGGCCACCTGGCTCCAAGAAACAAGTATCAAGATAGAAAGCAGAGGATGGATCTTGTATTTTATTAGATAAGAACAAAGTTCAGTCTTATTTATGTAGGTGTATTAGTTAAATTAATAGACAATATTTTAAAATGTTTGTTGGCAGACTTCTAATTTTTCCTTAAATATATCATCTGTTTTAGTCCATTAATTATTTTTCCAGTTGGTGTGTTTTCTTTTTTCTCATATTACCTTTAAAGAAATATCAGGCTGTCTCTCAGAAAACTTGCACATCTTCCTCTTTTTTTCCACTGTATATTTACATAATACTTTAGGTAAAAATGTAATTATTTGTTGTGAAACAGTAAAATATTTATACACTTTTCTGTGTATTCTTCTATTCATGCATAAATGAGATATACATCCATGTTCTTTCAATGTTTTTGTTTGGTGGTTCTGAGGTCTGAGCCCAGGATTCCATGCTTGCCAAGTATACACTCTGTCACTCAGTTATACTCCCAGTGCTCTTTAAAGATTTTTTGAAATTTTAAAACAAGCAAAAAGAAAATAATGATACAGAATTTTAAATTAACCTAATAGGAGAGTTTTACTTTCTGATTGTATTTATAATACCACTAGTATTTAATTCAGTATATAATAGGGGATAAGAATATAACAATTTTTTGGTAAATGTTTAAGTAGTCTTACCAACATCATTTATTGACTATTCAATTCTTCTCTTACTGATTGGATATAAACACTTTATCACATGTAACCACCTACAAATATTTGGATATCTGCCTTTTCTTTCTAGGGTTTCCATTATTCTACTCCTCTTGTTCTAATGATTTCTTCCCTTTATTCCTGGATTGGTGTAGCACTTTCCACTATAATGTGCTTACAATTTAAAATGTATTTTAAATCATCAAACAATATATGTTTAATACATCAAATCTTTTCTTTTTAAAAATTAATTATTTCTGTCTGTCTATTTTTAATAAGTGGTGACTTACTTTTTACTTTAAAGGGAATAAAACTGAATAGTAAAATAAAACCAAACAAAAAACAGTGATAGGACAGAAGGAAATCTACAATTATTACTATACTGTGTATTGTGCTCTAAACAGTTGCTCTGACTACCACTTCCAGGCTTGCACAATCAAACAACATGAGTGTCAGGCTGCTTCTCTGCTTCAGTGATTACCATCTCAGCCTGTTTCACACTTGGTTGCTTATGGTGGGGAGAGGTGGGATGCAGGTGGCTTCCTTGCTACTTCTCACAGGTTGGCAGGGCTGCCACTCCTGGTTTTCTTATTTTTGCTGGATTCCTAATTATCTCTCTCCATGGACTTCAAGCCTCAGTTCAGATTCTTCCTGTGTCCATGGGATACACCTCCTTGCTTTTCTTCCTCAGGTAGCTACATTCTAGGGACCAGACTCTACAGCTTGGAGAGATTTTTTTCTCTGCCTCTCACCACTCTGTCATTTTCCTGGAACTTCTATGTGGTGGCTTATTTTATCTGTTGGGTGAATGCTTATTTCATTGAAGAGTTAGGTATTTATTTTGTTCTGGCTTTGTCTGCCCATTTTCTCAGAAATGTGAAGTATGCTACTGATTTCTTAGAGCCTGTAGTCCAGACAGATTCCTGGACTTAGAGCAGCCTACAGCCAAATTCACAAGTTCAGTGTTGGTTTATTAGCATTAATCCAGTACTAGTGGGCACCTGAAGCACAAAATTTCTCCAAATCTACAGTTTGTGTGTTGTACAGAATGAACTGGTAAAATTGCTAGGAAGTTAGTTCATCTCCACAAGCTTCTAGCTATGAGCAGGGTATTTCTAAGACAAGTCACCCACAGTAACCAGTGTGGTCAAGCACTGATTTTGGCTATTACTCTGGGGAGAGTAGTCCAAGGTTACTATGAAACCGTTGGGTGCCTGCCTCCTGGATTTGTTGGGCTGTGTTTTGCTCCTAGAGGTTAGGTGAGGGATCTGGTGTGCATTTCTGTGGCTATCAATGCTGTAATGCTAGTTCATACCTGGATCCTACATCTCACTGCAAGTAATGTAATGCAGCAGCCTGCCTAATGCTAAGGTGGATATATGGCCTGGGACTTCTTCAAATGAGCCTCAGGAATTACTACAGAGAATAGAATTCCAATAAATTGAGGTTACAGACATTTTTCTGGCATAAGAGAAGATTTAAAGGCTCTTTCCTCAGGTACTGACCTATGGACTCCCTGTCCATTGTTTAGTTTTACTAAGTTGGGACTGAGTTCCCAGAAAGGGCTTATTCTCACTTTCCTGCTTTATTATCCTTTTGGTGGAGTTTGGCTTTTTGTTGTACAGCCCAATGTTGGGGGAGGTGGTGGTGGATGCAGTTCATTGGCCATACAGATATCCACTCTCTTGTGGTGCAGATCTCTGCTCCCTGTTGGAGCAGATCTAGAGGGTTAGTCTACATGCACTAGCCTAGGGATACTGTTATTGGTAGTCTGCTTCAAACTGGGTCTCACTCTGATGTGACCAGCACTGAACTTCAGGGCAAAGTCTCAAGCTTTTCTGCCCCATCTTCTAGTTTGTATAGTCGTGCTCCAATTTGCATGGCTTGAGGTTAGGAAATGGAAGTGAGGGAAGTCCTTTGTCTACATTGATGACAAGTGACCAGAAGCTAATTTTCTGTGTACTGGCCTGGGGGCAGTGGTTTTGGGTCTCTGTCCAGCACTGGGTTTTACTATGACAAATCTGACACTGGATTCAAGTCTAGGGTCTTGATTTAATTTTCTTTCACTGATCCAAGCAGGGGATGTCTCTTTCCATGTTGCGTTGCTTGGAGTTGGAGTGATGAGGGTAACATTTTCCCTTTCAGACTTCTTTAATGTATCAGTCTTATATTAAAACTAAAGAAGTCTCTTACTTGGATCCATTGGTCTTGTCAAAATTGTTTTTGCATGAATAGCTGTTAAAACTGGGGACTCTGTGAGGATCAGTGGAAAGTCTCAGACAGGCTTCATTTTACTTTCTTTACTCTTAAATGTTAGAAGTGATGTTTTAAGACTGCTATTAATTTTTACAAAATTTTCTTACACCTATGTAAAGATTTGAAGAGTCATTTTAAATTTTCAATTCATTCTCATGTAATTTTAAATGATGTCAGCAAATAATAATTCAAAAATTAAAATATACAGGCATATCTTGCTTTATCTGGCTTCAATATGCATACATTTGAGTTCAGCCAGTCTTCACATTACGCAGTTTACATTTTTAGATGTTCGTTAATGGCAATTGCATGAAATACAAACTTTCCTCTTGGCGTTTTTGTTCACAAACCATTCCCTAATAACAAATGTGCATTGTGGCCAGTGATTGATCACGTTATTTCTTTCAATGTATGCCAGTGATTTGTCATTGCACCTGTTACTAGTTTATGCAGGACAGCAAAGCTTATAGTTGAGTAATTGAGAGAGAGAATTATATGACAAAGATGAAGAGGTAGCAAAAGAACACAGAAGTGATAATCCTGGAGATAAAATGTAAATACAGCAGGAATAGAATTATAGAAGAATTACCTGATAATGACCATGTCGACAATGCTAGTTTTCAGTGACTCCAGCTACAGAGCCAGAATAATTTAGTGAAACCCTACTTCTGGACACAAAATAAGGAAAGTGGCTGACGTGAAAAGGATGAAGCTATACTACATGAAGTGACACTGAGAAAAAACCTCACTTTAAAATGATGCTCAAAGATATTTTATCACATTAAGAGTGTGAAAGATAAAATGTTGGAAGAAGACCTATATTTACATAGTTCACCAAAGCATAGAGAAGCAGCTCATTTGTGCCTTAAGTTACGGCACGAAAAAAAGGCCAGTGCTGTTTAAATTACTTTTGGTGAGATGAAATGAGACACTTTGTTTCCTAACTCTTCTATTTCAAATTATAGAAACCAAATAAATGCTTTTCTATTTTAATTACCATATAAATTGGTTATTGAGAATAACTAGCTATTAATGTCTTGACAAAAATTTTAGAGGTCATAGAATAAAGACTCCTTTGCACAGGTTGGACTCTTCCCATCATTTTTATATTCTGAACTGAAATACAAAGTGAGGATTACCCACATCCTTTACTTTGTCACATCAACTGAAACCTTCAAAACAAGGATAAATAACACTGGTGAGAGGAGGTATACTTAAAGGATGACTAGGAAAGATGTGGAGTATTTCTAAAAAATTGCAACGTTATAGTATGGAGAAGTTGTTCAAGACTGCTCTTATAGTTCCTTTAATAAATCATTATTTTTGCATTGTATTTATATATATTCTGCAGGAGTATTTGTGAGCTTTAAGAGAATTGTTTCTCCTTTGTCTTGCAGTCTCTTTTGACCTCAAATTTGATTGTTCAAATTAGGGATGTTTTTGGAAACTTGCTGCTGCTATTTTTTTCTTAGTTCTTGTGGGACATGGATACTATCACAGGAAAGGCAAGGATGTCAGTAGCTGTTACCTTAGGCTGAATTTGTTCCTGAATAATAACACTAATTTAAAGACGTTTCCAATTAAATATACACATATTTGTGTTTTTAAAGGTGCATGTATTTCTGGTATTTCAGTAAGCTTCTTAGAAGTAGCTAGTGTTAAAAAATTATAATAAAACTGCTATTTCCCCCAGAAATTTAGTACTTTTCTTTGATATACTTGAATTTCTACTCTTTAAAACAAACATAAGATTAATCAATTGTTTGTTATATTTTTATTCATTATTTTCATGCATTATTTTGCCATATAGAAAAGGGAATGGAATTAAAAAATTCAACATTTGATATTCTGTTTTGGGGTCTGAGATATCTGTTTTTATTGGTGAATTGAGGCCATTTACATTAATGGTTATAACTGATATATATTGGTTTACTTATGACATGCTATCTTTCTGCTGTTGATTCTTTACCTTTCCACTCTGTTTAATTGTTTTCCTTGCTTAGTGGTTTTTCCCTATGTCTATCTAAAATGTCTTTCAGTATTCTTTGCAGGGTTGGTTTGGTGGTCATGAAGTTCTTCAGCTCTTCTTTGCCATGGAAGTATCTTATTTCTCCATCCATTTTTAAGGACAGTTTTTCAGGGTAAATCAGTCTGGGTTGCAAGTAATTTTCCTTTAGGGTCTGAAATACTTCACTCCATGCTCTTGACTTCACTGTTTGGTTGAGAAGTCTGCTGTGATTCTGATAGGCTTTCCTTTATAGGTGATCTGTCGCTTCTCTCTAGCAGCTTTTAATAGTCTGTTCTTATTTTGGATTTCTGGGATGTTGATTATTATATGTCTGGCTGTAGTTTTATTTTGCTTATGGCTATTTGGAGTTCTACATGCTTCACTGATCTGTATGTCAGTTTCCATTCTCATGTTTGGGAAATTTACAGCTATTACTTCTATAAACAGCCTCTTGATATCATATGTGTTGTCACCTTTTTTGTTCATACCTATCAATCTTATGTTGTTTTTCTTTGCAGCTGTTGAATTGTTACTTCCTGATTCCTTGTTATTTTTAAAAGATCTTTCCTTTTCTGTTCACTAGCTTCAATCTTGTCTTCAAGGTCTGAAATTCTTTTTTTTTTAAATTTTATTTAAAGAGAAAAAAAAAGAATAAAGGGTAGCAACAATGTAGAATTCCAAGGACAAAAGGAACAGAACAACAACAAAAAAAACTAAGAAATTATTACTTGAAAAATTACATATTGACTTCTTGGAAATAGTTATTCAAATTACAAAGTTAAAACATGCATAGTAGACATTCAAACAGTGAGACTGTTAACAGTTCTGCTCCATGATCTGACAAAAACAGCAATATGGTCATCCATCTTACCCACTGAAATATACATGATATTATATCAAAAGGGTAAAATTAAACACAGCAAAACAGAACAAAGTGGATCACAAGAAAGCAATGTAAGAGACATAAATTTTTTTTTAAATTTTATTTAATGAGAAGAAAGAAACAAAGCAAAACAAAACAGGATGGGGGTAGCAACAATACAGAATTCCAATGAAAAAAGGAAAAGAACAACAACAAAAAAACCTAAAAGATTATTGCTTGACAAATTACGTACTGACTTCTTGGAAATAGTTGTTCAAATTATAAAGTTAAAACATGTAAAGTAGACATTCAAACAGTGAGTCTGTTAACAGTTCTGTTCCACGATCTGATAAAAAAAAACAGCAATATGGTCATCCATCTTACCCACTCAAATATACATTCAATTATATCAAAAGGGTAAAATTAAACACAACAAAACAGAACAAAGCAGATCACAAGAAAGCAATGTAAGGGACATAAATTCCAAAACTAGACAATTGGAGATATTCTTTCTCTATTGTATTGCCTCTTGTTTTCTTCCAAATAGCTGTCCATATTGTCACATACAGGGAATTCACCTGAAACAACATAGTATGGAATTGATCTGAGCAGGACGAGGAGGGTGTTTCAGGTCTTCAAGACCAGACAATAGGGAAGCCAAGAATGGCTGTCATAGTGTCTCTCATTCTCCTCAAAACAGCTGTCCATACCTTCATGTGTGTTAAACTTAAAAATCAAAACAAGCTAAAATCACTTTGAACAAAGAGTGACAATTTTGCTAGATTACACATCATGACATTATGGAATCAGCACTGGGTACTGTAGAGTCTCTTTTTCATCAAAGTAGTTGTTCATTTCAACATGTGTTATATAGTTAGTTCTTTTAAACTGTTTATAAGCTCTAAACATGCATGAGTTTCTAAATGTATATCTATCCTTTCTGTATTAGAAATAAAAACAAAACAAAGCAAGATAAAACAAAACTATTCCTAGAAAAGCATGAAGCAAAAAAGTCATATATAACTGCAATACAAGGTAATCTACAATGGTTACCATGATGTCTCAGCAGTATATAACAACATTAATAAAAACAAAGCATTGGAGACATTATAAGACTTCAAAAGCAAGTAATAATCAAACCAGAGTGGGTATCTTAATGAATCTTGTCATCTTCGGTGTAGTTGCCTATACTCTTAGACTTGATGCTATCAATCATAACAGATTTAAATAAAATCAGTCAATATAAAGTAGCAATCTAACAACCCAGATTCAAATAAGATCAGTCATAATAAGACAGTATAAGTTATAAAGGGCTTCAGATTAAGTTGATAGGAAATTAAGGATGATTACCATAATATGTCCTCTTATTTTGGGATAGCTGACTATGTCCTCAAGTCTAGTGTAAGTAGACAAACTGGAACAGCACGTAATCCATCCAAGCAGAATGATGAGAATAATGTAAATTTTAAACTTTGTTACCCATTTAACAATATCCTCTGCCTCCCTTTTTTAGACAATTCCTCCTTTCACTCCCATAGGGTGCACTGCTTGTTTTGGGTCCCACTGCCTCCCTATGTAGAGCATCTCAATGGACCCTATCTCCTGAGCTACTCTGCCTGTGTTTCTCTCTGTTAATATTTCAAGGCCATCTATACTAGAAATTACAGCCAATCTTCTCTGCCTTATTTCTGCTCTTCTATATTTCTGCCATTGGTTGTCTATTTTTCTGTTCCACTCCACTGTCTGCCCCGTTCACTGAGGCCTCTCTGCCATTGTTCCTGAAATGCTCGTATTCTTGTTCTCTCTCTCTCTAAAATGTCCTTCAGTATTTTTTGTAGGGTTGGATTGGTGGTCACAAATTCTCCAAGTTCCTCTTTGTCATGGAAGCATCTTGTTTCTCCATTAATTTCTAGAGAGAGTTTTGCAGGATATATCAATCTGGGCTGGAGATTGTTCTCCTTCAGGGCTTGAATTACTTCACTCCAAGCTCTTCTTGACCTGATGGTCTGTGTTGAGAAGTCTGCCATGATTTTGATGGGTTTTCCTTTAAAGATGATCTGTTTCTTTTCTTTGATGGCTTTTAATGTTCTTATATTGAATTTCTGGGATCTTGATGATTATGTGTCTAGGTGTAGCTCTGTTTTGGTTGTAGGTGGCTGGAGTTCTGTATGCTTCATACATCTGCATATCATTTCCTTTTTCTATGCTTGGCAAATTTTCCTTAATGATTTCTGTGAATACCCTTTGCAATTCCTCTGTTTTGACTCCTGCTTCTTCATTCACATGCTTTATTCTTAAGTTATAGATCCTCTTGTCATCCTCTAGTTTTGTGTTGTTACTGCCTGCTCCCTTGTTATTTTTAAGAGGTCTTCCCTTTCATGAGCACACATTGCAAGCCTGTGTTCAATTTTTGATAGTCTATCTTTGGTTTATTTCAAGCAGTTTTGCCAGTTTTCTATGGAGTTTTTAGTTTCCTGATAATCTGTTTGAATTTTCTTCATGAATTCTATTTTTTTCTTGTTTTCTTCATTAAACATTTCTCTCCTTTTGTGTTCCTCCCTTCTTCTGTCTGTGTCTTCTTGAGGGTGCCCAGCCTTTCTTTTATTAATCTACTTATCTCTTGTTTAGTTTGAATTAATATTTCAGTTTTGATCCCACTTATGAAGTCCTGAAGATATCTCTTTATGTCTGCTACCACTGTGTTTGATGTTGCATGTTTGCTGCCCTCAATCTCCTTTGTATTTACCTCTCCTGGATCAATATTCTCAGGGTTGGGGCCTGGGTTTTTTTTCTTATTTGTCTCTCTCATCATGTTTTTAGTTCCTTCCATAAAGTGTCTAGTGTAATTCCCAGCCCCTTTCTTGTTGGTTAAGGGTCTTCTGGAGTACGCAGACTAGGGGCTTCTGCCCTCTGCAGTCGGCTATCAGAGAATGAAGTTCAAGCAAGGACAATGTGCGCTGGCTCCTCCCCTCTGGGTCAGTCAACCTTTGCGAGCCTTCACTGCGTCAGTGTGCACCGTGCTCAGGGAATTAATTTGTAGTGACCCACTGGGTCCCAGCCAAGGGTGCAGCCCAGTCCAAGAAGATCCCAGCAATCTGCTCGGCAAGGGGAGCAACCAACTGAAGCCACTTCCTTATGGAGTTTGGGCTGTCCTGCCCAAATCCAACATGTCGTCCAGTCGGTTGCCCCTTTCCCATGTGAGGGTCTTATTCCCATCATTCACTGCGTATTGATGCCAGTCCCTGAGAACTTCTGGGCTCCCTGACTTCTGATCTCAGTGTGGCTGTGGCGAATTCAAGGTGCCTCTGGGTGGGTCACATGCAGGGCCCATTCCGTGTGAGCCGCGTGCAGGGCTGTTCAGCTCCTGTTCAAGCCAGTCACATCGGCGCAGTTCAGTCATTCAGGTCCGTCTTGGGCAGGAATTCAGGTGGCTCAGCAAGAGCTCTGTGCTCGCTGATCATAGCTTCTCTAATGGTAGCCCTGGGACCTCATATTCAAGCAGTTTTTTTCAATTTAGTTTCTTCCTGGGTTGAGAGACTCCATCTCCCTCTGTTTGGGTCTCTCCAGGGTGTTCTATTCTGGCCTTTGAGCTGTCTCTCTCAGAGAGGATCCCTATCCTGCTACCTACTGGTCCACCATCTTTGGAAACTCCCCATGGTCTGAAATTCTATCTTGACTTTCATTGAGGAGGTTTAGTCAACTTTCAATGGAATTTTTGACTTCCTGTATATCTCTTTAAATCTGCTTCATGCATGCTCTTTGTCTCTCATATTGTTCATTCAGCGTGTCTATCTTTTTGCATTGTTCCTCTAATTTTTAAACTATGTCCTCTTTAGATGTGTTCAGCCATTTTTTCATTGCATTTATCATTTCTTCTACCTGGGAGATTATTTCTGATCTGAGCTCTTTGGAGTTGTTTCCTTACTTCACTTGCTATCATTTCAAGAATTTCAGGTGTATGGCTTACAGTTTCTTGTATGCCCATGTCTTCTAGGCTTTCTAGGGTTGAGCTGGAAGTTTGAGATTGCATTTTGCTCTTTCATTTTTTCTTCCTATATTTCTGGGTTTTGAGAGATGTTCCAAAGCTTCCCCGTGCACTGGGAATCACCTGGCCCAATTTTGGCTCCCAGGGAAGCCTGCAGTCAACTGCTAGATGCTTGGATGTCACTGCCCAGTTAGGCCCACAGAGACCTCTGGGGCATCCTCTGGTGATTTAGGATGCTGGGCATGGTCTGACCGGCTGGGAGCAATGTTCCAAAGTTTCCCTCATGCTCTGGGAATCAACTCACACACGTTTGGCTCCCAGAGCTGAATGGAGGCCCCTGCTAGCCTTTTGGAGGTTGCTTGGAGGTCGCTAGGCCTGGCCCAGTTAGGCCTGTGGAGACCTCCTGTGCCTCTGGTGATTTGGGACCTAGGGTGGGTTTTTATATCTAGTTTCTGGTAGAGAGCTGCTAAATCTCTGGGAATACTCTGCAGAAAAATCTTTTGTTCTGAGGAGGTCACTCCTGGTGGGATTCTATAGATTCAGTTTAAAAGCTGGTTGTGGGGGCGGGGGAGAGGGATCCAGTCATGTGATTAGAGGGTTGGAATTTTTAGAACTCTCCCTCCTGAATCTTTAGAGATTACTTTGATCAATAGCTAATGATGTCACCAATCATGTTTATGCTTTGAAGGCTCCACAAAACTACTCTGGAGTCTAGAGGGACATGCTGTGAGTCTCTGGAAGAGTGGACAAGGCGCTGGAGCATGCGGGGACCTCACTCCTGCAGTCTCAGACAACTGAGCAGTTGTCTGAGATATCTGTATAATTTCCTTAGTCATGGAGTTTATGTGATCTAGACCTTATAGTATATTGAAAAAAAAACCCACACAGAACAATAAGTATAAGAAATTATGCTTCATTTTTGTTGACAGTTTTACCTGGCTCAACATTTGGAATGTTACAAAAAGTTATAGCAATACTGTATCCATAATAAGAAATAGCTCATTAGAGCAATAATAACCACTAAAAAAATTAACAGTGTTGGCTTGGAGTGAAAAAATGACTGTCTTAGCATGATCATAGGATTCTTGCATTATTAAAATTGGCTAAATTAGCATATAGATCCTTAAAATGTATGCTAAAATGTGGGAATATGAATTTATTTAGACTTGTAACCTAGAGCAATGCTTCATATAATTTAAATTCTATCAGAAGATACACCAAGGTTCATCAAATATTTACTTTTTGGCAATGATCAAAGTAAAGACCCATACTTCTTTACTTCAATCTCCTTCTGCCTTGCTTTTCTTCACTGTGAAGTACAGTCTTTCACATTTATCTTTCCTCAGCTACTGTTTAGTTTATTTTTATATCTTTTTATAAAAAGAGATTTGGATAAATTGTCTTCATGAAAATGCAATGAAAATGACTTCATGGTTTTTTTCTTGAGAGAATGATCTTAATTTGTGATATCAAGGTACTGGGTGGCAAATTGCAACTCAGATAACGTCCCTGATTGCTACCATAATTACATTCGTCCTGATAAGAGAATGCAGCTACTTTCTTGGTTTCTTTATATAGTGACATTCCTTCAACTTAGATGTGTAAATGTTTTAGTTCTAGGGAGATAATGTATCAAGGTATAAACTGTCAGACATTCAATGCTCCCAGGTTTGAAATAATTTATGAGTGTACTTTGTACTTTTAAAACAAAAAGCACATATTTTCTTAAGGAAATGAAGTTTTAAAGATAAAACAAAGATACATTAAAGGAGACAGCTCAGCTGTATGAATTAAAAATAAATATAGCTACCTACAATATCTATTTTATTTTTTAATTGTAAAAATACTTTAAGCTAACATCAGATAAGATGTTAAAATAAGAACTTATAAAGTAAGACAAACTAACAAAAGCCTCTATCTTTGTCTATCCCTACCACTCTAACAAAATAGTTGGCTGACTTAGTTATAACTGATAGCGATTTATTTCTTAGAGTGTTGGAGGTGAGGAGACTGAGCTCAAGGCAACCAGAGGGTCAGTCTCTGGTGAAGGCTGTTCCCAGCTCCAGAGCTGGTGTCTCGTTGCTGTGTGCTCTCATGGTGGAAGGGATGAATCGCTGCTTTGCACTTCTTTTATAAAGTCACTAACCTTATTCCTGAGGGAATTGTCCTCATCACTTACTCACTTCTTAAAAGCCCATCTGGTAACACTCACATACTGGCAGTTAAATTTCAATGGAAACTTGCTGGGTGGCAGGGGATGTGTCCAGAATCTCACATCCTCCTGTTTCCACGCCCCTGAGATAAGGATTATAGTTTTGAAACCCACTCAAGCAAACAAAGGTGCTTCCCCCTTTCCTCACAAAAATGGGATAACATTGTTTTCTCTTTGGAAAGGGCTTTTTTCACTTCCCAGTACATCAGAGATATCTATGCATAATGATAAGTTCATGTCTACATTTTAATAACTCCACAGCAATCTAGTGAATAGCTGTATCATAACTTTTATACTAAATCTCATTTTATTATTTATGTAGTTTGTCAGCTTTTTATTGTAATGAATCCTATGGCAAATATTATTATACCAAAATATTTTTATAGATCTATAATTATTTTTAGAACAGATATCTAAAAGTAAAACTTCATAGATAATTGATATAAAAAATTGCCAAATCATAATCTAGGTGAGCCATACTAATTTGCATTTGTACCAGTAGAAATGAGAATGAAAGTTCTCCATATGTTAGTCAATTAATTATGTTATTTTAGTTGAATATTTGGCAACTTGCTAGCCAAAACAAATATATGCTGCTTTCATTTCCATTGTTTTGGCTTACATATTATAATTTGATTTATGAAACTTATTTTGTATTTTTTTGTTGTTTTGCACATGACTTGTAATCTTTTAACATTTGTCTTTCAGGACAAAGGCAGATTAGCCAAAAAAATAAAAACACTAAAAATGTCAAATGGATTGAATACATTCAATGTAACTCAATATAAAAAAAAATGGAGTTACAGATTTTTGAAGAGGTGGGAAAATTATTAATAATATAAGACTCCTTCATGTAGAAATATTATAAGAAGGTCATTTCCAGATATCAAGAGGCTTTGAAGATAGAAAACCAATAAATGCCTTGCAAAAATATATTGTCCAAAATTTTGGTCCCATGGAAAGATAAAAGCAAATGCATGACTAATGCTTAGTGCCTGGTGTGTTTTAAGGTATGAATCTCTGTATACATACTAGGTCTTTAATAGTATAACCTCATGGAAGGAATGATTATTAACAAAAAAGAGATATTTAGCTTATAGAACTAATAAATGTGTGTATTCAGCAATTGTCAGTAAGGATTGTTGTAGCTATGCTTTAATTAATTAAGCAAAATATGTAACTAAACAAGCAACAGTAGGGATGTTCTACTATCCAGTGAGATAGACTAGTATGTAGCCATTAAAATGATGCTGAAAATTATTTAATGGCACCTGCCACACCTATTATAATTGTTTTGTGTCTACTATCATTTTTATTTATAGCAAATTTATCAGATAGTGATGTTGATGAACCTATTATACAGGAACAGTAATTGCATCTTAGAGAGGTTAATTCCTAAGGCTACATTGCTGAGGCTTAAGCTGAGCCCAGGGTCCTCTCTTTCCCAGAATGGTGTGGTTTAGTTATGACTACATACAGGATGACCTGATGTGATGTGTAGAAATCTTTGAAGAGCTGTTATTGAAGGTAGGACTCTTTTTCGTTGTAGTGTTTTCTACAACTAATACTGATCTCCTTTGAATTTACAGGAAAAGATTGGGGTAAAATGAATTAATTGCAGAGAAAATAGTCAAGTAAAGGTGTACAAACACAAAAGAATACTGTATTATTTAGCCATAAGAGATGGCAACATAGTAAAGTAAGCCAAGTAAGCCTGACACAGAAAGACAAATATTCTATGTTTTCCATTGT
The DNA here is from genome assembly GCA_004027295.1 of Dolichotis patagonum. Taxonomy (NCBI): domain Eukaryota; kingdom Metazoa; phylum Chordata; class Mammalia; order Rodentia; family Caviidae; genus Dolichotis; species Dolichotis patagonum. The sequence goes on from PVJX010000106.1 coordinate 396,789, forward strand.
AAGTGGAATCTAAGAAAATTAATATCATAGAATTTGAGGGTAGAATGATGACAACAGAGAATGATAAGATTAGGAGGGAGCATGAATGGAGAAAGACTGACCAATATATATATATATTGGTATCAGGGCTCGAACTTACGACCTTGCGCTTGCCAAGCAGGCGCTGTGCCGCTGAGCTATATCCCCAACCCGTGAAAGACTGACTATAGATATTGATCAAAAATGAAGGTTGATCCGGCCCGCGGATCAATCCGTGGGTCTAACCTGGAGGGGGAACGGGGATGGGATGAAAATGGGACAAGAGGAAAGAGAGACGGAGACAAGTTGAGCAATTCCAATCAAGTCTCATTTATTGAGGAAGTGAACATGGCTTATATAGAAGGCAGGAAGTGAGATCATATGACGTAGCCGGGTAACTAGGTAACTCTG